>VZRL01004108.1:376898-421749 GCA_013397895.1 Origma solitaria | reverse complement strand
GCAGCCTGCCCGCGGCCCCCGAAGCGGCTGCAGAGCCCCGCGGGGACCCGCGCCCCGCCCGGCAAGAAGCTGTGCCCGGAGCCCGGCACCGGCCCCAGCGCCTCCCCCGGGTCCCCGCCTGGCCCCAGCTCGGCTGCCCGCGGCCAGGATGGGCTTTGGGATGCGGACAGTGACGGCAGCGACGGGGGAGACGCGGCTCCGGTGAGTACCGCCCCCGGTTATTATCTTTATAAAAGTTAAGTTTATAAGGGTTTGTTTATCTTTACGTAGGGTTTTTTTTTCCTTTTTAAACTTTGGCTGGCCGTGTCCAACTTTATTTTATTCCCTTTCACTGAAGTTTTAAGTTCTTTATTGAATCTCTTCATTATTGTTTTCATTATAAAAAAATAAGAGAACACTTTTCATAGAGTTAATGCCAGTGTAAGTTCTGTAAAGCAGGCTGGACCCATGTGGACAGATTTTGGTGCTGATGCATGACCACCCCAATTTGTATGGTTTTGTGTTTGTTGCAAATATATCAAACCACTTTAAACTAATTTATCAGTTTAGAGATTCACTTCCCTGAGCCTGGGACTGCTCTTGCAGCCTTGTAACTGTATGATGGAGAGTAACTGGCTTTTCTTTCTGCAGGATGGATACTCCCACTTATCAGCTTATGAAAGGAAAAGACTAAAGAACATTACAGAAAATGCGAAGTTCTTTGCTGCTCTAAAGCTGCATGAGGTTTGTATAGTGTCTAAATAGCATCAAAATGCTCTTTTCAAGTGTCATAATTGTACTGTTATCCCTCCTGGTGTGAAACCCTTCCCTCACTGGGGCAGGTGTGTGAGGAAAGCCATGAAAATCACAGAATCCTGGAATGTTTGGAAAGAACCTTAAAGCGTCTCGCATTCCACCCCATGCCAGGGGCAGGGACACCTTCCACACACCAGGGTGCTCCAAGCCCTGTCCAGCCTGGCCTTGGACACTTCAGGGATGGGGCAACCACTGCTTCTCTCTTTCTACTTATAAATAATTGCAATTAGTTCATTGCAGCTTTGAGATGATTGTATTTTATACTGGTTAATTCTTTATGCTCATTATATATATAATTAATCTCTTTTTTCTCTTTAAGTCATCTGCAAGACTTAACCAAATTGCAACTAAAAGGCAATCTCATGTCACCAAAAGGTAAAATAAAAGTTGGTGAGATTTATATCCTTGATCCTTCATTGTGGGGTGAAAACAAATGTTGGGAAAAGATGTGGGAAAAAAAGGGCGTGAACGAGGTGCAAGGGAGAGGGTAACCAGTAAATGTAGAGGAGAAGACATCTGGCAGTGCCAAAACAGTGCCAGGTCCAGCAGAAAATGAGCTGAAACACAAATAAAGATTAAGCTGTGTGATGGGAGGAGGTGGGAAAGGCTGGCTTGGTGGGTGAGTGGCGGGATGGATAATAAATGAGGAGAGCTGGGAAGGGAGGCGACAGTGGTGGGATGTATTAAAAGGAAAACAGAGGTACGGGACCTGTGTGTGCCTTGCAGAGTGCTCACAGTGTTGTTCCTCGCTGTCACTGATGGGAAAAGCACCCCTGTGCCTCCTGCAGTGGGCCGGGAGGGGCTGATGTCCCAGCTGTGCCCTTGGGTCTGTCCCTAAGTGCAGGCACTCATGTTCTGTAGCTGAAACGTTCTCATTGTTGCAGGCGCAAGCCTAAAAAGGTGGAGAATGAAACAACTCGGCGGAGATCCATGCGCCTGCTCAGAGTGGAGCCGCTGGACATTCCATTGTTGGAGACGCTTGCCCAGCCGGGAGTGGAGGAATATGTGAGATGGGGAGGGGCTGGAGGGGGTGTGTACACACAGCAGCTCTCCAAAACCAGTGCTGGTGACACTGAGGGGTGGCACTGGGCACTGGGAGGCGTTTGGGAGGTGGTGACACAGGGACAGTAAGAAAGGGTCAGTTCTGTCACCTTGAGCAGGTGCCACGGCCTCGCCACAAGCCAGGCAGTGCTCTGTGGCCCAGGCTGATAGCACGGTGAAGTTGGGATCCACAGAAGGGTCCTGAGGTAAAACATTCCACGTCAACAGCCCGTCGAGCTGAGCACCCTTAAATTCCAAAGTTTATTACTCTAGTTTTTATCTCACTGCAACTTCTGATCTGGTTTATTTTCCTGGGAAATATTTACTATCCCTTTGAAGCATGATGGAGCAACAAGTAAAAGTTACGTTTTTCTTGAGAGGTGGGAATTTAAATCTTCCATGGAGCTATAGAATAGATTTGAATCTCTAGTACAGGTCTTGCTGGAGTATCAGGAGAGGAAGAAACCCAGGGATGCAGTTTGTCTGTGCTGCCAGTGAAATTCTCTTTATCTTTTTAATAGGGTTATGATATCACCTGTTTTTACTGTGTCCTATTGTAGACATGTTCTCAAAATGTCTGGTGTGCGGAAAGTACCAATTTACCCTGTTTGTAGTTCTAGTTGGTTTGAGTTACAAACATTGCCAATGTCACCCTAGCTTCGGGTTCCAGACGGACCTTTGCCCATGGTTCCAGAGGATCAGGAGGAGAACAGTAAACGGACAGAGGCCTTACTGAGCATATGGATGAGGATAAGTGAGGTATTATTAGTTTAATTAGCTATTTTTGGATAATATAATTTCACTTGGGCTCAAAATCTGATAAATATCTCCTTTCTGTCTGTAGCTGAAAGTGGATGATGCTGACAGGGGCACACCTGACTTAAAGAGGTAACATGAAAGCAGCAGCCGAAACTGGGTGTTGTCTGGCCCTCCTTCCTTCTCTAATGAACGTTTTGGTGATGGTTGTTGTTTTGCTTTTCCAGGTACCAGGAGAGCCTGAGCAGGATGGTGCTGAGTGAGGAGAACATCAGGAAGGTGGTGAAATCCCGAGTGTGTTCCATGGCCATCCATCCTTCCGAAAGCACCATCCTTGTGGCAGCTGGAGACATGCAGGGGCACATTGGCCTCTGGAATGTGGTGAGTGGTTGATGTGCTCCTCACCTGAACCAGGTGTGTGGTTGAGGACAGGTGCAGGTGGGGCACAGCCTGGGGTGGCATTTTGTCAGGTTCATGAGGGTGTTGTAGGCTTTCTCCATTCTTAGGGGTAATACCAGGGTGAATGTCAAATTTAGAGTTGCCGAAATGGCTTTCCCCTTTTCTCTCCCTTGTTTTTTCTGAAGTTTGAGATCAGAGACATCTTTGTGGAATGAATCAGAACTTGGTCCAAAATGACCTGTTCAGTTTCTTTTAAAATAACAGAACTATGCAAAATTTAGGAGAGAAGACTCAGAAGATTCTGCCTTGATGCAGTTTGGGTCACTAATTCAGCTTGAGCTCTTGGTAACTCGGTGTGTCCATATTTTGATGTAAATGGCACCTGCGGTACAGAAATGAGCTCTGTGGGTGAAGATGAGCCAGGTGATGCTGTCCAGATCCAGGGCCGCTGGCTGCAGCGGCACTAATTGCAGCAGGAAGTTGCAGCTTTGCCTTTTTAGGGACCAGAAGCAGCCTCACTGTCTGTATTACCTGTGCTGGTGTCTCTGCTCACCCAGTGCCTTCTAGGTCCTCCAAAAAACATTAAAAAACCGGAGACTTGGCTTTAAGAGTCGTAGTAATTAAAAGAAATAACGATACTGATTAGCACCTATGTCTGTGGGGTCTGTTGTTTTGCAGAGCTGCAGGTCTGAGGAAGGAGCCCACATGTTCATCCCCCACAACTTCCAGGTCAACTGCATGCACTTCTCTCCCTGCAACCCTGCTCAGCTGCTGTCCCTCAGCAATGACACTCTGCGCTGTGGCGATGTCACCAGGGCTGTCTTTGATGAGGTGAGGAAGTCTCCCTGTGGCACTGCTGGGAAGGTTTAGTCTGCTTGCACCAAGTCATTTGGTTGTTTTATTAGCAAGAAAGTTCAAGTTCTATTTCCATAAGGACATGTGAATTAACCTTTAATTAACATCACAAAAATAGGGAGATGTTTCCTACTCACCAAAACCCAGTGACAGTCTGGATTCTCCCAATTTCCAAGTTTACATTTCTGCATGTGATTTAAAAGTTTCTGCAGCACTGGAGAAGGGAAGGATGTCCTTAATCCTTGCTCAGTGTGTGCTCAAAGCCAAGAGCCCTTTGATTGCTGGAACACAGAGGTGACAGTGCCTTTTAGGAGCTCTAACGGGGAATTTGGAGTGTGCTGTTGCTGGTCTGGTTAGGATGGTTAATTATCTCCTAATTATTTCCCCTGTGGAAAGCATACCTGTTTCACAGGAGGGTTACCTGCGTGGCTGGGTAAGGCTGTCACATGGGCTAGACTAGTGTTTTCAGTGAATTTAAAAGGGAGAGGGTGAAGCCCACAGCCCAGGGAGTGTTTGAATGTTAGGAACAACTGGGTCTTTCCTTTAGTTCTGGTGGCATTTGACTTTCCTGGGCTCAGATCTACAGGAGTGAGGAAAACTGCTCCTCCTTCGACTTCCTGGAAGAGAATGCCTCCACTGCCATAGTGGGACACTGGGATGGGAACATGGCTGTTGTGGACAGGAGGACACCGGGGACGTCCTCGGAGCTCTCTGCGGACATTGGCTTCAGGAGGACACGGACAGTCCACGTGCACCCTGTGAACAAACAGTACTTCCTGGCGGCTGGCTCGGTGTACGTAGCCCAGATTGAGCTGGTTATTTTTTCAGTGGGCTCTGTTCTGGGGGTGAGCAGTTTGTCAGCTTCAACGTACAGTCAAAGCTGTCTTGATTCTTTTAGAAAACAAGTTTTCAGTCATTAGCAGGATTTATGTGGGATTTGCTTTGACTTCCCTTCACCTTTTGGAAATGGGGACAGACTGGCCCTGGTGGGCTTTGGCAGACAGAGGGACTTTATGGACGAGTGGTTGGGGTGGTTTTGGTGCTTCCAAAATCCCTTGGAGCCACCAGTTGAGTGGATATTGAAGGTCTGAACCAGCTCCCACACAGCCTACCCTGGCTCTGGAGCTTTTTTGGTAAATGAAGGATAGTTATTGAGGTGTGTGTGTTGCAGGGATGTTTGTGTTTTCGACGTTCGGTACCTGAAGGCCAAGGGGAACAAGCCCCTGAGCTCTCTCACAGGACACACCAAAAGTGTGGCCTCAGCCTATTTCTCACCTGTCACTGGGAGCAGGGTGGTGACGGTGTGTGCTGATGACAAACTGAGGTAAGGCTGTGGAAGCAAGAATCCTTATGGAAAATGCTGACTGTTTGGGTGGTTTATCATCATCGTCATAATTATTATTATTGTTGTTGTTATTACCTCTCCATATGACCCATCATTGAGAACCTTCTGTCTTTATCACTTTAAAAAAAATATAAAGATTTACTTGCATTAACATTTTTAATGTAGTTTTAAATGATTTTTTGGGTTGGTTGGTTCTTACTAATTCTCATTTTCCTGCAAGATATTTAACAGTAAAAACATACAGGTACTGTTAATCTTTTAAAAACAAACAAAATCAAAACCCACGAGAGCAGCCAGCCAAAACCTGGCTGGTGAACACAAGCACAAAATGCTCAGAAACGAAAATTGTTTGTAGCTGGTACTTGAAATAATGATGGTATCAGCTCTTCTGTAACAGCCTACTGTTTCATCACTTAAGTTGCTGTGAGTTGCTTGTGTTAGAGGTTCTTTTTCTCCTGGTTACTTTGTGAACATAATTCAGGTAATTACCCGATTTTGTTTAGGCTGGGCAGTTTTTGCCCTGGGGGTGAGATCCCCAAAGTTCAGGGGGCTGAAGGAGCAAGTGGGATGCTGGCCTGGCCTTTGGCTTCTGCAGCCCCTCCTCCAGAGCTGCCACAAAGGATGGGCTGCAGTTCCAGCTGAAAGCAAATCCACCAAACACATCCAGTAATTCAAGCTGGGATGCTGTTGCCTGTGGCCAAGCTGGGTGTCTGTGCTGCTGCTTGAATTCCCCACTCCTGAGTGGCCCTGGGCTCAGATCCTGCTCTGTGAGGGAAGCGCTCTTTTTTAGCACAGGTACCTTGTATTAATGTGCTGTTTTGTGCTCAGGGTCTATGACACCACGTCCTTGTCGACTGTCACATTGCTCAGCTCCATCAGGTAAGGAGAGCACACCTGGGCTGAGGGCAGCGCCCTGGCCACTCCCATGGGTCTGGAGGGACAGGACAAGGGGGAGTGGCTTGCCACTGCCAGAGGGCAGGGTGAGGTTGGGTTTTGGGAAGGAATTCCTCCCTGTGAGGGGGCAAGGCCCTGGCACAGGTGCCCGCAGAAGCTGTGGCTGCCCCTGGATCCCTGGCAGTGTCCAAGGTCAGGCAGGATGGGGCTTGGAGCAGCCTGGGACAGTGGAATGGCAGGGGGTGACACTGGATGGTCTCTAAGGTCTCCCAGCCCAAACCATTCTGGTATTCTTGTCCCATCCTGCACCACAGGACAGGGATCCACTGCAGGTATCAGAGCATTCCACTGTGAATGCTGAAGGCTTAGAAGGCGAGGGAGCAAATAGGACATAAATGACAATTTAAAATGCTGGATTCATGAGGCAGAATGTTCCTCTTCTCCTTCCCCTGCAGACACAACAGCAACACGGGCCGCTGGCTGACCCGCTTCAGGGCCATCTGGGACCCCAAGCAGGAGCACTGCTTCGTGGTGGGCAGCATGGCACACCCCCGGCAGATCCAGGTCTTCCAGGACACAGGGAAGTTGCTGCACTCCTTCCGCAACGTGGAGTGCCTCGGCTCCGTGTGCTCCATTAACGTTGTGCACCCCAGCCAGAACATCCTGGTGGGGGGCAACTCCAGCGGCCGCCTTCATGTGTTCAAAGAGTAGAAGTGCCATAGATCTGTATTTTGTAACTTTCTGCATTGACTTTGTTTATTCCGTATTAAGCAGTTACGAAGCTAACTGTTGTTTCTCAGGACAGAAACGTACTTTTGAAAGTCTTTAAATAAATTGTTTAAACTACCTTTGGCACCCGTGTCTTCCATGGAAATAAAATTAATCCTGCTGAGCACCCCCCCGGTCCCTCAGGTGCTCCTGGTGCTCCAGCCTCTTCCCAGTTCTCTTCCCGTCCCTGGACACTCTCCAGCCCCTCAGTATCCTCTTTGTGTTGAGGGCGCAAAACTCCCGGGTGCATTTGTAAAATTGTGCTCCCACAGGGCAGGGAGGTGCAGGGGACTCACCTGCAGTTCTGGAACTTGTGTGGCCTGAAGCTTCTCCTCACTCCAGTAAGAAGTTGCTAAAAGACCAAATTTCTCACAGTTTGAGCTGAGTTTTCACTGGAGTAAAGAAAAATCAATCACTGAACAAAGCTCATCCCGACTCTGCTTTTCATGATATTTAAATATTTATTTAAATTTAAAAATACTTTTCATGGCACCAATGATTTTATGCTAACTAAGGTATTGGATATGTAGAAAAAGGTACATTTTGAAGGAAAAAAAGATGTAACTTACAGTATTTGGCACATGAAAGGTTAATCTCTAGGTTTTCTTTATGAAAACGAAGAAATTCACATTTTCAGGTATTTTACTGTCTACTGCTGAAAGATGCAGTATGCTAGGACAAGATTGATGGGTTTCTGATCTCAGAACCTATGGAAACAACATTTTGATAGACAGGTAAAACTAACAGGGCTTGAAACACAGGATCTGGGACGGACAGGAAAAACGTACAACGGAAAATCACCAATTCTCGTGGTTTTGCAGTAAAACGCTGGGTGACAACAGCAGAGGTGACCTGGGGCTGGCACAGAGCGTTACCCGAGGAAAGCCAAGGTGGAAGGTCCCAAGTGGGGTTCGGAGGATGTGTCCGAAAAGGATGGAGCACGAGATGGAGCTGTGCTGTCACACTTCACACAGAACATTGCAGTGAGGAGAGGAGGGGCAGAAGGAGGAGGAGGAGGAGGAGGAAGGACGACACTGCAGCGTTAACCCGGGGTGAAAAATGTCAGCATCGGGACAAGCACAACTGCATAGAAACATCAGCACTATGGGCTGAGGTAGGAACACTACACTAAGAGTTAATTTTGCTATGTTGCATAAAACAGGATTATCATGTAAAAAAAAAAAAATCGCTCCTTCACCTCCTGGAGCCTTCCTGGCTGGCTCCTGGAGCCTTCCTGGACGGTTCCTGCCTTGCTCTGGAGCCAGGGCTGGACCCCAGCCCCTCCTCGGGCCTCGTGCTGTGAGCGGGTGGCCGCAGCCGTGACCTGGGCAGGGGGGCTGTACCCCCAACGGGACCTCTCCCCTTATTGCAGCGACACGAGCGCGTCTGACCCAACGTCAGTGTCCCGCCCAGCGGTGGGTGGTGGATGCTCAAAGACAACACGGACATCAGGCTTTGTAAAACTGCAGTTATGGCCCCAGCTTACGGCAAAATCTCTCCCTGAGATGAAATTAAACTTGCTAAACTGTTTTTACCTTTTTCTTTTTTTTTTTTTTTTTTTTTTTTTCTGATATGTCCAACTTCTCACCCAAACCTAACCAGAACTGGCTGTTATTGCTCCCTGTGGATGGGCTGCTGCTCCTGGTGACCGATGGTCCCGGGTGTCGTCACCAGCGCGATGAGTCGGGTTTGTTGACTTGCACTCAACAACAGTCGGGGCTAAAGGTGTCCGTTGGCTTCTTCGGTGTCACCTGTGCTCCTGAACTTTTGTCCTCTTGTGAAGAGTCCCAAAACCAGAGCTCCTTCTCTGTCCCAAACCCAGCAGGACTCGGCTGGCGTTGGGCTCCCGGTGTTTACTCTTAAACCATTTGTTCACTGGGAACCACCCGGTACCAGCACCCACGGTCACCCCATCCATAAAGTAAAAAAAGATTGGATTAGATTTGATAACAAAATAGCATTTCCTTGTTAAAATAGACCTTGAAATGTCTCTTTTTCTTTTTTTGTTCTTTTTGCTTGTTTTTTTTAAAAAACAGGTATAACGGGCGGAGGGTAAAGGTCTTCCCAATAAATCTGACACAGTCACGTAGAGCTCCGTGCCGGGCTTGGCCGCGTGTGCCCGGCGTCCCCTGGCCTCCATGCTCCCCTGCCCTCGGGAGCACCGATGCTTCAAGGCTTAAAAAAGTAGCGAAGGGACGAGTCCGCAGCAGGGCGAGGGCTCCGGATCACTACGCTTTGGGGGGCGGGGGGCACCGGGGCATCCCCGAGAGCGTCGCGGCTGTGTCACCTCGCAGGAGGCTCTGGTGGGCAGGGAGGGCTCTGCCAAGCGGTTCGCGGAGGGCGGTGGTGGCGGGCACAGTGCGGATTTAATACCGTAACAGTACACGACTGTTAAATTAAACCTCAGTAGCACCATTGCTAAAGCTCCTGCGGAACGGCCCCGCCAGGCCCGGCTGGCGCTCGGGCGCGGGGGCGGCAGAGCAATGAATTCCCTCTGCTCGGTGCTTCCCAAGTCGTGCGCGTGGGATCGGGACGGGAGGGCGGTGCGGGCTCCGGGGGTGGGAGCAGCGCGGCTGGGCGCGGGGAGGAGGAGGCTCCGGGGGCTGCGCCACCCTCCTCTTCCTCCCGGACAGCCGCCTCCTCGGCCGGCCGGGCTCGGGGTCGGGAGGGGAGGGTTAGTGAGTGAGTGCCCCGGCGGGTCCCGCGCGGGGACGGCGGCAGGTCCAGGCCCCCGTGGTGGCTCCTGCCTTCAGGTGTCAATGAGCAGGTTTACCACGGCGCGGAGCTTGCAGGCAAACCATCGCCTGAGGGGACAAAAGTATTGGTAATGGAACTGCTCGAACTCGGGGGTCTGGCGGATATCACGGAAAAAGGCAGTGTCAAGGTCGGACTCGGTAAGGACGATCAGGAGGAGGAGCAAAACAAAGAGGAGTCCAACTGTCACAAGGAGCAAACGGAGGACACTTAAAACAAACTTATTCACCTGTTGGGCCTGTGCCGGCCCCAGGCCGCCGGCGCCCGGGCACAGCGCCCGCAGCTCGCCCTCCGCCTCCGCCGCCGGCGTGCCCGCCTCCGACTCCTTCTCCTCCTCGATGCTGCACGGGGCCCCGTTGGCCTGGCGCGACAGCAGCATCAGCTCCAGGCTGTGCTCGGCCACGGGCGTGGGCAGCACGCTGTCCGCGGGGCTGTAGCTCTCGTCGGCGATCACGGCCACCCGCTCGCTGCTCTCGGCGCGGCCGCTCCGGCCCGGAGCCGCGAAGGCATCGCCGTGGGAGGCCGAGCGCACCGGGGTCGAGTGGGCGCTGTCGCGGAGGGACTCCAGACCTGCGGGGACAGGGGAAGGGGGCGTTCAGCGGGTGCGGGGCTACCTGCCGCCAGCCGGGAGCCTCCCCCACTGCTCCGCCCGGTGTCCCCCGCCGTGGGGACAGGGCACGGCTGCCCCGGATAGCTGCTGATTGTTGTTGTTGTTGGTCCTTCGGGACCTGCAGCCCCTTCGACGCGACTCGTGACTGCGGCGGTGGCGCTCCAGCACCCGCCCGGCTTGTCACCGTCACGGACAGCCGCTGGCCGCTAGCCGGGACCGCCGAGGGCCCGGACTCAGCCGCAGGCAGTCGCACGCCCCCGCGGGCTGGAGCTGCCCTGAGGTGACGGTGACAGTCACCCTAGCAGCTGCCCACGGTGCTTGGGGCCCCTCTGCGTCTGGCAAGGCCAGCCGTAGCACTGCGGCACCGCAGGCTGCTGACCGGGACATGGGGACAGTGGGACAGCGGGACACGGGGACAGCGGGACAGCAGCAGGAATGAGCTGGGGAGCGCAGCCATCGCGGTGGGGGGCAGGTACAGAGGGGTGGGAATTATGAGAGCCCAGCGTGGGAGGTGTGTGAAGAGAGGGTTGTGCTGGTCTGGGGGGGATTGTGTCCCCATCACATGCAGGAGACCCCTGCAGCACAGGCTACTCTGAGTTCTAAAGATGCACCACAAGTCCAACATTTAACATCACTCACACACAAGCAGCAAGAGCTGTGTTCCAGCCCCCTGTGCCAGCCCCCAGCCCCATACCAGGCTGAGTTACAGTCCTTCGTGCTGAGGAACTCCTGCCCCTACCAACACCTCCTCCAGATGCCCAAATTCCAAGAAACCCCCCCCACACTGGACTTATTTCAGGTAGTTGTGGCGGGCGGTGGGGATAGGAACTCTGGCATCACAGTGGCCCTAGCTCCAGGGAGGGTGTCTGAAGGTCACGGTGGGAACCAGCTGGTCCCCAGGGCCACTTTGAAGGCAACTGAAGAGGGACAGGGCTGGACCTGTCCCCATGGGAAGAGCACAGTGTACCACAGCACCCTGGCATGTTGTCACCATGTGTCCTGGCCCTGCGCTGCAGAAGGGTAAAGGGCAGCACCTGGAGCTCATCCGGCCGCATTCCCAGGGATTTGCAGCCTCTCGTCTGTGAGCACTGCCCAGACGCCTCCAGCTCAGCCTGGTTTAGCGCGAGTGCTGCAGCACACTGGGGCTCCCGGGCAGTGAGGAGGGAACACGCTCTCACCCTGCCAGCTCTGTGCTCTCCCATCTCATGGGAACATTCCCTGTGGCACCGCTGCATCCCCAACATGGGGGACACTCACTGAAGGTGTCCTCCTGCTCATCACCATGAGAGCAGTGCTGGTCCCCCAGACCCAAACCCTCCTGCCATCTGCTTCCATGGGACTGACATCAGAAGCTAGAAAATCCTGGGAAATCTGTGCCCAGCCCTGCCACCAGAGCTACTTTGTGGTAATAAGAACCCAGAGATCCAGCATCAGAGACCCCAGCCCACTGCCTGCCATGCATATCCTGCATCCCACATTCCTGCATCCCCCCTGCTCTGGGACTGTGGTCACAGGCTGACTATGGGGAGCACAGTCTGTGGGGACCCCTGAGGATATTCCAGAAGCACCCAGACCCCGTGGCGCAGCATTACCTGGCTCAGATGGGTCCCCGGGGCCATACGGAGCATCGTGGCCAAGGCTGGGGACAGCCGGGAGCAGCGGCAGAATGCCCAGGGCCCGGGACAGCAGGCGCGGCCCCAGGGCCAGCACCCGGACCCGCACCTCCCGGCAGCAGTGGTTGATGAGCCACAGGTGGACACTGACCCTGGTTTTGATCTTTACCAGGCACTTCACCATGGTGGCTCGTGGCACAGGGACACAAGGAGCGCAGGGACAGCTCTGCAAGTGGCACTGCTGCCAGTCCCAGGATCAGCACTATTTTGGGCACCCGCATTCCCACGGGACCGGGCTGAAGTGAGAGTGAGCAGAAGCAAAGGGGTGGCACCAGCTCGGGGTGATTTATGGTTGAAGGTGATTTAATGCTCTGACTGCTTCACAATGGCACGTGGGGGAGAGACTGTCACAAGTAACAGGGTGGCAGAGGTGACCCTGTCTGCTTCCGCCCCCAAAACTGGCACAGACACCAACCCTGGGATCCCTTGGTGGAATTAAATCCTGCCCCTTGGGGCAAACAGCCCCTGTCCCTGCCTGCAGTCCGGGACCAGGATCAGTGTGGCTGTGCTGGGGCAGTGTTGGCCCTGCAGCCCATCCAGGAGCAGGGAACGGCCATGTCACTGGGAGTCGGACACTGCTGTCACCAGCAGCAGCACAGCCACGGGCCCCAGCATGTCCCCAGCCCCGTGGGGCAGCTTCACAGCCCCACAGTGTTTTGCCTTGTGGCAGCCCTTCTTCCCAGTGCATCCTACTCTGACACAGCCCCAGGAGGGGGAGAAGCTGCCTGCAGAAACGCCGGCCCGGTGAAACGCCGGCCCGGTGAAACGCCGGCCCGGTGAAACGCCAGCCTTGCCTTGCTGAGGACAAGCCACTGGGGCTGTGGCCTCAGCTGGACATGTGTGCACATGTGTGTGCATATGGATGCGTGCATATGTGTGTGTGGGTCTGTGTGCCCATGTGTGTGCGCATATGTGCATTTCTGTGTAAGTGTGCGCACACGTGTGTGTGTGTGTGCACGTGTGTTTCTGTGTGCATGTGTGTGTGCATGTGGGTGTGAGCATGTGCGCATGTGTGTGCATGTGTTTCTGTGTACGTGTGTGTGCATGTGATGTGTGCGCACATGTGTGTGTGCGCACGTGTTTGTCATGTGTGTGTACATGAGTGACGTGTGTGTGCACATGTGTGTGTGCACGTCTGTGTGATGTGTGTGTGCATGTGTTTCTGTGTGCATGTGTGCACACGTGTGTGTCCGTGTGTTTCTGTGTGCATGTGTGCACACGTGTGTGTCCGTGTGTTTCTGTGTGCATGTGTGTGCACACGTGTGTGTGATGTGTGTGTGTGCACGTGCGTGCATGCACATGTGTGTGTGTGCGCACGTGTGTGTGCTCGTGTATGCATGCATGTGTGTGTGTATGTGTGCACGTGTGTTCCTGTGCACATGTGTTCCTGTGCACGTGTGTGCACACGTGTGTTCCTGTGCATGCGTGTGTATGCACGTGCGTTTCTGTGCACGTGTGTTCCTGTGCACGCGTGTGTGCACACGTGTGTTCCTGTGCACACGTGTTTCTGTGTGTGTGTCACCGCTCCCGAGCCCAGCGTGGCTGTCCGGTGTCCTACCTTCCATGATGGAGATGTGGACGGCTCTCCGCCGGGTGCGGGGCACGCTGCTCAGCCGCGGGCCGTGTGTGATGGAGGGGCAGCTGCGGCTCGGCACCAGCCCGGCCCTGGGGACATGAGGGGACAGGGTCAGAGCCGGGAAGGAGCCGTGCCCTGGGCAGCGCTCTGCCATGCTCCCACCCCGGCACCCCCCGGGCGCTGCTGCCGCGCTCTCACCGGTGAATCTCGGGGGGCTCCCTCTTGATCTTGGCGCTGGACTCCATCACCTCCTTGGCGACGCGGCCGCTGCAGGGGGGACAAGAGCAGCAGAGGTGAGGACAAGAGCACAGCCTGGTGATACCGTGCACTGCCTCGTCCCCTCCCCACACGCCTTCCCAGGCTGTGCCCCCGCAGCTCCAGGGGAAAGCAGAAATGTTTGCTGGGAATAGGGGCGAAGGAGGAACTCGGAAAGGCTGGGCTGACACCTCTGCTGCTGCTTCTGACAGAGGATGCTGCACACCACGGGGTCACCTCCCCTCAGCTGAGGTGGACACAACACGGTCCTCCTGTGCCAGTGAGGAGGGTGCCGGCACTGGGCACTCTGTGCTGGGGACACACTGGGGTGTCTCATCCTGCACATATGAGGTCCCAGGTCCAGGCCGACACTCCAGCAACTCGGTGAAGGAATTTAGGGATTGTGGTGATTTGTTTCACACCTTGTTGTTCCAAACCCCAAATCTCCCACCCTCTCCCATCCTTTACTCCTGTCCCTCCAAAGCTTCTCTGGTGAGGCTGGGGAGGGAGGTGGCAGCTGTGACACAGAGGCAGCAGTGGAGGTGGCCTGGTGGGGGTCAGCGTTGCAATGGGGTGATCTCTGGAAGACCCTACAATGTCCCCAGTCTGCCATAGCCCCAAACTGCTCCCCAAAGGCCTCCAAAAGAGCACCCAAAGCAGCAGCTGCTCCTGCCATCAGTCAGTGTTTACCTGTATCGGAACCGGCTCCCCTTGAAGAACAGGTTGCTGCTGGACACTGTCCGCACCTGGCTTGACTTCTCCAACCTGCAACAGCACCAGGAGCCGTGTGAGCATCCCACACTGCTGGCCAAGCGCCGGGAGCCACCAGCAGCAGGGCAGGTGACAGGAGCAGAGCCCTCGAGGTGTGGAATGTCACCAGCAGTGGGTGGCACTGGCCAGCAGGGCACAGCCCCTGCAGCCGGGTCTGTCAGCACAGCTCATCCCTGCCGGCAGCGGGAGCATGTCCAGGATGGACCCATTGCCAAGGGAGGGGGCTCGTGCCACAGCTCCCAGCAGGACCCCAGGGCCAGCAGTGACACCCTCGTGCAGGGACTGAAAGCCCACCATGGCCTGGGCACTGGAGGGTGACACACTCGGCCCCTCCTGGGCTCGTGGGCACTCGCCAGGGTGGGTGAAGCTGCCCAGAGGGACCATCCCATCTCCTCCCCGTCCCACAGGAGCTGATCCCTCACCCAGCAGTGCCCAGCAGCACCTCAGCCCAGCCCATGGTCCACCCGCCAGGTGCACAACCCAGCGGTGATTCACTGCCACGATTAATCACAGAGAGATTTGTAAAGCAATATCAAAATTTCATTTCATGTTCATGTAATGAGGAGCGAAACCTGCTGATTGCAGCTGCTGATTGCAGAATTCCCAGTGGGAATGCATCGCACGCTCTGTCTCGCAGCTTGCTGATTAAAATAAAACTCATTACGAAGCACAAAGCGGGCTGGGTTAAGTATGGCATGAGCAGGATGGTACTGCTTGGCATTCCAGGCTTCACCCCAAATAATTAGTTATAATTTCCTGATGGAAGTTTGCTGAGGAGGGATGAGCACAGAGCTCCCCATCCAGGGGCACTGGTGCTTTTGGTGGCTGGTGGCTCTGCCAGGGCCACCAGGACGCAGTGCCACATGGCCAGTGAGTGACCCCAGTGCCTCGACGGAGCCCACAGGTGGGCACCAACCCATGGGGGCTGCAGGATATCTCACAGAGCAGCACTCACTTGTAGAAAGCCTGGTTCTCGATCCCACACTTCCAGAGGTGTTTGCAGGCTTCCGGTGTCGGGGCAAAATAGGTGAGAACAATTTTCTTCTCCTAAAGGAGAAAGACAGGGAGTTAGGGGGAGAACAGGGAGCGGTGCTCGTCCCACAGATGAAGGCTGGAGTAGGCAGAGCTGGAGAGTGGCACTGGCATGGGCAGATCATGCTCTGGAGCCGTTTGGGACACAGGGATTAGCCTGGCACCACCCCTGGCACGAGGGATGGGCAGATGTGCTTCAGTGCCAGCACCACCACCCCAGCCTTTGGGAACAGCCAGAAGCACAGCTTTTCACAAGAATTCCTGCTGAGGGCTCCTGTGGGAGCCACCTTCAACCAGAGGTGTTCAGCTGACGCTGAGGGATGACAGCAATGAATAAACCCTTGGGAATAATCCCGAGGGAAGGCTTGGCCAGGGGCTGTGGGGGGCCCTGGCACGGCCCGGGGGTAAGAGAGCCCCCAATGCTCAGACCTGGGCACCAGCAGGAGCAGGGAGGTGACCCTGGCACTGCCACGGAGCTGCAGCCGCTGTCACTGTCCCCATGTCCCTGCCCTGCCAGGCCAGGGTGATGCTGCTGCCACACTCCTGGGGAACCCAGCGAAGGAACAACCACACTGTGCCCAGAAAGTGCTACGGGAAGGGGAAGCACTCACCTCCTTCTGACTTACATACAGATAGAAAGTCTTCCCTTCGAATTTCATCTTGGTCACCTCGTTCCTGGAGGGACAAGGACAGGCGGGTGGGACCTGAGCAGAGTCCCCAGCAGTGCAGAGCCCACCCTGCCCGGGCAGCTCCCGGTGCTTGGGATGGCAGCGGGACGGCTTCCAGAGCCTGTCCTCCACCCCGGGAGATGCCAGAGGGTGCTGAGAGCAGCCCAGGCTCAGAAACCTGACCGGGAACAGGGGACAGCCTGGGGGGAATTGGGGACAGCCCAGGGGGAACGGGGGACAGCCCGGGGGGAACGGGGGACAGCCCGGGGGGAATCGGCGACAGCCTGGGGGAAGCTGAGGGTCAGCAGGGGCTCGTCCCATGGACACCGGCTGGTGGCAATGCCAGCTGCTAGGGACATGCCAACCAAAACTGGACATCCTGCAGTGACCCAGGGACAGCTGAGAAAGGCTCACAGGGCTGGGGCCTTTTGGGATGTGGCTGATGGGGACGATGAAGTATAATGGGGAAAAATGTAGAGATAAGGAGCCTGGGGCAGCAGAGCTCTGGGTGACAGCACTGTCCCGTGCCCACATCCCCGGCCATCCCTCGGACACCGGGGGATACCCATGGAGTGCTGGGAACTCACCACTTGATGAAGTGAACTCTCTTGTTTCCCTGCAGAACGACGAAGCCGAAGGGAGTGAAGGCCAGAAACGCCGCGTTCCCGGACACGTCCTGCAAGGCAACGGCCACGGCTCGTCAGGTGCTGCCCATCGGCACAGCCGGGACAGCATGAACCCCTCAGCCGGGACAGCACGAACCCCTCAGCCCCACGCCCAGGCACTGCACCCTCCGCTGTGCCAGCCCTGCCAGCAGGATGGGACAGTCATATGTTAGCATCGATATTAAATGTCATATTGACATATATAGAATTTATACTATTCACATAATGGCATGTTACAATTGTTGCAATTAATGTATATTTATATAGTATATATTGCAACTATACTACTCTAATGTATATTTATATAACATATATTGCAACTATACTACTCTATGTAACTATATATAGCTATTGTAGATATACACTGTTTATTTAGTATCTAGATATACACTACTTATTTAGTATATAGAATTACTATAACATATATAGTTTATGATAGTTATTTTTTATACTATCATAGAATCATAGAATCTCCTGAGCTGGAAGGGACCCACAAGGATCAATGACGTCCAAGTCCTAAATATATATATATTATATATAGCAATTAACCCAGAACATGATAACCCCCAGCTGTACTTCCCTCCCTCGGAGCCCTNGAACCCCTCAGCCGGGACAGCACGAACCCCTCAGCCCCACGCCCAGGCACTGCACCCTCCGCTGTGCCAGCCCTGCCAGCAGGATGGGACAGTCATATGTTAGCATCGATATTAAATGTCATATTGACATATATAGAATTTATACTATTCACATAATGGCATGTTACAATTGTTGCAATTAATGTATATTTATATAGTATATATTGCAACTATACTACTCTAATGTATATTTATATAACATATATTGCAACTATACTACTCTATGTAACTATATATAGCTATTGTAGATATACACTGTTTATTTAGTATCTAGATATACACTACTTATTTAGTATATAGAATTACTATAACATATATAGTTTATGATAGTTATTTTTTATACTATCATAGAATCATAGAATCTCCTGAGCTGGAAGGGACCCACAAGGATCAATGACGTCCAAGTCCTAAATATATATATATTATATATAGCAATTAACCCAGAACATGATAACCCCCAGCTGTACTTCCCTCCCTCGGAGCCCTGCCCAGCCATGCCCACGGCGGCATCGAGCCAGTCCAAAGCCACTAATTAGTGTCAGCACTTTAGCGCAATGCCAAGGACTCGGCTCCGGGGAAGGACTGGTGACCACACTGTGCGCAGGGAAAACCAGGGACAGGCTGAACCGAAAAATGGGAAACAGTTGTGGGTCAGCAGTAATGGCTGGATTAATCCTGAGGGATTTTGGCCAGCAGATACCCAGAGGGCTTTTGAGGGATGCTTAGAACAAAAGTCCATCTCAGCGGTCAAGGCTCAATGGCCAAAGGCAGAGAGTGCTGACCCTCAGCCCAACACCTGCACAGGGCCAGGGGAAGCCCAAACTCACCCCCTGGGGGCTCAGCCCTGCTGGCAGAGGAGGGACATTCCTGTGTCTGTGCAGAAACCACACACAGCTCTGCCCCCGGGCTGCCCAAAGTGCTTTGGCTCTTTCCCAAACCTGGGAAAACCTCCAGGAAAGGAAGCAGAGTCTCAGCAGAGGGATTTGTCCTCCTGGGGGTGCAGAGGCTTGGGAGGGGCTGGGGGTAATAAATGGGGCACAGGACCCTACATGGGCTCAAAAAAAAGTGTGGATGTGGCACTCAGTGACATGGTTAGTGGTGGCCTTGGCAGTGCGGGGGAAGGGTTGGATTCGATGGTCTCGGAGGGCTTTTCCAACCCAAACCATTCCATGGTTCTCTTTGGCCAGGCCAGAAATTCTGTCCATCAAGTGAAACAGAGAAACAGAGGGGCTCCTGTTACTCACACACACACACACTCCTATAGGGATTTAAATATAAAACAGGTACCAAGGACAGCCCAGGACTCAGGTGAGCCCGGCTTAAGAAAGGAAGATCTTTGTGTTTGTATTTTGGGGAGAAAACTACTGTGAGAGTGCCACGAAAAGTTCAAAGAGGATTGAGTCAAGGGACACTGAACTGAGGATGTCTGGTGAGAGGAAACAACTCCTCATCCAAACTTTTCCACAATCCACTGGAGAAGAGAGAACAGAATCAGCTTCATTTAACTTGGGTTTCCAGATCCTTTAAGCATATGAACAGCAGCTCTTAATGAATTAGGCAGAACTGTGCTGATAGACCTGCAAGTGTGTATGTTTGTCCTTAGCTGCTAAAAGAACATCAATCAGTGCAACTCAGATACAACCAAAAGGTTCTTGGGGTTTAAAAGGAAGGCAATTTCCTGACTTAAGCAGCAAAGGTCACAAATGGGCAGCTGCTGGCAAGAGCAGTGGTTTAGAGGGAATTCAGAGCAAAGTAACCTCTTGGGTGCTCAGAAATGGAGGATCTCCCCCCAGTTTACTGCAACTGTGTGTTTATGGGGCACAAAGCAGGGAAAAGTCCCAGGGAGCCCCAGCACAGGCAGTGCCTGAGACCAGAATTCTGTCTGCTTTATGTCCCACACCCATCTGCATGTGATGGGATTAGCAGGGCCCAGCGAGCCACACGCAGTGACATCCTCAGTCAATAAAGAGCATTTCCAACACAAACTGGATTACAGGCCAGGCAGGGCACAGTGATGGACAGAGAGATTAATGCCTGCTGGCTCCTCAGCCACGTCACTGACCTTCTTCTTGCCTCCCAAAGTCCTGCTTCAGCAGGAGAGGATCAGCCACCCTGTCACAGCTGTCTGCCCTGAAAACACTTTCCTTTGGCTTCCCTGGGTACCTGGAAGGGTTCAGAGCCCTCCCCGCCCCTTCTCTGTGCACTCACACTGGCCAGGGACGAGGTTGAGGCTGGAGAAGGCTGATGGCCGCAGCACATCCCCCTGACCACGTCCCCAGAGCCATCTGCAGGTGACAAAAACACTTGGGACAGTCCCTGGCACCTCTGCTGACCGTCACTGGCTGCAGAGAGGAATCCAACCCCAGCACCAGCCTAAGGAACCGGTTTAGGAACTTCTTTACCTTGCACGGGTGTGGGTCAACGCCGTAGGTCTCCAGAGTCTGGGCTTTCCTGAGAAAATTCAGCTCTGAAGTGGCTGGCGTCTGCCCACTGCAGGAGGGAAAAATCAGGAAAAAATGAATATTCCATGGAAGACAGGAAGGTGAAGGAATTCTGTTACTGATGAAGCAGCAGCCACAGCATATTCCCATTAGGTTTTTTTGGGATCAGCAGGAGCCCAGCACTGAAGCCCAGCCCATACTTTCCCACACTGAACTGGCAGCACTGGGCAGGGTCAAAAGGCACCTGCCAAATTTAGGGATGAATCCCCTGCTTGCAGCACATGCATCTCATTGCAGGGGAAGGAAAGGGGAGTTTGGGGGCAGAAGGCAGCACCCCCAGCACAGAAGCTCTGATGGGTTTTTAGGAAGTTAAACTCACTTCCCTCCCTGGGCACCCTTAATCCCTTTGGGCCACAGCTCCAGAGGCACGGGCAGTGACATGGGACAGTGGGAGCTGCTGATGGTCTCTACAGCCCATGTCCCTGGAGCGGGGTGAAGGCAGGAGGGGGTTTATGGGGCTTGGTCACTGTCCCCATCTGAAGGTCCCCTGGGCTGTGCCGGCTGAGGCAAGAGCAGGGTCCCAGCAGGATGTGACACATGTGGGATGAGGGCTCAGCCCACGGTGTGAGTGAAGATCCCAAAAGTGCTCTGAGCATCACCGACCCCTGCAGCTCCCGTACCTCAGCTCTGACTTGTGGATCTCTGCAATTTTCCTCTCCAGCTTCTCCGAGTGCTTGGGGAAGAACTGGAACTTGGAGCTGTAGCCTTCTGGGTGCTTCCCCGGGTCGTAGTCCCCAATCTCAGCTGGTGGGAGACAGATCCAGTCGGGAAGAGCAGCACAACCAGAGCACAGCGAGCATCCCCACCCCGGCAACACCCAGCCAGGGCTCAGCACACCCCAGGACTGCTGCTCCAGCCCCACAATGCTTCCCACAGGGAGGGATCATTTGTCAGGCATTAACTGTATCCAATTAATTTTGCTGTTTGTGTGGCAATCACCTGGCAGCAGATGGTCACTGCCCCAAAGTCATTGATTCCTCAGGCTGCAGGAGCAGGCAGGAGCACAGGCAGGGGCGCAGGGGCTGCTCTTGGGGACACCGTGCCCCAGTGCAGGTGAGAGCGCAGCCCCATCCCCGCCCTCCCCAGCCCAGCCCAGCCCAGCACGGGGGTGCCATCGGTACTGCAGGTGCAGTGACCTGCTCTAAGTGCAATAATGGAACCAGTACCGAGCAGGAAAAGCGAATTTCTGCTGTCACAAAGCATTACCCTGCAGGATGTAGGCAGCCAGCAGCGCCGCATCCGACGTCTTGCACAGGAGCCGGCCGTGGTACAGATCCCTTTTGATCTGCAGGAAGACTAAGTACCTGCGGACAGGAGGAGAGCCCATTTATTAAGAAAAAATTAAATTACGCCAACAGGCAATTTAGACATGGAATATCTGCCACCAGGCCCTTGCTCTGACATCTCTCTCCCAGCAGCCACACCGGACACGCACTGGGCTGACCCTGGCCGGGACTGGGGCTCAGACCCACGCATCCCAGCCCTGCTCCAGGCACACGGTGCCTGCTTGACCCAAGGGCTAGCGGAGATCTCCATCAGACTGGCTACCCATTGTGTTTCTGCACACAACTGCAAACCCCAGCCTGGCTGAGAGGCCCAATGCTCTGAAGGGGGTCTCATGATCTCTGCATTTCCCTGGATGTCCAGCTTCCCCATAATGTGATTTTCTCCTTCCCAAACTTTCTGTGTCCTTTCAGGCATCCACATATGCACCCACTTCCGTCCTCACCACGGCTGGCACTGTGTCACCCAGGGCAAGCTGCCTCCTGCGCTCCCCATCCCTGTCTCTGTGCCCAGTGAAAAGACAAACTATGCTGGAAAAATCACATTTTCAAATAAATTTAAACCTAAGTAACGTTTTGGGCTGAGTCATGTGGGGTTTGGAAAAACCTTTAGCTGCTAAAACATAAGTCATAGAGTGAAGGAGCAAAATGGAGCGCTCAGAAATGAATTTAAATAACCAGACTCGCACTCTGCAGTCCTTGGTCATGCCTCATTGCTCAAATCCGAATTTATGATGAGGTAAACCGTTAATTTTCACAGATAAAATACATTAAAGAGAAATCCTAGTATTAAAGTGGACTGAGTCCAGGAAAAGGTGAATATTAAGCCCAGCTTCCAGGCACACCTCAAAGGGCAGCTGCATGGGGGTCTCAGCCTGGACCCAAGGGGGTTTCCAACCAGAGTTAGATAAGATTTTGGGAGGAATTCCTTCTCTGTGCTCCACTCCCTGCCATGGGCAGGGACACACCAGGCCAGGTTGCTGCAGTGCCAGGGCCCCACCACTCTCACAGAGCAGAATCTCTTCCCCATACCCCATCCAGCCCTGCCCCTGGCAGTGAGGAGCCATTCCCCCTTGGCCTGTCACTGCACACTCATGTCCAAAGTCCCTCTGCAGATCTTGTGGGGCCCCTTTAGGCCCTGGAGGGACCCTCAGATGTTCCTGCACAGAATCCTTCATGGAGGCTCCAGCCCAGCTGCCCCAGGCAGAGCTGACCCAGGGCTGCTGGAGATGCACAACCTCGGCTTGTTTTCCTAAGCTGCAGCGATTGCTCTGCATGTGCTCCTCGTGTCCTTCCTCCTGGCAGGAAGAGCGGCATGAAGAGCCCCTAAAGATAGAAACTCGGGAGAGGCGCTGTCAGGTTCTGCATCGCGGTTTCTCACCCAGCGCTCCCAGAGCGGCCGCGCTCCTTACGTCAGCGGGACGCGGCTGGCTGCTTCCCGGGAATGTCAGGGGACCTGCACACACTCAAACCCTTCCCGACAGGCCGAGCACAGTGAGGACACCCTGAGCGAGTGAGGGACGTGCTCTGGCACTGCGCAAATGGCTGACTCCGAACTGGAGGAGTCTGAGCAGCAGCGATTGTGGTACGGAGCTGGCGCTGTGCTTGGAGAGCTCTGCCCCGGAACGTGGGTTTGGAGCCGATGGCACCCAAAGAGCAAGCCAGGGGCTTTAATCATAGAATCCAGGAATGGTTCAGCGGGAAAGTGCCTTAAAGTCCATCTTGTTCCACCCCTGCCATGGGCAGAGACACCTTCACCATCCCAGGCTGCTCCGAGCCCCACCCAGCCCGGCCTTGGACACTGCCAGGGATCCAGGGGCAGCCACAGCTTCCCTAGGCAGCCTGTCCCGGTGCCTCCCCACCCTCAGCCTGTGCTGCCCACAGCCATGGCAGTTCCAGGTCCTGACTCAGCACAGGTGGAGATTCCTGTGCTTTTCCCCCACAGAAGGAACGATCCCAAAGCACCCAGGCTGGCTGGGAAATCCCAATGGTTGTTGCTCTTTCCTGACTACAAAACTAAGCTTGCCCAAGTGCTCCTGCTTCGGCCAAGCCCCTGCTGCCAGGGCTGTCCGGTCCCCCCATGCCCTCATCCTCACCTGGTGATCTCCTCCTTCAGCGCCGCAGGGTCCGTGGGGTAAAACTTGACTCGGAAGCACATGGTGAAGGGAGGCTGGGCTGCAGAGAGCAGGGACACGTGTCACCAAAGGGCAGGGCTGGTCCCCTTCAGCCCTGAGACACCCTGCTCGAGTCAGGTGCTGCTGGGGGTCTCACCTGCCTGCCCTGCTCCCCCCAAACTGCCCTTGCTAAAGGAGGGGCAGACAGGCATGAACACACTCCTCACTGCAGGGGCCATGGCAAGAGCAGATGTCCCTGATAAAGCCACGGGGAAGTGCCAGTGACTCTACCCACCTGCCACCCAATCCATTTCCCACTGAAAACCTCAGTTCCTCATCCCCAGCACTCCTGTCCTGGTCTGCATAGAGGCTGGTGCCCTGTGCTGGCTGCGGCTGCCGTGGGGCTGGTCGGGGATAATCCTGCTCTCCACCCACCAGAACAGTTTTTGGGGGAATCTTTTCCTGGGAGAGGGGCTGGGAATTGACCCCAGAGGGGAAAGGCTGGAGATAATGTGAATACATCTAAGATGGAAGAGGCACAGAGTCTGCCCAGAGCACCTGCAACACTCACCCCGCATCTGCTTCACTACCGACTTGGTAAACTCCAGCCAATGCTGAAAGGAAAAAGAAGGTAATTAAAGCCTGATGGCCACGGCTTGGTAAGGTGGGGATGAAGAAGAGGAAGGTTCTTGTCTGGGTGAGAAAGGCCTCCTAAGTGTCAGGAAGGGAGCTGGGGGTGGGCAGGAGGCTCAGACTGCCCCATCCCACAGCGAGGGAGCAGCTCCGTGCCCAGCACCGTGCCCAGCATCGGCGGCTCCCTGCCACAGCCATGGCAGGAGAGCCTTGGAGCAGGAATTGGTTCTTCTGTGGCTTATGTTGATCTACGGGGAGCACAACGCTGGGCTGCTCTCAATAGCTGTGAGCCCACAGTGATTGTCACTCACAGCCGCAGGGCTCTCGGGGCACGGAGGGACCGGACAGACACCGGGCAGAGCTTGCTCTGCACAGCCCTGTTTGAGCGCAGGGAAGCGGCTGGACTCACTCCCAGCCTCGGCGTGGGGCCGTGGGTCTGAGCCCCCTCCCCTGCCCCTGCTGCAGCTGCCCGGGACCGGCAGGACACAGATCCGTGCCGAGCTGGGTCAGACCAGGTCCTGCCCGGCTCTGGCTCTGCGCTCCGCTCTCGTCTCACTCTCCATTGCCCGAGGCAACGCTCAAGTGTTTGAATTCTCGGCACAGAGCTGTCAAACGGCCTAATCTCGGTGTTAAAACGTGAATCTGTGCTGGGGGTGGTCCTACCGCCCCGCTGCCAGGACACTTCGCTCCCCCTTCACAGCAGCATCACATTCTCGCTCTGCAGACTCCGGGATGCTTCAGCCTGGCAGGGACCCCAGAGTGGGGACAGTCCCGCGGCTCACACATCCCGACCGACGCCGGGGACTCTCGGGGAGCTGGGACACGGGGCTGCTGCTGCCAGAGCCTGGTACACCCCAGCGCCCTCCCGGCAGGTCCCCAGGGGGCCATGAGTAGTTCTTGTCCCCTGGGCAAAGGGAGGACCTCTCCGGAGCACTCAGGGACCCCGGGCCCAGCAGGAGGGCAGGGAAGGGCTGCTAGGGAAGAGCTCTTCCGCACTGCCTGAATGTGATTTTATTCCAGATCTTTGCCTCATACTCTGGTTTTCAGCTGCAAGGACAAGCCTGACCCCCCTCTCCCAGCGCAGGCAGGAGGAGCTCTCTCTCACCCTTTGCTTGTCGGGGTCCACAAAGCGGATGCCGAAGTAATCCTTCTCCAGCAGGTTCAGGTGGTGGCACAGAAGGTCAAACAGGTACTGGCCCTTGGCATCTCTCTGCAGGACAAAGAGATTCAGTNGGGCGGGGCAGAGCTTGGGGGAATGTGTGTTTGAAGGGTTTGGAACTTGTGGAGTGACACCTAGGACGGTGCGAGCCCCACACACCTCCCTGTGTGACATTTTCAGCTCGGGAGCAATGCCCCCTAACACCTGAGGGGCAGTTGGGTCATTTACACCCCATCAAAAAGGATGAAAACCCCCAGGCCTACGCGGGAATGTCCCGATACCTCCTCGAGAGGAAGTTTTACACCTGAGCCAGCTGTGTAAGGGAGGACATCGCCCAGACAATGAGCATCATCCCACCTGCAGGATTTGCTTATCGGCCTCTTTCCTTATCTGTCTCCCAGCCCAGCTTATTGCCAAAGGTCGGTTTGTTGTGCCATCCCCTCTGCCCCGGGGCTGTCCTCATGCAGAGATTTGGCCACCGCATCCCCAAAACCTCTCCTCCTCTTCCTTGCCTTCGGCCGAGGGTGGCAAAGCTCTTCTGCTTTGCGAATGGCCATAGTGCGAGTCATTAACCCTTGGCATGTCAGCTCTCCCGCAGGCAGAGCTCCCACGGGATGGGCACCGCCGGCAGCAGCATCTCTGCGGAGCTGCTGTGCTGGCAGGGCCCTGCTGCCGCTGGCACACCTCCTGCTGCCCCTGGCACACCTCCTGCTGCCCCTGGCACACCTCCTGTGCCCCTGGCGAACCTCCTGCTGCCGCTGGCACACCTCCTGCTGCCCCTGGCGCACCTCCTGTGCCCATGGAGCACCTCCTGTGCCCCTGGCGAACCTCCTGCTGCACAAGGCGCATCTCCTGCTGCACAAGGCGCATCTCCTGCTGCACAAGGCGCATCTCCGCGATCAAAGGCTGCTCCTGACAGCCGCGCCGCCTCCTTTCCCCCGCAAACACCGGGAATACATCGCTTCCTGACAAATACACGGAACGCTTGCGGTATCTGATCAAACAAGTGCATTATCTGATCAAACAGTCGCTCAGCACACACGGACCGCGATGGGGGAGCCCCAGGATGCCTTTAACCCATTCCTGTCGGCAGCGCAGCCCTGGGGCTGGGCTGGCAGCGGGGCTGGGCTGTGCCAGTCCCGGGGCCAAACCCTGCCCGGGGACAGCACATCTCCGCAGTGGCACCGGGAGATGGAGACACTGCACACAGAAGTCAGGAGGACTCTGGCGCTCTCCTGGAGGAGCCCGAGCTCGCAGCCTGGCACCCAGCCCATGCCGGAGTAAATCACAGCAGCTGAGGGTGGAAAAGCCCTCCGAGACCATGGAGCCCAACCGTGCCCAGCACTGCCAAGCCTCACCCATCTCCCCAAGAGCCACATCCACGGGTTTAAATCCCTCCAGGGACTGGGACTCCTTTCCAGGAAGAAATATTCCCAATGTCCAACCCAAGCCTCCCCTGGCCCAGCCTGAGGCCGTTCCCTCTCCTCCTGTCCCTGTTCCCTGCCAGCACAGCCCGACCCCCCCGGCTGTCCCCTCCTGGCAGGAGCTGTGCAGAGCCACAAGGTCCCCCTGATCCCCTTTGCTCCAGACCCTTGTCCAGCTCTGTCACTCTTTTCAGGACACAGCCCAGCACCTCCAGGCCTTTCTTTGAGCAAGCCCTGGTGTTTTGGAGCTGCTGCTAAACCCCAGCAGCACAGCCCCACTCCTGCCTGCAGAGCCAGCACCATCCGTCACTGTCACCGCCACCAGCACTGCCCAGCCCCGGGACAGGGACACAGGCAGGAAGGAATTACGACACCTGAATCCAAACCCCTTTTCCTGAGCCAGAGCAAGCTGCTTTCCTTTCCAGAGGTAAGATTCAATTGCACACTGAGGACCGAAGCAGCAGGATGGAGCCTGAGAAGAGGCAAATGGCAGCAGCAATTGGGAGCAGTGGGACAAACCCCAGCCCTGCTCACCTGTCAGGCACGGGATCACCTTCCCGGCTCGGCTGTTACCTGCATTGGGAAGGCTGCACCTCTTCCCTCACAGGAAACTGCAATAAATGCTGGGTTTGTTCTCTTCCCCCAGAAAAGGTTGCTCTGCAGGCTGAACTAAAGGGACATTTGGCAGAGACAAGGAGGTTAAAACAACTAATAGCAGAAAATGCATAAATAAAGAATATCTTAAATCATTCCCAGTTAGACCCGAAGGACTGTCAGACCCACCCGGCGCCATGGGCACAGGAGGAGAAGGGCTGATTCCACTTCCCCCCAGCATCCTGTCCCTCCTCACCTTCCAGAGCAAATTTCACAGAGATTTGCTCGAGGCTCCTCTCCCTTCCCCTGCCCCAAACCAGCACGGAGCCTGCAGAATGCTCTCCTCTGCAATTTTCACAGAGGAATTGCAGGGAAGGACAAACCAGATACCCACCAGTGCCTGGAATCTGGTGAAAGTGTGAAACTGTGGATGGCATTACAGGGAAAACGCTCCCTCTTTGATCTCTCTAACTTGAATTAAACATATTCTAAATTAATCATTAGTAGAATGTCTTTCAGGAAATTATCTGAACTGCCTTTACAAATCACGACTTAAAAGAGCTCCCATTGCATAACACCAGCTTAAATATTCCATGTTTGGCTCTTTATATGTTCTTATAAAATGAGACTCCTGTGTGTCTGAAGGTTTTGGAGGTCAGCCTTCTGGGGTGCCCAGGTTGATGGGGAGACCACGGGCAGCCGCTGGCACACGCTGCGATTCCACGTGCCAGGCTGGCACCGAGGGTTTGCTACACTTTCAGTATCTGAAGGTGCCCACAAGGAAACCAGAGAGGAACTCTGCTTCAGGAAGTGCAGTGACAGACAAGGGGGAATGAATTCCCACTGCCAGAGGGCAGGGTTAGACAGGATATTGAGAGGGAATTCCTCCCTGTGGGGCTGGCAGGCCCTGGCACAGGTGCCCAGAGCAGCTGTGGCTGCCCCTGGATCCCTGGCAGTGCCCAAGGCCAGGCTGGACAGGGCTTGGAGCAGCCTGGGACAGTGGGAGGTGTCCCTGCCCATGGCAGGGGTGGAATGGGAGGAGATTTAAGGTCCCTTCCCACCCAAACCAGTCTGGGATTCAGAGATTCTAACTCAGAACTTACAAGCCCTTGAGGAGGAGCAGCCGAGCCGAGCACCGTGCCAGACACATGTGGCTGCCGTAGGGCGCCGTGTCACTGCTGCTAATCACAACGGAGCGGGACACGGAGCGTTGCGGGGCAGGCTGGGCTGCAGGGGACAGCTGGGATCACCGGTGGCTCCTGACACACCGGCCCCGATTCCCTGTTCTGGTGGGAGCGGAGCGAGGCCGTGCTGCCGGCGACAGGAGCTGCACCTGGCACAGGCTGCTGCAGAGCTGCACTGTGGCACGGTTCCCACCGGAGCTGCAGAGCTGCAGAGCTGTGCATGGTGCCTCAGCTCAGTGTCCTGAAGCACTGTGGGGCAGCACCGTGGGGATCTGACCCCCAGCCCAGTGCCCACAGCCTCCCTCACACCCGACCTTGGCCAAGGGCACAGATCTCGCGGCACTCCCCATGTCTGTGGGGTGTCCGGAGCCCCCAGCACACCCCAGTGCCCCACTCACCTCACAGACCGACCGAGCTGACAGGGCAGCGAGTGACATGGGGACAGACTGTGGGACCAGACGGCTTTGGGGCTGGGAGGGGTGTGGTGCCTCGGATAGAGCTCGTGAGAGCAGCCACAGCACCCGGCACCGCCCCTGCCACCCTCCCTGTGCCCCTGGGTGGCACACGTGGAGCCCCTGGGGACCTGCCAGGGCCACCAAGCCCCAGGCCAATGTCACCGCTCCTACCTGCTGCCCTGGCCAGAGCGGGGGCTGAGGGACAAACCCTGCCTAGGGGGACATTGCTGGGGACAGGGACAGTGCAGATTTACTGCGCCCTGCTCAGGAGGAGATGGGCTCCTCAGGGGCCTTGGGAATGAGCTCTTCCAGGAGTTTTATGATCCCTTTTTCTGAGGGAAACAGGGCAGCGCTGTGTTGGGTCCAGAGAGATCCTGCTGGGATTTTCCAGTGGCAAACACACCTGTGTGATGCAGGTGATGATAACCCCTGTGCCAAAGACGTGGGGTCTTGAGCATCCTCAGCTTCTCAGCAGAGCTCAGTACACTCCATTTGGGCCCCTGAGTTGCATTCCAGCACCGCCAGCCCAGCAGCCCAGTCCCCTCTGGGTGCGGAGCAGCCAGGAGTGCTCACCAGCCTTGGGAAGGTCCGTGGGGTGACCCTGCAGAATGCTGAAATTCGGCATCGTTGCTGCCAGAGCCTTGCCCGACGTGCTGCAAAGCAGAGCTGAGGCTCTGGGGGCGATGGGCGCCCGCAGCTCTGTCAAACACAGCATCCCAGGGGACTTCCAAACTTTCAGAAGATTAAAGTAACCTTGCATTCTTTGCTTTGCTAAGCTCCTCAGCCAAAATTAGGGTCATCCACAGACAGAAAAATAAACAAAACAAAAAAAGAGAGAGAGATTTAAAAATAGCAGCTCATCTGAAAATGAATGAAGGGCTCGGTTCAGGCAGGAGCCTTCCCGTCCTACCTCAGAGCTGAGAACTCGCTGGGGACAGGGACAGCCTTGCGCTGCAGGATGAGCCCAGGGTCTGCCCCAAAGGCTTGGCTGCAGAGTTAGATGGCACAGCCATTTTTTCAAACCATTTCTCACGTGCCAGGAAGGGGTTCTTTCACTCCAGCTTCTCAATCAGGGGTCGCACAGCACCAGACCCAAAGCCACAGAAATGTCCTCACTTCCCACAGTGGCCCAAGTGCCACTGCCACCCACACCTGCCACATCCCAAACGCCAGACCAGCACAGCCAGCCCCTCACCGTGCCCACAGTGCCAGAGCCCCAGCCTACCACAGCATTTGCACCTCTGGGCTCAAACACCACATCTCCCCCAGCTGCTCCACAGATTAAGCCCAGGATTTACAGAAGCAATAGAAGCAGCCGAAAGCAGCTCCTTCCTGCATTATTTGGGTTGGAAATCTCCTTGTGGGCTGCCCACTCGTCCCTGCTTTCTGAGCTTAGGAGGAGATTATTTTTTTAAAGGAAACTGTCAAAAAAAGTCTATTTTACAAAGTGAAGTTTAAGCTTAAGTCTCTTTGGCAGCAACATCTGAGCTGGGAGAGATCAAAGACCCTCCAGCTCCACTGCCAACATGAAGAGATTTTCACCAGCAATTTGACTGCAATATTGTGGTTTAAATGCTTCATTTTCCAAGTTCGGCATTGTGCTGTACGAGCCCAGGATTTATCATCCTTCGGACAAAGTTAATGTTGGCTCTGCAGGCAGGGCCAAGTCCTCCTGACTCACAGCTCTCAGCCCTCACAGTGAGCCTGTGCTGAGCTCTGGAACGAGGAAATGCGCAAAAATAGGCCTGAGAAGATTCATTTGCAGGCAGGGAATAAGCAGCCCAGAGATCCATGAGGACACCTGGAGCAGAGCACTGCAGCCTCTGAAGGGATGCGCTCCTGCTCTGAGCCTCTCCCCAGCACCACGGAGGGGCTGCGGGGGCTGGAGGCTCCCCCTGACCAGGGCAGGGGCTCCCAAGGGACAGGACAGGGCTCCGGGCTGGTGACGTGGGGCAGGACAAAGGTGCCCTGAGCTCCCAGGCTGAGCAGGATGGAGTGGGGTGGGAGGGGACCTTAGAGAGCAGCTCATCCCACTGTCCCAGGCTGCTCCAAGCCCTGTCCAGCCTGGCCTGGGACACTGCCAGGGATCCAGGGGCAGCCACAGCTGCTCTGGGCACCTGTGCCAGGGCCTGCCACCCTTCCAGGGAGGAATTCCTTCCCAATATCCCATTGAATACTGGCAGTGTGAAGCTATTTCCCTTGTCCTACTGAGATGCCAAGAAAAGATGCTCTGGGAGCCACAGGTGAAGCCAGAACTTCAGGGGCTTGCCCACCTGCCCACCAGAGCCCTGCCCACCTGAGGAGGCTCAGAGGAAGGAAAAAGGGTTTTACATAACTCCAGTGTAATCCTGTTATATTTATAGCATATGCATTTCAGTATTAATTCCCTGTTATCTCTAATCCTTCCTCCTCGCTGACACTGTAATTTCTGTCTTCAAGACTTATCTGGGTGGTTTGATCCAGAAGTTTATAAAGCTCTTGAGGAGGAAAGTTCCTAATGAAGGGACCCATGGAGCCTTAAATTCCAGATTATTGATTCCACTCTTAATCCTCCACATGTTTTCAAACCTTTGACATGCTGGCGTACGCAGAAGGTTCTCCACGGCTCTCCATCATGGAATTTCAGCCACTGATGTCCTCATTTAGCAAAGCCTGCAGTGGGAGGACAGCAGTTGAACACACTTTTAAATCCATTAATTATCAGGGAGTTGTGCTTGGAGCACTCGCCAGGCTCCCAGCAGCATCTGGGGAGCTTTAATCTCCTTGTTTGATGAGTTTTCCTGACAGCTTCCAAGGGCTTTGACAAACTCACTCTGTGCTTTCCCCTGAGCTCCCCTCTCGCTGCCCAACCTCTCCCAGGACGGCAGGGCCCTCACCCCTCCAGGACCCCAGCGCCGGTCGGGGAGGCAGGACATCCCCACCGCCAAACCACGACCTGGACAAGCTCCTGGATCCTGCACGGATCCTGCAGAGCCCTGACAGCTCTGCAGCGATCCAGACCTTCCCTCCCAGTGACTGATGGCATGTCACCTTGCATTCTGCTGCCACACAGCTTCTATGAATTACATTCAGAATTTATAAGTCTGTAATTGAGAGGCACTCTCCACAAAGCCAAATTGTTTTTTCCAATAACTCAAACTCGCTTTTTTCATTCACACAGGCTGGAGTGGCTCCATGTGGCTCTTGTTGAATTTGGCACTCCCCTGCCATTAGTATGCAAAAGACTCTCGGCACAACCAGCTCTGGTATGTATTGTTGGCCTCTAAACAAACACTGTTCAGAGAGATCAGCACAATGAAAAGTCTCCTCAGCAAGTCAGACCTACCTGCTTCGGACAAGAAAGGCTCTGCTCCTGCAGGCTGGGCTGTCTGGGGCATGAGGGAATCAGAAACGCTTTGGCAATGGAGCTGGGCAGGGGCTGAGCCCCAGGAGGGACTGAGGGAGCAGGGGAAGGGCTCAGCCTGGAGCAAAGGGGATCAGGGGCACCTTGTGGCTCTGCACAGCTCCTGACAGGCGGGGACAGCCGGGGGGGTCGGGCTGTGCTCGCAGGGGACAGGGACAGGAGGAGAGGGAACAGCCTCAGGCTGGGCCAGGGGAGGCTCAGGGTGGCCATTGGGGAAAATTCCTTCCTGGAAAGGGTCGGGAAGCACTGAAGAGCTGCCCAGGGCAGGGGTGGAGTCCCCATCCCCGGGGCATTTAAAGGGCTGTAGATGTGGCACCTGGGGACACGGGTCAGGGTGGCCTCGGTGACCTCAGAGTTAATTCCCAACAATCCTATGCCGCAGGGTTGGTGTCAGGCAGGGCTGTACCTGAGTTTTTGCACTCATACCCACAGTCTGTCCAGGAGCTCCAGGGCCCCTACAAGGTGCTCACCGTTCCCTGGACCGAGCTCCGTGTTCCCGCAGGATCCCAGGGCTGCCAGCCTGGCTCAGCATCTTCCACCCCAGCACAGCTGGGGCACGCCTCTGACACCAAGAAGCTGCTGGCAGGAGACAGGACAACCTCGGGGGGCTGTGTGAGCTCACACCCTTCTGTTCCCACCCCTGCAACCCCTGGAGAGCTGCAGGACTCTGCAAACCTTGGGGCAGAGCTTTGCCAGGTTTGGGGCAATCGCCCTGTGGGACCTCTTGCAGACCGTGCAGGAATGAGCCCTGCGGTCTGTGCTCAGCACTGCTGCACACAGAGCCGAGGAGCAGAAAATAAACCAAACAAAAACATAAATCTGTGCGTGCCCCTGGCACCCAGAGCAGCAGGCACCCCCGGCTCTCTTGGCAGCGCTCCTGCCAAGCACTCACTTCCCTCCAGCAGCCGACTGCAGCACAGGGCTCAGGGGAGGGAAGAACGAAACTATAAATGCTTCATAAAAAATTTACTTTTGATGAAAGCGAAGTGCGGTGCTGGAAGAAGCACAGGGTGAGGGATGCACTGATGCCCAGAGACGACACGGTCCAGCTCTTCCTTAGCCCTCCCCTCCCTGGTCCTGGCAGTGGTGGGACACAGCCACTGCCACAAACGTGTCCCCAAAGCAGCCCCAGGTCCCTGCGGCCACGCTGGACCAGCCACCCCAGGCCACATCCTGGGCATGGCTGGAGGGGCTGAGCAGCCCGGGGTGCCAGCAGCGTGGAATGAGCCATTTAATTTGCTGGTACTCCACAAGTGTCCCCAAGCCCTTGTGTTTGTGCTACAAAAACCACTGGAATAATTCCATATGAGCTGTCAGGCTGACGCCCTGGGCCAGCAGTGTCAGTCAGACCCTGAGCAAACAGAAAAACCCCACGTGAGGAGTGTCCTGCACACAATGCCTCCACCAGGACCAGTGCCAAGGATTGCAGCTTCCCCCAAATTATTTCCCAGAAAAGAAACGGATCTCTACAGGCTCCTGAATGGAGTGGGGGGTGTGGTGAGTGCTCAGCTCACACTTCCAGATTTAAAACCAGAGCCAAAATAAAACAATAAAAATAAGGGAAAATCCTGACTGCAAACACAAGGCAGACATTCAAAACCCCAATTCAGACTCAAAACTAAGAACGGGTTCAAAAATAATTAATATTTCCATCTCCCAGAATTGCACTTCAAGAATAAAGACCATCATGCACCAAGAGAGGAGCGTGAGCCTCACGGCTGAGGCAAAACAGCTTTCATTTGTGCTACAAGAATGACCATATGCGGAATCCTTCTGGGAGACTGCAATCAGTCAGATTAACATGATAATGAACTCTGATTTGCCCAGCCACGGCAAGATCTTTGTCCTGGGAGAAGTGGCACTGCTCCCTGAATATTAACAACCAGGACTTGGTTTTTTATAACCAGAGGCAGCACTGGCCTGCAAGAGGGCTCATCCTCGCAGGAGGTGATTTCCAGCGAGAGGCTGGTGAGCCGTTTTAAGGTCTAAATGATCCACACTAATAGAAGGGCAGAGAGCAGAAACTTCCCAATAAATCTGGCAGTGCCTTGAGCAGCAGATGAGGCACAGACAGTGCTGGGGGATGGAAATCTGCACCACAGCAGCATTATTTTATCAATAACACCAGGGATGGTATTAGATAACACACTGGGCACTGCACAGGGAGTGCCTGCACAGGTGAGAGGGGGAGAGGAGAGGCTGGGGGAGAATCCAGCCCTGGGGAGAGCAGCCCCACAGGGCTGGAGAAACTTACACTGCAGGAAATGCTGCTGTGCTCTTTCCTAAAAGGGGATCTGGGGAAGGCTGTGCCGGCCCTGGGGTGCTCTGGGCAGTCCCTCGCTGAGTGGGGAGGCTGTGGAGCCGGGGATACTCTGGAGCTGGGGATGCTCTGGAGCCGGGGATGCTGCGGAGCCAGGGGTACTCTGGAGCCGGGGAGGCTGCCCAGAAATCTGCCACAGCAAGAGCCTTGCTGCTCCCTGCTCCCCTTCCCCTGAAGGGACACTCTGACCCGAGCTCAGGGGACAGGGATGGGCACAGTGGAGCCGTGCCCAGCTGCCAGCGTGTCCCCATCGCCACCAGCACCATGGCCAAAGTCAGCCGGGAAATGCACACAGGCACTGTGCACAGCCCTGGGACACAGAAAGGGAAGCGGAGAGACCCTTGGGAAGGGGATCTGCATCCAGCATCACCTCGGGGCACTGAGGGCCACCTCCCTGCAGGGACAGCACAGCTCAGCCGCCCCCACGGCAAGCCAGAGCTTGAGGGAAGGGGCACTGGCCCCGAGGGGCAGGAGGGGCTGCCCGGCATAGTATCCCCCCTGCCCAGCACAGCATCCCCCCTGCCCGCACAGCGTCCCCCCTGCCCGGCACAGTGTCCCCTCCGCCCGGCACAACGTGCCCCCTGCCCAGCACAGCGTCCCCTGTGCCAGCAGGGAGCTGAGCCGAGCATCCCCAGCCGCCAGCCCGGGCCAGGAGCGAGCAGGGCTGATCACAGCCCGTCTCCTGCTCTAAACGCTCTACAAGCTTGTTGAGCAGCTGGGTGTCGACTTCAGAGAGCCTGTGCTTTATTCATCACAAGGCAGAGGCAGAAGCACACTCAGATGGGAGCCTGGAACGGCGGCAGAGCCTGAACTGGTGTTTCATGGTGCCCATCCCTGTGGCTGTACAGCATCCTGCCCAGCCCTGAGCTCCTGCCAGGAGCGGTGACAGTGACAGGTGACCTGCCTGGCGCTGGCTTCCCCAAGCACCCCCTGACACCAGCCCAGCTTCAACTCAGTGCACAGGACACGGAACAAGGCTCCTGCTGCCAGCAGCTCGTGGCATCGCAGAGCCAGGGCGGCCAAGCTCAGTCCCACCCTGGGGACAGTCCCCTCCGGCCACACCCCACCTGTGCTAGTGCCACTCACTCCATCGAGGGGCCCTGGGAACCCTGGCTCACCCCTCAGCCACACAAAAACCTCCAAAATTCAAGCCAAAAAGCCCCACTTCACTTCCCAGATCACTCAGCGCCAACTTGTTTCCCCCCGTTTCCAAGCAGATTTTTCTCTCTTAATGAGGATTTAGGTTGAAAGAGAAGCTGACCTGGAACTGCAGAACGGTGCTGAGATTGCTCTCCCGCACATCACAGACCCTGAAAATCCACCAGGTCTTTTCTCATTTAAGGTTTCAGCCGCTCAGGTCCACACTGAGTATTTACAGCTGGCTGTGGGTTTGGGAAAAGGAAAGGAAGAAAAACTGCTTTGGCTGACGTGGGTTTATTTCTAAAAGCTGCTGTGGAGATATCGTAACAGGCACAAGGAGCGATGCATTTGTCATCTCAGCAAGGCCTTTGTTTTGCCGCTGGGTTTAACGTCTCAAAATACATATTCATTTACATGCAAATGTCTGGTTTCACCTGGGACCCGACAAAAGCACTGTGAAGTGAACGCTGACCTTTCCCGTGCCTCTCCATCACTCCCTGCCTTCCCCTGTACGTCAGAGCCGGTGAGGATGGCCAGGACCGGTGACCTTGCTGGGAAGAAAGCAGCGCCCAGCCAGGAACTGCCGACCCACGGAACCTCGAGAGCGGTCTGGGCTGGAAGGGACTGCACAGCCCCTGTCACCCCTGCTCCCCAGGGAGGGCTGCTGCCTCTGCCGCAGGGACAGGAACAGGGTCTGCAAGATGCCATCCTGCTGAACCTGCACCCTGTTTGTCCCCTGCAGCCCCCGGGACCCCCCGAGGGATGAGCAGCCCTGGCCACGCCGACAGACAGTGCCGGGAGAAGCAAGCCCGCCGTGCCAGCAGGACCAGTCCAGCGGCAAAAGGATAGGGCAGTGCTCAGCTGTTCTATTTTTAAAGAAAAGCCCCCAAAAGGCCTCTGTCCTTGCAGTCACATGCCATTGTCACACATGACCTTTTCGGATTAACCCGAGAGAGCACAACGCATTCTCCGTGTGCCGTGATTCGAGGGATGCTGATGTGGGCTGACATCTCCCTGCAAACACCCACGGGACACGGCGCTGGCATTCTGCGGGGAGCACGGCACACAGCTTCAGACCCTCTGACTCCGAGTGGGCGATGCTGCCCCAGTGCCACCCCCGGGGTGTCCCCAGCTCCCCTCCTCAGCCAGAGGTGCCCGGGCAGCACAAGGCCACGGCTGAGCCCAGCCCAGCGCCCGGCTGGGACCATCCGCTCACACCATCAGGAGCACACGAGGGCTTTGGCAGCTAAAGCTCTGGATTTAGGCAGATCTGCAGTAACATCTGCAGGAAGGATGTGCCATCCTCCGTGGCAAACTCTCGGAGCAGCAAAAAGAAAACTGTTATTCCATCCATTTCCCAAGCTGTCCAGCAGGATCCAGCTACCCACAAAAAGCCAGAAGCAGGATTGCTTGCTTTGTTGGCTTTTTCAAACAGAAACGAGTGACCTTATTTCTGTGCTCTGTCCTGAGCGCTGCTGGCACATCCCCGCCTTGGCTGCATCACAGTCCCTGGCAGGGAACACTGCAGCGCTGGGGACTGTCCCCTGCTGCCAGGCACCAGGACACTTGTGCTCTGTGGGAAGATGCTGTTTCCACCCCCAAAGGCTGTGTAAGCTCCAGCCCACCCCAGAGGATGAGAGCTGTGGCTTGTCCCCAGCCCAGGCAGCCGAGCAGGGGACACAGGGCTGAGTCCATCCTGGGTCACCCGGAGCTTCCCCTTCCACCCCACAGCCACACACCCTCACCACATGGGAACGGCACGGAAAAGCTCGGGAAGGGAACAAGAGCCTCTCTGCACCTCCTGCCCCCCTCCCGGGTGGGTGAATTGGAGGAGCAGCCCACAAAACCAGCCCGGATTTCTGCCAGCAAAGCCATTTCCCACGTTCAGCTCCATGAGTAAGCGATCCAACCCCGCAGGCAGAGCTCTCATCACTCTGAGCAATGCCATTCCCCGGGAACGGCACCCCCAATGCCGAACCCCGCGCGGCTCCCGAGGGCGGCGGAGCAGGAGTCAAATCCCAGCTGCTGCTGGAAAGCTGCCTTGATGTTAACGTGTTTACTTTCCATATCAAACCTGACAGAATAAAGGATTTCAGCTGCACTCCACAGAAAATGTTTGACAAAGCACCACGGCTGGAGAGGAGCCACTGGGGGGGTGGCTGTGGCTCCACAGAGAGGAGCTAGGAGTGTCCCCAAGGGAGGAGGACCCCCCAGCCCCCCATAACCATGTGCCAAGCCCACCCACGGCCACGCATGCTGAAGCCAAGGAGGTACCCAGGGCAATGCCACACTGTGCTGGATAAACCTGCAGTGGCCAAACAGGCCCAGGGCCCCGGGGGACAAAGCCACCAGCTCTGGGTGCTCTGGAGCCCCACGGAGCCCGTTGCGAGCCCTCCCTGCACAGTGTGGGTGGGGGGTGAGGGGGCACCAGCACAGCTCCCCTGCCCGTTCCCTGCCATGGAATAGGAGGTTCCAGCCACAGGCAGCTGACCATCGATTTATATTCCAATTAAAGATGCCCTTTCTGCCCCACCAGCCCTGCTGGGCACAGCCCCACAGTGCCAGCACTCCAGCACGCCGAGAACATCCAAACTCAGCCCCTGCCAGCGTGGATCATCCCAAAACCTGCCCCTGCTGAAGGCAAAGGTCCATGGGAGGGCCATGGGAGGGCCAGGAAAGTGCTGCCAGTGGGCACAGCCCTGGGCAAACAGAAGGGCTTTAACTCTCTCTGGACTTTCATTTTCAACTGAAATCCAAACCATTCCCACCCCCAAAATCCTCAGGGAATGACAAGGAGTGCTCCAGGGAGGCCCAAAATGCAGCCCCCCACCCCGAGCAGTTGGGGTATTTTTGCTCACGGAAAGAATGTGGGAATTGCAGACAGACAGAGCACCAGCAGCCCCATCGAGCTCAGCCAGCTCATTTAAACAGACCCCAACAAGTCCAAATGCCTTTATCACTATTAAAAATCAACTCCTGGCACTGCTAAAAATCAGAGACGTGAAAAGAAACTGTCTGAATTCCACGTCTGTGTCCGTGTCCCAGACAGCCACCCCAGCCAGGGCAGTGACACTGCTTTAAATGCTGCTTAGAGAGAATTTCATATTTAGAGATAAAAATAATCCACAGAAACATGGCCCAGGGCTCTCCCAGGGGCCCAGAAGCAGCTGAGCTTGTTCACAGCCTGAGTTTCGGGACAGATTCCCACTGACAGCAGCAGTTCCTGCCCTTGCTGCTCCTCCCAGGAGAGGGGGCAGCCATCCCCATCCCACGGGACCCCAGCACCCCCTGACCTGTGACCCCAGAGCAGCTCAAGGGCTCTGCCCACTGACCCTCACCGGCCCTCGCTCCAGGGATCGCCCCCTCCCAGCAGGAGCGCTTTGGGGGCACGGCCCCCCCGCCCGGTGTGTGCTCAGAGCCAACCTTGATTACACGAGTCCAGCACAGGATTACCCGTGTTGATGGGGAAAGTCTTTGTTCCCAGCCCAGATGGCCTCTAAGCTCTCCCTGAGCCATGGGAACAGAGCTTAGCGGGAGGAGACTCATCCGGAGCGCAGGGCAGGAGCTCACTGAGCATCCCAGCAGCACTCCGCACTCGGGGGCAGCCACCGCTCCCTGTCCTGCTCCCCAGAGCACCCTGCCCGCTGTCCACAGGGCACACCTTCCGAGGAGCTGGTTCGGATGGCTGTGAACCGAATATTCCCTACAGAAACCTCTGGAATGAGGTGGGAGCCCAGCAGGGATGGGCAGCTGAAGATGGACTGGGAGCAGGACCTTGCCGGTAGGATTTACCTTGTCAAGAGAAGCCAGGATGGGGTCACAGAAGTGTCCATCTGTGAGCACTGTCCCTGCTCCCAGTGCCACAGCAGGTCCCAGCTCCCGAGGGAACATTTCCCATCCCCAAAGCCCAACTTTAAACCCCTGGTGTGACCTGTGTGGCAGCTCCCGGCCCCACCCTGTAACCTGGAGAGGAGAAGGGGCGAGCAAAGCCGGGAGAATCCAGCACTGGGGATAACTGAATGCTCAGGCCTGCAAGTGCGATGGAATAAAGGAGGTGAAGGTTGTAGAATCACGGAAATATTTGTGTTGGAAAAGCCCTCCAAGAGCATCGAGTCCAACCCTTCCTCTAGTACCGAGATGGAACTGAGTGCTCTGGCTCCTGAGTTTATTTTAAAACAGAGGCCTGCAGAGGCAATAAAAATAATTACAGTAATGAAGTCATTGTGCCTGCACTATCACATCGGATTATCTCAGGGCTGACAGAAGATGAGTCCCTGAGGAAAAGTCTCCCTTTGCTCAGCGAGTCAGGAGTGCTGCCAGGACAGCCCAGGCACCTCCAGGGTCAGCACGGCCCCTTGTCACTGCCAGCACAGCCTGGGCACCTCCAGGGTCAGCACGGCCCCTTGTCACTGCCAGCACAGCTCCTTGTCACTGCCAGCACAGCCCCCTGTCACTGCCGGGCTCCCTGTCACCATGGAAGCTCCACCAGAAGCGTTCCTTTCCTCCCTGGAGATGGAGCCCATGGCTGTGGCAGAGACACCTCTCCCTGTGCCACCCCAGGACAGGGCTGCTGCCCCCCACGCTGCAGAATGTCCTTTCCCAGCCTCCCTGCTGCCGGCAGCTCCTTGTCCCAGCTGTCACCAAGCCCAGAGCCCTGGCTGCTCTCCAGGGGCACTGTGGTGGCTCCGTGGGGCTCTCCAGCCCCAGCCCCACTCCCCTGCCCCAAACCAGGTGTGCTCCGCTCCCTCTGCTCTGCAGGGACAAGGACAGGTGGGACAGCGCCTGCAGCTCGGCTGGGCTGAAAGGAGAGGAGCAACCCTCGGGCAGCACAGGAGCTGGGTCAGGCAGGGCTCCCGGGAGCGCTCCGGGCTGGGCTGAGCTGCTCCAGAGCTCGGGGACAGCAAGGACGAAATGAGTGAGCCGTGACTCAGCTCTGACCGAGCAGCTCCACATCCACTGCGAGGGACGGGAGGAAACAGGAGCCCTATAAAGGGAAAACACCGCAGAAACGCCTCTCCTTTGGGCAGGGGCAGGCAAGAGCATCTCAGAAGCTTCCCAGTATGGCTCCATCCTGGATGTCTTCACAAATGAGACATCTGAGCCCTCCCCAGAGGATGTTTTCCTGAATCAAACCCTCTCCTGGCTGGGATCTGCAGAGCCCAGACCAGCAGCTGTGCCAGCAGTTGATTATTAATTTTCCCCACTGGAGCAGTCAAACCAGGCGGAGAGCACCTGAATTAAATTCGGAAAGGCTCTGGGGAGACCCTCGGAAGCTGGAGAGGGACTTTGGACAAGGGATGGAGGGACAGGACACAGGGAATGGCATCCCACTGCCAGAGGGCAGGGACAGATGGGATTTTGGGAAGGAATTGTTCCCTGTGAGGGTTTGAGGCCCCGGCACAGGTGCCCAGAGCAGCTGTGGCTGCCCCTGGATCCCTGGCAGTGTCCCAGGCCAGGCTGGACAGGGCTTGGAGCAGCCTGGGACAGTGGGAGGTGTCCCTGCCTGGGACAAGAGGGGCTTTAAGGTCCCTTCCCATCCCAACCAGTCTGCAGGAAATCTGTAAAAACTCCAGTTCCAACTAAGCTCAACTCCTCCCTCACTGTTAATTTTAAACGATCGGTTAATTTTAAACAATTTAGACCCTTTCCCTGCCCAGCTGCCCCGTCCCAGGGTGGGGAGAGGCAGCAGTGACCCCCAGGAGCTCCTTCCCCCTCCCACAACACCTTGTACCACCAAGTGCATTTCGGATAATTCATGTTAAAAAGGCCCCTCAGCCCCCCCTCGGCAATGTTTACCTCCCTTAATTAAAGATGGCAGCAATAAACATGAAATACGGACAAAAGGAGATTTTAATAAATGCTGCCTCAGGGAGCCCAGAGCCAGCCTGGAAACGTTTCATATTGCTGCTGCATTGTTATGGAATTCCAGCAATATATTGCCACATAAAAGCAATATTAAAAATAATTATCATAAATTAGGCTCGGGTAGGCTGGAAGCCCCCGGCTGGGGGCAAAGCACATTCCCACAGATTTTTGAGGAAAAGCCACATGCCTGACTCGTATCTGTTTCATCCGCCAGGAGAACCAACCACCGGCATCTCCTCCCGACATAAATAACAATAAACACTTCTCTGCCTCCCCTTCCCACTCTCAGTTGTGGATTTCAAGGTGGCCAAACCCGAAATAATTAGTTAGTACCTAATTAGTTTTCTCCCGCCCTGTGGAGCAAGGACACAGCTCCCAGTCAGCATCCCATGGCAGGATTCAAATATTTGCATTCAGGAAGATAAAACTCTTGGCAACAATCAGGTTTAAGTATTTAAATTGGAATTTCTTTGGGACAGGGACCTTGAGCTCTTCAGGTTTATGCAGAAACTCATCTTATTTTGTACCTCTACACCAGAAGGCTCCAAAAGTCTGACAGAAAACAGAATTCTGCCAGGAAATAAGGATGAGTGTCTGCATGGGCAAACCCAGCCCTCTGACCCCGATCCGAGGGAGGAGCCGCTGATAGCAGAGAGCGGACACCAAAATTGGTGACAAATGAACCCCGTCAAATCGGTTTGAGCTTTTGATGAGTTTAAAAATTGATTAATAAAGGCAACGGTGCAAATTTAATAGATTTAGATGCTGGCAGACACTTAACCTGGTATCGCATGACATTTTGATTAAAAATTAGAATGATACAAGAGCAACATGACACGCACTAACAGGATTAAAAGCTGACTGCAACGCAATTAGGATGCTGCAACCGCTGGGTGGCTTAGCAGCATCCTTGGGAAAACAGGTCCAATTCCCAAGATTTGCAGCAAAAAGTGACAAGAAGCCAAAGCAGCGCTGTGCAGTTGGCAGAGAACACGGAGCAAGAAGGCGCCAGGTCACCGGGACAGAGCAACTGGAATTGTGAACTAAAGCAAGCTAAAAATCAGCATCCAAGCTGTGGCTGCCCCCGGAATGTCCCAGGCCAGGCTGGACAGGGCTAGGAGCAGCCTGGGACAGTGGGAGGTGTCCCTGCCCATGGCAGGGGTGGCTTTAAGGTCCCTTCCCACCCAAACTGCGCTGGGTTCTGCGATTTTCTCTCTGCCAAGCGAAGGGCACACAGCTGGGAATGGGAAGAATGTACATCCATCTTCGCCTAAACCAAAAATCCCACCTGGCCCCGGGAGAGGTGGGAATTTAAGCCAAGGTGGCTCTGCAGCACATCTCCAGGAGGTGAGATGTACCAGATCCTCATCTGAGAGCGAGGAACTGGCAGCAGGAGGGGTGTGACAGAGCACAGACCATGAGGTGATGGGAGGAGGTGTCCTTGCTCACCACAGGCTGAGTCCCCTGCCCAGGGAGAGGGCAGGAAAAGCTTTAAGTTGCATTTACAGACTGAATTTCCCATATACGTCCCCATCAACAGCAGGACTCAAATGTTTTTAAATCCACATCCCAGTTCTGACACTCTGTGAGGAGTTGCCAACAGCTTTGGACTTGCAGGATATTTACATTTGTGATAAAATTAAACAACAAAACCGAAATGTATCAGTTTGTCTCCACTAAAAGGGATTTACTACAGCTTTACTCCAGCTTCTGGGCCCCAGCTTGGGGAGAGGAGTACAAATTATTCCTCTGGTCTGCAAAGATTCCAACAGCAGCAGAGGCAAGCGCAGCTGAAGAAGCCCTCCAGGTTTCTTAGGAGAAAGCATTAATTTTCTGTCATCTCTCAGAAATGCAGCACCTGGCACCTGCACCCCCAAGAGCTTCTCCAGACTCATCTGTGACATTCAGGCAAAGGGCTTGAACTGTGCTGGGATAAGGATAAGAACAAAGACCCCAAACAAACACCCACAGCTGCAATATCAACATTGCTTCTTTCTCCTCCCCCTTCGGCCCCTGGAAACTCAGCTCTCCTGCAAAACCTTTGCCTCAGCAGCCCCAGCCCCAGCCCCAGCCCCATCCTGAGCCCAGGGACACCTCAGAGCAGATCCCAGCACTGAGCCCTCAGCCCAAACCAGGGGGAGGGCTGGGGGGGTAAAATACCCCACCGTGTCCTGGGGACAAAGGGCTGCCACCCCACCCAGGGGCACAGACTCACCACAGCCGTGTCCTGTCCCCAGAGCCACATCCGCAGGGCACAGCTCCCAGGGCTGCTCCTGCCCAGCTGCTCCCCATAAACCCCACGGCCCCACTCACCGCCCGGGGGCTCACCTGGGGCTCATTAGCACCCGCAGGGGCTAATTGCCATGGCAGGGCCACTGCCGATGGCTTTGGTACATGGGGAGCAGGAAAAGCAAAGCCAGGCTTTGCCAGCCCCATTAATTCTCCCAGAGCACTGCCCTGGTTCCTCTGAGTGCATTTCTGTCACCTCCTGTGTCCTCACGGTGGCACAAAGACCCCGTCCATGCCCACTGCAAACCCTGCCTTGGGCTTCACACACCATGGAGCCACAGGATGCTTTTTGTTGGAAAGGCCCTCTGAGATCATCGTCCCCAACCCTTTCCCAGCCCTGTCCCCAAGTGCCACCTCCACACAGCTTCAGACCCTTCCAGCTCACGCCACAACCGCAGGTGTGCAGGAACAGCCAGGGCCTGTTCTGCTCATCTTCCTTCTCTGGGAATGTTGAACAGAAATGTTATCAGGGCTGTCCCTTTCCAGAGCTCCACGCTGTATAAACAGCATTAAACTGACTGCAGTAAGCTGATTAATTCCATCCTGGCTTTCTGCAAAGAGCCACAGACAACTCCAATTCCACCCAGACTCAGCTATTTTGAAGTCACCAGATAACTCCGACTTCTAATTTTATCGTTTGAATAAAATAAGCCAAAAAAGCGCCCCACAAAATGACAGGCATGCATTTCTAACAGCGTGTGATAAACCAGGCCCGTGGCTTTTGGGGAACCTGAATTAGACAAAGAGACACAAAATCTCCATCTTTTTCCTGAGTAAATTCTTCCCACACCTTTAACACTTTCTGTTAAAGTAACACTCAGTCCTGCCAACGTTACACCAACGTCACCCCCGTGACCAGATCTGGTGGTATTTTGGGGACTAACTAGGATTAAAGCCACATTTAACACCTGGTTTGTCCCCCAAATCCCTCTACCTCCTTCCACCTCGACTGAACTTGTAAAATCACAGTTTCTAGTCTTTTTTTTTTTTTTTTT
>VZRL01004108.1:348123-376882 GCA_013397895.1 Origma solitaria | reverse complement strand
TTTTTTTTTTTGGTTGTTTTTGTAGTCACTCCAGGCTGGATGAACAGCCTGGCTCCAGCAGCCGCCCCAGATCCCACCAGGTGCCTTAAAACACAAGTGCAAACTTAGGTAGGAAAAAAGGCCAAGGGTTTGCCCATTTTAGCATCAGAGACCAACACCCTGCTCACCCCTGGCCTTATCACCACCCCCAAATCTGCGGCAGTGCCCTTCCCGAGCTGTGTGCCTGGAGCACCAACCAGGAGCGCCAGGGCAGTGCTCCCGACCCTCGTCACGCCGATGCTTTTTGACTAATTACTGCTATAAAAAGCAAAAAGCTGTCAAAAAGAATTATTCAGCTTCTGCAAGAGTGAAACAGAGACACGTCTGAGAGGAAATGGTGCCCCTTCAGACTCCAGTGGTGCCTGCAAGGATTAACTCAACCCTTGCAGCACCTACTAATGACATTATTTACTGCACCCATTCCAAAGTGCTCCAAGTGCAGGGAAATGAGGCAGGAGGCAGCTCGTGGTGCAGGAGAGGCTTGGGGAGGAGCAGTCCCAGCTGGAGGGGTTTGACTCCAAGGCTTCTGCTCTTAGAGTCACAGGATGGTTTGGGTTGGGTGGGAAGGAACCTTAGAGCCCATCCAGTGCCACCCCTGCCATGGTAGGGACAATTTCACTGTCCCAGGCTGCTCCAAGCCCTGTCCAGCCTGGCCTGGGACACTGCCAGGGATCCAGGGGCAGCCACAGCTCCTCTGGGCACCTGTGCCAGGGCCTGCCACCCTCCCAGGGAATGATTTCTACAGAATATCCAACCTAACCCTGCCCTTGCTCAGTCTGAAGCCACTGCCCCTGGTCCCTCCAGGCTCCTGTCACTGCCAGGCTCAGTCCTGCTGTTCCCTGAGCCACCAGAACTCGTCCTGCCCAAAGCCGGGGCTGTGCCTGCTGTGAATGCCCAACAGGAGTCAGACCTTGGGAGCTGCAGCCTCCCCTGGCTCCTGCCCTGGCAGGGTAAAGCTATGGAATGCACATGGCAATATGGAAATGCAGTGCTGTGGGCACCGCAACTGCCCCAGATTCGGCGTACCAAGATCGGGATGGACAGCCACGAGTGCTCCAGCATGAGTGTGACATCACGCGCACAAGTGTCACATTGCTGCATGTCACAGGAGCCTGCCCCGCTCCAGGGAGCAGCAATCTGCTCCTGCCCGTCACACACAGCCCCGCGCGGCCCCAGGGCCAGAACGTGTGGGGGCAGAGTGTGGTCCAAAGTCTCTGCCCCCTCCTTCCCGGTGGGGGCCCGAGGGCTGCAGAGGGTTTGGTTTGCTGTGGGTCTGTACCACTCTGCTCCCTCCATCCTCATCATCCTCCTCCTCCATCCTCATCCTCATCCTCCTCCTCCTCCTCCTCCATTCTCCTCCTCAGCGTGGCCCCAGCCCAGACCTGCCGTGGCAGCCCCTTGCTAAAGTCAAAACCTCAAAACCAGACTCAGAGGGAGCAACACAGGCAGAGTAACTCAAAAATCCCTCAAAAATACAAGAATTAACCATTTATTGTCCTGGGGGAAGAAATCACAACAAGCTTATTTTTGGCTGAGCTCTTTCTGACCACACAATCTCTTTTATGTCATGCCCTCTTCTCCTTCTTCCACTGACTTGGGTTTCCAATTTGTTCACTCCAAAGCCTCTCTTCGTGTTTGCATTTAAATTTTCACCTTCACTGATTTCCTGAGCAAAAACACCATAGGATGAGCGAGGAGCTGAGAAATCCTGCACAGGCACAAGGGATGCACTGCTGGGCCACAGCTGGATCCAGCAGCACCTGTCAGAGCTGCTCCCAGCTCTGGAATCAGCTTCCTGACGGCAGGAGCATCCCAGCACCCAGGGATCCATCCCATCTCCTTCCCTGCGCCAGTGAAGTGTCCAAGGCCAGGATGGAGGGGCTTGGAGCCACCTGGGACAGTGGGCAAAGGTCCCTCCTGCTGTGAGAACACCCACAGCAATGATGCTCCTGCCCTTTGCTCTTTTCGCTTCTCATCTATTCAATTTACTCCATCTATTATTTTTTCTTCGTGGTTTGGAAAGTAAATCTTTGGTGTGCAGTGCTGAAGGTTCTGTGAGCTCCTCTCTGTTCTCCTGCACAGAAAAAATTATTGCCACAAGATTTTGTTTTACACTGAGCTCTGTCATTCAGGTAATAAAGTGGATTGATTCCGAGGCTCAAGGCAGGCTCCTGGGCAGCTCCCTCAGGCACCGAGCTACAGGACTCAGACAGTCAGGAATTCCTGCAAACAGGCATTAATGGAAAACGGCAGCGCAGTCATAGGCAGATGCTGGCAAAATTGGTAACTGGAAATATCCCCCCCAGAGGGGCCCCCCAGTCCCAGCCCTGCCTGTGGGGTGCACAGAGACTTCCAGCCCTTGGAGCAGCTCTGTGGCCCCTCTGGACTGGCCCCAGGAGCTCCAGGTCCCTCCTGTGGGGTCTCACCTGAGGGGCAGAGGGGCAGACCCCTGCCCTGCTGCCCACACTGGGGCTCAGCCCAGGGCACAGGGGCAGCTCTGGGGGGCTTTGCCCTGCTCATCCCTCCTGGATGGTGCTGCAAGGCTCACCCAGCCCGAGCCTCATCGGAGCGAGGCAGTGACGATCCCGGGGACGTGGCACAGAGAGGGAATGGCCCGGGAGCAGCTGCCTGGCAGGGAGTGCGAGCAGCTCAGCCTCTCATCCATCAGAGAGCGAGCGAGAGGTGACACGGCCATCAGCCGTGAATGCCTTCACAGAGAGAAAATATCAGCGACTAAAGGGCTCTTCAATCAAGTGAAGAGAGGCGGCACAGACCCAGCCTCCGGGGGCTGGAGCAGACGCACTTGGATTAGAAACAAGATGCAGTTTTTAAAAACAAGAGCGATTAAATAGCGGAATAAACCGCCCCGGGGGTGGAGGATCCCGCAGCTCGCGGGGCCATGGAGAGGAGCTCTGCTCCAACACGGGTTCCAGCCACGGCCCTGGGTGCCTCCCACAGTTCCCATAGCCCCCGGAGCAGCACCGAGGGGTCTGGGAGCCCAGACACCACCGGGATGGTCCCTGGCATGGCACACATCCTGGGGCTGATACCTCCCTGCAGCTCAGCCATGGGTTCAGCATCCTGATCTGCACCATAACTCCGAACGAGCTTCCACTGTGACCCACTGCTCCATCCCTGGAAAAGTCCACGGCCAGGCTGGACAGGGCTTAGAGCAGCCTGGACAGTGGAAGGTGTCCCTGACCATGGCAGGGGTGGGATTGGATGAGCTTTAAGGTCCCTTCCAACCCAAACAATTCCATGATTCCACGAGCACACCTGGCACAGGTGGTGACACACGTGGCCTCTGTGCAGACAGGTGAAGAGTGGGGAGGAGGTGGCCTCTGGTACCCAGCCCTCTCCACCACTGATTTCCACGGACACAGATTTTTAAACAAAGCCAAACGATCCAATTTGCAGTAAATTTTCCCTCTGGAGCCAGCTCTCCATGCCCAGCAGGATGGGGCACGCACCAGCATGGGTTTGCCTTGGGGAAGGGAATTCCAGTGCCAAAACCCACCGTGTGGGAAAGCAGGCAGCAATAAACGGGGCACTTTGTGACATGGATGGACTGTGGCAGTCAGGGAAGGATTGCTGATGGTTTCGAATGCAAATACCCCAGCCCGAGGATCTGAGGGAGCGTTAATGTGAAGAGCAGCTGGGAGCATCGCTGGAGGATGCCATCGCCATGGCAACGGGAGGAACACGCTACCACACGGATCAAGGACACAATTTTATTGTCCAAGTGCCGAGGATTTTTTAGCCCGGTTTCTAGGGACTGCGTGTTAATAACAGTTGCATCCTATTTATCCTGGGCCTTTATTGTTTCCGTAATGAGCTCTCCAGGAAAACCTGGAGAGCGTTTCCTCGGAGGCGCCGCGCCAGAAACGCGACTCCGAGTTAAGTGGTTTGCTTCGCTGGCAATTCCCTCCCATGCCCACATGCTTTGAAATACAGAGCAGGCTGATTAACTATTAATAACAGGGCACTGACAAACCACACATTCTGCCCCAGTTCGTGCCAGTTGTTCCACAGGCCCCTGGAGCTCTCGCCGTGGCTGCGGGGCTGCTCCTCAGCCTGCCATGGGTGGCACACACGATGTGTGTCCTGTTGTGCCTTGTCCTGGCAGTGCCTGATGTCCCAGAGCTGCACATTCCGGCAGTTTGGGCGAGAATCAGCTGACGTGGATGATGATGATGATGGTGATGGTGACGATGATGGTGACGATGATGATGAATGACAGGGCACAGCTGTGTGTGCACATGAATCCACCCAGTGTTCCTCAAGGATAACACCATTCCATGTGAGTAAAGCCTGGAATTACTTTTCTACTTACAGATGGTTGGACTCGATGATCTTTGAGGTCCTTTCCCACAAAAATGATTCCGTGATTCTATTAAATGCATTGATATAATTACTGTGCTGTTAAATTATTTCCTGTATAGAAGGATATCTTGGCTGGCCCCAGTAAGGTCTGGCTCGAGTAAATCCAATCCCCCGTCCCTTCAGCGTCCCAGTGCTATTACAGCCACTGCAGTCTGCCATGAAACCATGGACACCAACGTGACCGTGTCCTGGGAGCCCGGAACAACCCCCCGCAGGCAAAGGCAAGGGTTCAGCAGCGCTTTGGGAGCTCTGAACGTCTGAGCACAGAGCCAACACTCACTCTGCCATTGGATGGCATTTATTTGAGGTACTGTGCCATTTCCAGAACAAATTTTGGTGGACGAACATCACCAGGCCATCATGTCTTTAGCCTTTGAGCAGGAGCACAAACGTCGCCCTGGAGCACTGACCATGCCCATCCATGTTTGGAGGAGGGTCGCTGGTTCCTGGATGGGGCTGTCAGTTCTCCCTCTGGATCTGCTGCTCACAGCACCTGTCCTGTGTGAGGGCTCGGCTGGGAGGAGAGGGAAATGGGTGAAGGCACCCCCAGCTCAGCTCGGGATTGTGCTGCTGCTGAGCTGGGGATGCTTTCACCCCGTTTCCCTCTCCTCTGCCCAATCCTGGCTGAGCTGGGGCCGTGGCCACTCCATGCTGTCACTTTAAATCCCAGTGGCTGCTGCAGCCCCGCGGATGAGGGATCAGCAAAGCAAACCCGCAGGCAGCAGGCACTGCCAAGCCCAGCTCTGCAGCCGCTCTCCCTGTGTGCAGCCCGGCTGCTCCCAAATCCTGAGATTCACCACCTCTGCCAGGGCAGGGCCGCTCTCTCCAGAAAGAAATTCCTCCTGATGCCCAGTCAGAGCCTCCCCTGGCACAGCTTCAGGCTATGTCCTTTTGTCCAGTCAAATTTCGGGTGTTCAGAGCAGCTCCCATCCCAGCGATCGCCACATTGCAGTGTGACTCTCCCAAGCAGCAGCTCTGGTTTCCGTTCAGATCTGCCATGAGTGCTGTCCCTCCGTGGCATTCCCAGCTTCCCACTCCCTGAGCAGCCCACGCTGGCCATGGCAAACAACCCAGCCCTTCAAACACGCACAGAAGTTTTCTTTTCTTCTTTAACCAACAACCACTGTCACCAAACCCCCTTTCTGCTTAATGCAGCTCTGCATCAAAACACCTCCGAGGCAATTCGTTTATACCAGGAGAACTTCTGAGGCTGGAATTTTCCCTGATGGCACTGCTGGAAGGCTACAACAGCCCAGCAGGTCAGCGAGTTGAAAGCAGTATTTCATCTGGCAATTTATTCAAATAAATCTTTCAAAACATGAAATAAGCTATAAAGATGGAGACTGTCAAAGGCTGCAGTAGCCGAGCTCCTGAGCAGAATGACCAAGCAGGAGCAGCAGCCGTGGGATGCCAGCCCAGCTGCCTGTGCTGGGGGCAGGGTGATCCCGAGCGGGGCATGGGGTGCTCTGAGGGATATCAGCGATGGGCTCAAAGCTGAAAAGGTGGTTTACTTGATTACTGTCATTACACGTGGAATGGCATGACCTGGGCACCCAAGAGATGTGTGGGAAGCCACAGCTGCTCCTTGGCACTGGCTGGGGTTCAGAGGCTTTGAACCCCCCAGGCCTGAGCTCAGCCGAGACAGCGCAGCCCCAGCCTGGGAGACAACAGAGCAACCCAGGGGAATTCCAGCCTAAAGGGAGGGTTTCCTGCCATTGTGCTGGGGAAGGAGGAGCTAAAGCAAGTGGCCAGGCATGCTTTGGGGGAAGAAGAGCCCTTTGTGGTGTGCACACCGCGGGCATTGTCCGCTGGCCCTCGCAGCCGTGCTCGGGTCAGCACTGGGCATCGAGAGCTGCCCCCGCTTGGGCATCAACTTCGCCTTCCAACACTTACAGGCAGGCTGAGCTCCCGCCCTCATCCTCTGTTCTCTTCCCCAGCTCCATCGAGGAAGAGAAGAAATGATGGGGAGTTAGTAATCACAGAATCCTGGAATGGTTTGGGTTAGAAGGGACCTTAAATCCCACCTCATTCCACCCCTGCCGTGGCAGGGACAGCTCCTACCGTCCCAGGCTGCTCCAAGCCCTGTCCAGCCTGGCCTGGGACACTGCCAGGGATCCAGGGACAGCCACAGCTTCTCTGGGCACCTGTGCCAGGTCCTCACCACTCTCACAGGGAGGAATTCCTTCTCAATATTCCATCTACGCCTTCGTTCTGTCAGGGAACACACACCAAATTGTTAGTACTTATATTGGGTTCACTCCGTAATTCCAAAAGTCTCAGCCTCCTCCAAATCTGAAGGAAATGGTTTTGCTAAAACCAGCCAAGGTTGACCTGGATTGGGCTCCTGCTTCATCAGAAATGCTGAATTTTGGAGGAAAAGAGAGCAGATAGTTGTATTTTGTGCTTGCGCTGCATCTTTGCAGGCTGCCGGGAAACGAACTGGCTGCTCAGGGAAATCCAGGAAACAAAGGTTAATCCAGCAGCTGCGGTGCTGATGCTGCTGTGAAGATTACAGACCTGCAGGATCTGTGGGCTTGGCTCTTCTTCCATGGATCCCCCAAAACTGAAAGCTGCTTTGAAAATTCTAGAATTGTTATGCCTTAGCCCTGGATGTCACTGGGGAATGTGATGGCTCCAGCCTGTTCCTGCAGTGTCTGCTGCAGCCCCACTCTCCAGGAGCTTTGGGACCTGCACCTCTGTGTCCCTCCTTCATCCCCTGCCTGTGGCAGGTCCCTGCAGAGCTGACCCTGCTCCCGCTCCCCACGCTGCTCCCACGGCTCGGCATGGAATGGCCACGGCTCCCCGGAGCTGAGCACAGCTTCCCTGAGCTGGGCACAGCTACACAGCTTCCCTGCACCGGGCACAGCTTCCCTGAGCTGGGCACAGCTACACAGCTTCCCTGCACCGGGCACAGCTTCCCTGAGCTGGGCACAGCTTCACATCTTCTCTGCGCTGGGCACAGCTTCCCTGCGCTGGGGACAGCTTTCCTGTGCTGGGCAGGACTCTCCTGCGCTGGGCAGGCGGCTCTGCTGATGCCCATTAGCTCTAATGGGAAGCTACAGAGCCATTCCTTCCCATCAGAGCTAATGGGCACCGCAGGGATAACGCGGTTACCTCGGCCGAGCCACAGCGACTTCCCAGCAGCTCGAGAGCCAGCAGGGTCACGAGCCACGGCTTCATTCCCCGGGAGACAGGAGCCAAATTAGTCTGTCCATGGACTGAGAGAGCAGTTCATTAAAGCAGGATGATGCAGGACGAGCGCTGGGCATCGCCTCGTGCCCCGGAGCACGGAGACACCTGAGCCACAGCAGGGCAGCTCTGGGGCAGCCTGGCAAAGCCTCCCCATGGCACCGGCACTGCCAGACCCCACAGCCTCCCACGGCTCAGAGCTGGGCAAGTCTCTGGCATTGGGACAATCCTCTGGTCAGCTGGAGGGACGAATACAGGGAGGAGAGACATGCAGGAACCATTCTCCCCACTCCAGCATTCTGCTCCAGCATTTCACTCCAGCATCCTACTCTAGCATCCTGCTCTGCTGGGTCAATTCCTTCCCATTGCCCAGGCAGCTGAACGGAGACTGCATGTTCACTTACTCCACACATGATTCACATTCGGTCCCTGTTAAATCCCCACGCCTACTGGGTCAGGAAAGGATTTTCACATTTCTCTCCCCTCACAAACACGGGACCACTTTCCACCCTCGGGATCGAGCCCAACCTGCTCTCTGCAACAGATTGCAAAGCCTAAATCCTGATCCTCCCCGAACATCTTGGATTCTGAACAGAAACTTGGTTGTTTCTGGGTCTGCTTTGAAGTCTGGGTTCCATAACGAAGCTGTTTGCAGCATGAGAATGAGGATTGTGTAACGATTTCTCGTGGAGATAACGGCTCTGCAGGAGCTGCCAGCCGGGAGCACTGGCACTGATGGAATTGGCAATGGAGGAGCCCAGCCTTGGGAATTTTTTTTGCAAGTGTTAGTATTTCATAATAAAGATTTTTATTTCTAATCCTGGAAAAATAAAGCAGCTGAAGAGGCTTCCTGGTCTGATTGGAGTTCGCAGCAGCCCGGCCTGGCCTGGAGGCTGGCACTGCTGCTTGGCAGGCTGAGCCGGAATCTGCTCACATCCAGCATCCCGGGGGCACTGGGAAGAGATCCAGGATTAAATCCAGGGAATGCTTCCTTCTTCTTCTTCTCCACACACTCACCACCTTCATCCCCAGGAACAGGACTCTGCCCTCCCTGCCCTTTCCCCCTCCCCATTCCAGAAGCAAACCCAGGCCCCCACTTTCCCTTCCCCATATTATTTCCCTTTGCTGCCCGGTTTGCCAAGCCCCTTTGGATTGTCTTTCCTGAGCTCTGCAGAATGCCCCTTGCCGTGCCCTGGGTGCCGCTCCGTGCCCCTGCCGGGGTGCGGCCGTGCCTCGAGCGGGGCTAATGAGCCGAGAGCTCTCTGCAGCTGGACACGAGCAGGGAGCAGCTCCTCGGAGCGCTCCAGCATTCCCTGCTCCAGGCCATCTGCAACTTTCTGGACTGCCATCGCTGTTTTTGTCCTGGTTTTGGATCAGCTGCCAGCCCAGCTGTGGCCACAACAAACCCCAGCCCCAGCCGCGCCAGAACGGTGCCTGTGCCAGGGGTCCGGGCAGAAGTGTCCAGGGCTGTGCTGCCGCCAGCAGCACCAGGACCCTCACCCAGCGGCAGAAGGATGGTCCTGGCACAGCCACCCCCGAGGGGCTCCACAGCGGAGCAGGGGGACTTGTCCCCCACGGAGGAGCAGCCTTGGCTCCCGTGGGCTGGGGGAGTGTGGGGAGCCCACGATCTGTGCCCCCTGGGGCACTCCCGGAGCAGAATAACCTCTGCACCCCCGTGCCACCATGCCAGCGGTGCCGCGTCTCCGAGGTGCACAGCCCCACAGCAGCGTGCGATTAAATACTGACGCGTCTCGTTAAACATTAAAATTGTGGGTGACCCAATGGCATCGCCGGCATCTGTCAGGGAGGGGAAAAACGACATCAGTGCACCCCTCCAGCTGCACGGCCGCCTGCACACTGTCCTTGGTCCCAGTGCCGGGGGATCCGAGCCCCCCGAGCGCCCAGGCGGGCTGGAGCGTGAAGCACTGCAGCAGAGCCCTCCAGCCTTCCCGAGGCCAGGGCAGCGCGGCTCAGCCCCTCTGTGCCAGCGCTGCCCCAGGTGGCACTGCCCGTGCCCGGTCCCTCAGTGCTGGGGCTCACGGGCACAAACGGCACTGATTTCCCTCTGCGATTTCCCCTCGTCCCTTGGCGTGGGCAGGACGGGCAGGTGGCACCGCAGGTGTGGCAGTGATTCCTCGAAAGCTGACCGCCGGACGCCCACGGAGAGGGCGCAGGGCCAAGGGCAGGGCAGGGCTGGCACCACGCACAGCCTGGGACAGCATTCCCAGCTCCTGTGCCAGCAGCTCCAGCCGCTCTCCCTGCCAGCCCACCCCTCCTGCCCTTCCTGAGCCGCCCTCCAGCCCCTGCTCCCCACAATCCCCGCCTTGTCCAAAACCTCACATGGTCCAGAGCATCTCAGGTTTTAACCTTCTGGGGCTTTGGCCATGCCTCGCCCTCTGTCATGACATGAATCCTTCCCTGTGGGGCTGGCAGGCCCTGGCACAGGTGCCCAGAGCAGCTGTGGCTGCCCCTGGATCCCTGGCAGTGTCCCAGGCCAGGCTGGACAGGGCTTGGAGCAGCCTGGGACAGTGAAATTGTCCCTGCCATGGCAGGGCTGGCACTGGATGGGCTTTAAAGTCCCTTCCCACCCAAACCATTCCAGGACTCTGTGACTCCAGGAGTCTATAAACATCTGATCGCAACAAGGAGTAGGACCATGGAGCAAATGCCAAGGGCTGTGTGTGCACCTGAATCCTCCTCAAACACAGTTAAATCTCTGATGCCCTGTGGGACTTTTCTGTCTACATTTTAAAACGGCCCCTGGTTACTCCTGTGCTGGAAGCAAACCATCCGCAGCCCCATCAGGCCGTGGCCAGAGGAATTCCCTGTCCTGCCGTAACCCCAGTACTGCTGCAGGATCCTCCTGGCACCCAGCTCTCCTTAGCCAAGGGACACGGGATGGGAGCTGCCACGCACCCTGCTGCAAATGCCACCAGGCCGCTCTATTTCAATTGAATTTTTAATGTTTATGTTTTACCTCACCTCTCTGTGCAGTCACTGCACTGAATCACCTCAGTTTGATTAATTCCTGGCTCGTTTGAAAGAGTCCACGCCCTGCGAAGACACATTCCCTGGGAAGCCCATGCAGGCAAGGGCCACAGGTCCACCATCCGTTTGCACTGACAAATGCCTCATTTTTAATTGGGACATGCAGAATGATTCACTGAATTCTTATCCCCAAACCACCCCCACAGAGCTGGAGTTCATCCTCCCCAGACTCCCACCTTTGGCCCACGGGAGGTGTCAGGAGCCTGTCACCACAATAAACTGGAGAATTCCTGTCAAGGACTTAAATCAACAACTTAGAGCTCTCCAAGGGATGTTTGTCCACTCCAAGGCAAAGAAACATTGATCTCTCTGTCTTTACACCCAGTCTGGTGCTGAGACAGACCCACCACCTCACGATCCAGAGGCACCCAAAGCCAAGCAGGGCCTCTTCCCTCTCTGTTGCTCCAATGACTGGCGGTAGTGGAGAAACAGGTCCAGCTCCACCACGGCACGAATAAACCTCCTGTGAATCCTGGATCCAATTAAAATTATTTCAGCCCTAATGATTTCAGCTACTGCTGGTGATGGAGAAGTTTGCTGCTGTGTTAACTCCTCATTTCACGCTGTCCCTTCGAAGGAAACCAGAGAGGGAGCGTTCCCTGCTCCAACAGGAGCCCTGCTAGAGCCCAGGTGAGAGCTCCAAACACGTCTGGGGCAGTGCCACCCCACGCCAGGGGACCCTGCTGTCACTGCCAGGGGACACCCCTGTCCACACCAGGAGCGTGGGGCGATGCCCATCCTTCCAGCAGGTTTCCAGCTCCCTGGCTGGAGCACAGGCTGCTGTAGCACCGCTGGGGGACACGGGGGCCCCTGGCCCGCTCGGCTGCTGGAAGCACCCTGGGAAAATCACTCTGCCGAAGCCTCCCAGAAAAATCACTCTGCTGAAGCCTCCAGAACAGCCCAGCATCCCCAGTGGCTGTGGTGGTACCAGTGACCCCTGGCAGTGGGCAGGGGGGGCAGAACGGCCCCAGCCCGCCGGACCACGTGTCGCTCCAACATTTCACCGTGCTCAGACGCCAGAGATGGGAGGAGCGCTTGTTGAGCTCAGTGGGATGCGAGCACGGCTCTCAGGCTCTGTCCCAGGGGCCCACAAATGGCAGCAGTCTCCTCATCTCTCCTGCTCTTCCTGCTCACTCTGCTTTCTCCTTCCTCTCTTTGCTGCTCTAATATTTATCCGGGATGACAGCTTTTTACCCTCCGGGAGCTCCTGAAAATGCAAATGCTTTGCCCAGAGTTCTTAAACCTTGACTACTCCACCGAGCCTGCAGGACCAGGCGTCACTGGGACCTGCAGCCACCCCAGCCCAGCCCAGCCCCACCGGACCTCGGCTACTTACAGAAGACACCACAGCTGAGAGAGCCTGGCTGGGTTTGCTGCTGCTGTGGGCATCCACCAGGGCTTTGTTCCCAAAATCTGCCTCTAAAGGTTTGCTGGGAAGGCTGGGATGGCGTGTCATGGATGGTGGCCCCAGATGCGCTGCTTAGGACACTGAAGGGGACAAGGGACTGAGCTGGAGGCCCAAGGGGAGTTGATCTGGAAGCGCTAATGGCCAGGGCAGAAGTCCTCTGCCTGCACCTGCTGGGTTTATCTTCACTGGGAATTCCACAGGTGAGGAAACAGCACCAAGAGTTCCAAATGGGATCTTGCTCTCTTTCGCCTGTGTTTGTCTCTGGGAATGAGAGTGGAGCAGATCTGACCCCACAGATACATACAGGGATCAGCTCTCTGGGTGGGCACGGAGCCGGGAAGGATCCCTGATCCCATCTCCCAGCAGTGCTGAGGACTCTGCATGGGGGTCCTGAGCACCCCCACTCAACACACCCACCATGGGCAGGGGTGTGTCCAGCAGAGCAGGGTGACCCAAGCCCCACCCAAGCTGCAGCCCCTCGGGACCTCCCCAGATGTCCCAGTGCTGCCACAGGTCAGCTCCTGGCCTTAACAGGAGCTGTTGAAAATTCCACCTTAAAAACTCCACCTGGATGAGCTGCGTTACACAGAGAGCTCAGAGCAGATCACAGCCAAATTTGTCAAAACGCTGTGGTTTATTCCACGGCCACACCAAAGCAGAGGGAGGGAAGCTCTCCCTGTCCCTCTCAGATCATCCTGCTCGCTGTCAGGCGGCGGCAGAGCTGCGCTGCTCCCTAGGCGCGGCCGAGCATCCCGGGAGCGCGCGAGGCTGGGATATCATGTCTGTGATAACACTCCGTGTGTGCACAAGGCTCTGCGCCTCGAGTTTAATGTAGAAAAGGTTCTGCCTGTCTGTTCCACTTACATCAGAGCGGGTTTCACATGGGATTAGCACATCCCTGCTAAAGGAAAGGGATGGTTCGGGAGACCTGCGGGAAGACAAATGGAATTACACCTACGGGACACTCGTGGGCTTGGAGAAAGCAGTGCAAGTTGCACTGATTTGAGTGCACACTAATTTGCACTGGTTTGTGGCTGCCCATTCCATCCCTGGAGTGTCCCAGGCCAGGCTGGACAGGGCTCAGAGCAGCCTGGGACAGTGGAAGGTGTCCCTGCCATGGCAGGGGTGGAATGGGGTGAGCATTAAGGACCCTCCCAGCACAAGCTATTCCATGATTCACTGATTACTTTAACCCAAAATAAACATTCTGATTACCCTTTCTCACTCTGTTGTATTATTTGTGCTCCCAGAACCAGGAAGGGGCTCAGACCATTGTGATTTATGTGCACACAGAGATGGGACAGGGAAATAAAGGTAAGAAGGTTCCTCACGCCTGACCTCAGAGAGGGGTGATGGATCTGCTCGCACACCGAGGGCCATCCCAGTCCTGTGGCAGGGCTTGGAAAAGTCTTTGATCCCACCAGCTCCCAGCTCCTCCTCAGCATCCATCCCTCCAGGACCCCAGCAGCACTGGAGGAGCTCATCCCATGCGCAGCCTGATCCAGCTGCAGATGCTGCTGTTGGGGGCACCTTCCCTCCTTCGGCCACAGACCTGCACCCCAGGGCCACCCCAGGCCTGTGGCCCCTGTCCCTCAGCTCTGGTGCGCACCGCACAGACAGGGGATTTGGTGGGGGTTTTATTAAACTCCAGTATCAGAAAATTCCCAGGAGCTGCAGCTCTGCACAAGGAGACACCACTGCTGACAAAGCAGGAAAAACTGCATCCATGGGCTGCTCTGTGGGATCCTCTGAAGGAGGTGCACTGCAGCACGGATGCTCTTCAAACCCACTGCAACTCTGCAGGATTTGGGCTTAAATAGCCCAAAGTTCCCTTTCAGGCCCTGCCAGGGGCTCTGAGCTCTCCCTGGATCCTTCTCCTCTCCAGGTGAGCACCCCCAGTTCTCCCAGCCTGTCTTCAGAGGGGCTCCAGCCCTGGAGCAGCTCCAGGGCCTCCTCTGGACTTGTTCCAACAGCTCCATGCCCTTCTGATGTTGAGGCCCCAGAGCATCCATCCCTCCATCCATCCATCCCTCCCTCCATCCATCCCTGTCCATCCATCCCTCCACCCATCCCTCCCTCCCTCCCTCTCTCCCTGCACAGGTGACCAGGCTGCCTCGGAATGCCGAGCTCTCCCCAGCACGGCGCTGTGCCGTGGCCCTGCAGAGCCCCAGCCCGGGCGTTACTCGCTCCATTAGGCCCCTGTGTGGCACAAATTGATGGATAAATGGCAGAGGAGGTTGGCCCTGTCACTCTGAGCCACTGGGGAGCTCAGGTGGCTGCAGGGTCAGTGTGGATTCTGTGTCTGGAATATGCAGAGGGGATGGAGAGTGAAAACAGCCCTGCCTGGCAGCTGGAAGAGCTGGGATCTTCCCTCGCACCCAGGCTGCACTTTCCCTGCGAGCAAGGGGCCGTAACAGGACCGATACAGAAACACTCCCAAACCTCTCCTGGACCCACTGCTCCCTGTCCGTCTCTCAGAGCTCCTGCAGCTGAGCACAGGAAATAGAGGCTCTGCGCTGTCAGAGATTGAATTCAAGCCTCACATTCTGCAGACACCTTCAGAAACGCCACCAGATTTTAGCAGGTGCCAAGGCAGACCCTTCGCCGTGCCCAGGGGCACCACTGCTCAGTCATGGACAGGCCACGTCCTTGGCAGGGTCCCTTGGTGCACGTGGAGACACAAATGCCAACAAAAGGGGTGGAGGATGGGGGAATCCACTGAGGAAAGAGCAGGTGCCTGCATGGCAGCACCGAGACTGTGCCTGGCACAGGAACACGGCAGAGGAGCATCACCCTGAGGAGAGGAGCGTCACCCTGAGAACTGGAGCAGCTCCCCAGGGAGAGAAGCATCACCCCGAGGAGAGTTACACCAACCCAAAGATCAGAGCATCACCCCAGGCCCGCGCAGAGGGGGCTGGCACAGACCCCTGGCAGCACAGCATTCCTGGGCAGCACCTGTGGCACGGCAGGGTCTGGGGGCAGTGCAGCTCTGGGGCACAGCACCCCTGGCCCAGTGTCCTTGCACACCACAGCTCTGGGCAGGTTGTGTTTTTGAGGTCTGATGTAAACCAAAATGATAATTCAGGGAGGAAATGGCACTGTGCGAAAAGCTTTCCAGTGCCCTCTCCAGCAGACATGTTCATTAGTATTAATTACAGTGAAAATCCCACACCAGCCAGGGTGATGGAACACGGCATTAAACAATAAAAGACAAAGGTTTGATGTCCTGGCCTGTGACCCCACGCTCTGGAACATGCACAGCCACCACCACGTCCCCCGAGGAGCGAGACCACGGGCATCCCTCAGTGCAGGCTCTGCTCCTGCTGACACCGTGCTGCAGCTCTTATCTGCGAGCACAGACCCTTGGATTCATTGCAGTGATGATGTTTACACTGCACAGGAGTGGCTTGGATTGCATGAAGGCATTGCTTGGCTCCCGACCAGAGATTCACACTGCTCGGTGCCTGCAGCAGCCTCAGGACAGCGCCTCGTCCTCACTCTGTGGGTCTGGGGGGACCCTGCCTGGCCCCTGCCACAGGACCGCACTAAACGCTGCCTGTCACCATGGCCCTGCCCCTCAGGGTGTCAGTGTGTCCATCCCACAGCCCCCATCCCATGGCTCTGCCCCTCATCAGTCCATCCCAGTGCTCCCATGACCCCAGAGCTGCTGCAGGGGTGCTGAGGGCAGGGGCAGGGTCAGGATCAGGGTCAGGGTCAGGGTCCGGCTGCTCTGCAGGGATGGCGAAGCTGAGGCTTCATCCTCGGAGCTGCTGACCCACTCCCCATCCTCCCTGGCAGCCCTTCCCGAGAAACACCGGCTGCAGTGGGGCTGTTAACGCTGATCCCTCGTATGGAATTTTATGTTAAGGAAGGTTCTGCAGAATCCTCCCCAGTGCTGCTATTCCAGGACAGGAAATGCAGGCTCTGCCGTGAGCCCCAAGGAGCAGCGTGTGCAGTGCCGCACGGGAGAGGTGACATCTCCTCCTCTGGTGCAAACTCCCTGATGTGGGATGGAAACCTGACTGGGGGCAGGACTTGGGGGGGTTTATAGGACCTCCTCACTGCTGCAGCCAGGCTTGGCGAGCACCAGCAGGAGGAGGGAACGCTGCCAGCACAGAGCAGGACAGGCTTGTCCCATGTCACACCCGGCGCTGCAGAGGTCACAGCCCAGCTCACCACACGGCAAGGGAGCTGCAGGTACACAAATCTGGCTGTAATTGGGGAAATACACCGGAGAGTGCGATAAGGAAAAGCCTCAGGATTACAGGGGCTCGGGAAAGGCAGTGCTCGGGAGATCAGCCCCTCGGCCACACAAAGGCAAATTGAGTCAGACAAAAGCGCTCTCGTGGTTTATATTCTTAAGATGGTATCGAATTCGTTACGAAGATGGAACAGCGGGAGATGTAATTTACCTATTTCGTGCAAGCACTGGATATTCTGCAACAGGGTAAATTGATTTGCAGAGCTGGGAGGCAACACAGTGCTCCGAGGGATTATTTATTGACCTGGGCAGGGCAAAGCCTCAGCGGGAATCGGTGAGTGCACCCTGCCCCGGCAGCCCCCAGCACCAAGAGCTGGGGACAGGATGCCCAGGACAGCGGTGGCTTTCCGGACAGCCTCGGGTAGGGCACAGCTTGGCAGGGGTGGCACATGGCACTTTCTCAGCCCAGACCATAATTCCTCTTAAGATAACCCCCAGCTATGGAATCACACTTTAAAATAAGGCTTTGAAGAAATTAAATAGATTAAAATATTCTTTTACAACAAATTCTTCCCTGTGAGCGTGGTGAGGCCCTGGCACAGGGCAAGCTGCCTGCCCACCCTCACAGGGAAGGATTCCTTCCCAAAATCCCATCCATCCCTGCCCTCTGGCAGTGGGAAGCCATTCCCTGTGTCCTGCCCCTCCATCCCTTGTCCCAAATCCCTCTCCATCTTTCCTGTGTCTCCCTCAGCCCTGTGCTCTGGGATGAAACACGGACCCATTTCTTGCAAACTCGCTGTGTCAGCAGAACATGCCCTCTCCAGCTCTTTCCCACCGAAGGTAATTACCTTAAGAGCTCATTAGGGCCACAGGATGTGCGGCTGCTGCCTGGAAATTGTGCTCTATTTTTATCCCATCAGAGTAAAAAGTGGCAGATCGACAAGAGGTGTCCCTCCGGCAGGAAGGCAACTGGCTCCTTACAACTGATTTTTTTGCTAGAAAGTGAGTTCCTGTCCCTTCCAAGCGGGTGGGACACCCCTGCCCACCTGGCACCAGGTCCACCACTACCAGCGGTGCTCTGGCACATTGTGCCACAGCTACAGCCGCGTGGGCAAGGAGGGATCAGCCCCACAGCCCAATCCCAGCTCGCCCAGCCAGCGCCCACAGGTGTCCTGCATCCCGCAGGATCATTATCTCACAATGAGGAGCTCTCCAGGAACAGATTCCATGAGACGAATGGAATTCATCTCCCAAATCCCTGCCATAAATCCGTCCCACCACGCCTGGTCACTGTTGCCATCCCCAGAGCCAGGCAGATGCTCTCCAGAGTCTCTCCACAAGCTGGAGCAGAGTAGGAGGATGTCAAATGCTCTTAAAAAGTGTATGGATTGCAAGGCCATAAATATTTGAAGGGGCTGAGTGAATCTGTTCTACCGTCGTTCCAAGCTCCACTGCCCCTCAGCCCTTCCCGGCCAGGATGCCAATCCCTGTGGCCCACTGGCTGTCCAAATAAAGACCACGATAATTGCAGCACTTATGGAAGAGTCTCTTCTGCCTCTGTGGTTTATCAGAGGATTTTTTTCCCAAGCACACCTGAAAGAAGCCATAAGCACTCCCCATGCCTGCTCCATGTAAGGCTTCTTTCACGCCAGGTTGCTCACTTGGAAGAACGCAGCAGCACCGTAATTCCTTAGCCTGGACACAGCAAACACCGGGAACGGGAATTGCACAGCTGCTGGAGGGGCACTGACACACCAACTGTCTCCCGGGGAGAAGGATCCAGTCTGTGTTAGGGTGACAGATGAAACAGGCAAAAGCAAGCCCTCAGTGAGTGCATAAATAACCCCCTCGGCACTGACCTTTGGGATAAATGAACACACGGATCTACCCTGCCTCGGTGGCACAGCCCCGGGGAGCCCAGGAGTGGCACAGGGGTTGGGATGAGGCTGGATCTGGACTCACTCCCGTGGGTCACAGCCCCTCGCTGTCATTCCAGGGCTGGACATGAAGCCCCAGCCCCATGTCCCCAGTACAGCGGTGGGGCAGGGGCATGAGGGCATCTCCCAGGCAGTGCCAGTGTCCCCTGCCTGCCATCAGCCCTGTTCCTCTGTTCCCATGGCAATCCCCAGCCCTTCCAGCTGCACTCAGCATTGGCTTCTCCCCCCTCTCCATGGAAATCCGTGGAACAAAGCAAAAGAAACCAATTAGGCAGGGTGTGTGCGGGGTCAGCCACTCCTTCAGGCTGATTTATGGTGCCCCCAGTCCTGCAGAAGCCAAGGCTGGAGCCTTTCCGGGCGGGATTTTACTTTGTCTGCGTCTCATGGAGGCTGCACAGGGCGTGAAACACCAGCCTGGCTCAATCCTCCTCCCGAGGATTGTGTCCCATGTGTCCCACAGGCACCACTGCCACCAAGCCACTGCCACCGAGCCACCGCCACCAAGCCACCACCACCGAGCAACAGCCGCTGAGCCACAGCCACCGAGCCACTGCCACTGAGCCATGGCCACTGAGCCACGGCCACCGAGCCACCATCACCACGGCGTGCCCGAGTCCGTGCCGCTGGAGGTGGCGCTTCTCCGCAGGGATGAGGAGCAGCAGACACACACAGAGGGAATGGGAAGTCTCCTATAAGAGTTCCAGTTAAACGAGAGTAAAGAGCAGCTCCCTCGGTGCTCCTGCTGCTCCCTGCTCTGTCTGCCCAGGACACACAGGACGGGCAGGGCCCATCAGCTCCTGGGCACTGAGATTAACTGTGTCCCAAAAACACGACTTGGGAAGAGCCCAGCAGAGCTGGGAATTACACACCGCCCACAGGAGCTCCAAACTGAATCAGCCTAAACCGCCTCAGCCACCGTTCCCCATTACACTCAATCACATCCCGGAACAAAATTCCCTGTTAATTACAAAGCCCTATGGAAATAGGAGCGCTCTCCTCTCGCCGGCTCTGACAAAAGCCTCAGCCTGACTGCTGCCCTCCCAGCCTGTTTGCTGTGGGTTTATCCCGTTCCAGAGGACTTAGCCCAGCGGCCCATGTGCTCCTGCTGGCAGCGGGAAGCATCCCAGGGGCCAGGGAGGAGTCCCTGCCGGTGTCACTTACAGCGCACTACTTTGGATTAATTTTGTATTGACACCTTGTTCATGGCCAGAACAAAGCTCAGGTGTGAAGCTGGGGCTCCCAGCGAGGAGCAAGGCTCCATGCAGGGGCTGTGCAATCTCCTGCTCCTGCCTGGAAACGTGGCAGGGCACGGCCGTGCTGAGCTCCCCAGACAGCACCGAGGACCCTCGGCTTCCTTCAAGCACCACCGAAGCAGAAATCACAGAGAGACAAAGCCCTGCCATGGGCTCAAGGAGCCGCTCCCAAGGAGTGGTGACGGGCTGGGGAATCATTCCCTGCTGGTTTGGGAGTTTATATCAACGCTGGCACAGCAGGAACGCTCCCAGTACCCATCACACCTCCACTGCCCTGGCCCTGTCCCACTGCCACTCAACCCCAGCCCTCTCCTCTGTTCCTGTATTTCTGCTGCCCTCACATCTCTTCTTTCCCAATGGCCCCAGGAGCTCCAGGTTTTCAGGTCCCAAAAACGTTCTGTTCCCATTCCATATTTCCTTTGGAAAGTAATTTTTACTTGAGAGCCAAAAATATTAGTCAGCAAACTGTACAGTGCAAGGCTAATGAGAACTAGATCGATTCATGAAAAGTACCTGCTCAGCACGTTTATTATTATTTTCCAAACATAACCATATTGGATTCCAGCTTTCGTTATTTCCCCCAGTCCCAATATGCTGCCCATTCCATGAGTTAAGAGATAGCTGCAATTGCTACAAACTACCTGATCTATATATTCTTAAAGCCTCTTTCCAGCTCCAGAATGGCTGACTCAATTTTTGTCATTTTTTTATTAAAGAAAAGTCCCCTACAGGCAGCTGGATGGGTATTTCCTTTGGGATCCCAGCCTGTGTTCCAGGGTAAGAGCCAACATGAAATAGCCACTAAAAACCCTCTGAGAAACGCAAGCCCCTCATCGATGTGACAGATATGCCACTATAATTAAAGTCTTTGGTAACAGACATTATGCAGCCAAAATATTCTATTTCCGGCTGCAGCATTGATCAAGTCCTGACGACCCACATTAATGAGCTGAGGCCTCGCTGGCTGTGGAAGCTGCTGCTAATTGTCATGGAGAAAAACACCTCGTCCGTCTGGTGAGACGCCGGTGCCCACCTGGATCCTCCTCCCACCCAGCCCAGGGCTTTGTCCCTGTGCACGAGTCCAGGGCTCGCGCTCTTCACTGCCAGATAGGAAAGATTAAAATTCGTGTGAACCTTGAATTTCCAGTGAGCTGCTCAGTGAGGAGACCTGGCACTCCCAGGGAAGGAAAATGGGACTCAGCCCTCGCTTGGCTCCACGGGGATCGTGACCAGCCCGGAGAGGAGGAGGCTCCCAGCTCAAACAGCCAAGGAGAGTCTGTTAAAATTATTATGGCAAAATTATTATGATAAAATCATCAGGGTGCAGCCAGCCCATGGCTCTGAGCCCTGCAGCGCCCGCACCTCTCCAGGAGGAATTTCCCAACCTTTCCATCTTCCCAACACAAAGCACATGGTAAAGAACCAGGCAGGTTTTCCATCTGTTCCCTCGTCTGCAGAGGAGTCGTTTCCATTTACATCAACTTTCCTGGCCAGGACCAAAGACCGGACAGTTTGGGAAAACCACCGCCGCCCGGATTCCGTGAGGAGGACTGGGATGGTCCATTAGAGGACACAGAGCTGATCCCGTGGTTTGAAACACAGCCCTGCCCCACCAAGAGGTTACATAAAACCAGCCCTGCCGCCGTGGTAGCGCAGCTCTGATGGGGATTGGCCACGACAGCCGCTGACTTTGCTGAGGAAAATCAGATTTTCCTGGATTTTACCCCAGACTCCCTCCCAGATAACAAGCTGGAGGAAGCACAATGGCATCTTGTATTCTGTGTGTGCACAATTAACCAAGTTCCTCAGGGAATTTCAGCTGCCAGGTCACTTCTGCAGACAAAGACAGTGACACCGGTGAAGGTGATGTGCTTGGAGGGTAATTAATGCCCAAGTGTAATTAAGGGCAGAGCAGGCCTGCAGCTTTAAAAAGACAATGCAGGAGGGATAAAGTGCCCAGCTGCTCCCAGGATCCCATCAGATCACTCCTCCACAGTTACAGAAATCCTGGTTTTGTTTAGAAAAAAAGAGCTTTTCTCAGCCGGCACCTGAAGCCCATTCCCACAGCTGCCCCTGGCCCTCCTGGGGAGAACATCAGACTCAGGACCAGGCCTTGTTTGCAAAGAGAATTATCAAATCCTGGAATGGTTTGGGTTGCAAGGGACCTCACAGACCATCCTCATTCCACCCCTGCCATGGCAGGAACACCTTCACTGTCCCGGGCTGCTCCAAGCCCTGTCCAACCTGGCCTTGGGCACTGCCAGGGATCCAGGGGCAGCCACAGCTGCTCCGGGCACCTGTGCCAGGGCCTGCCCACCCTCACAGGGAACAATTCCTTCCCAATATCCCATCTATCCCTGCCCTCTGTAAGGAAACACAATTCCAAATGTTTTCTTCTCTGGAGAGGAAGGAGCTGATCTGCAGCATTTGGGCAGAAGAGCTGGCACATCTCCTGCCAGCACCGCTCACCTGGCTTCTGCCCCAGCACCTCTGGCACCCTGACACAACCCACGCAGGCACATCTAGTGAGATTTCATTTCATTTGCAGTTTTCTACTCTTATTTTCTAGGAGTGCCAGTGTTCCACGCCCTGATGGAGCTCGGCTCAGTGCGCTGGCGGTGCCGGGGACGTTCCCTCTGCCATTCCACCCTGCTCAGCCCAAAAAGCTTTGGTGTTGTGAGTCCCAGTGAACGTGTTCCACCCGGAGCTCGCGTGCTCCCGCCGCGCTGCCCTTCACGCTCCTCTTCCTTACTGAGCAAAAGAGCTCTGGCAGCCACAGGGCTCCTGCAGGGAGCTGCAACCTTGGGCTGCACTGCTCCATCCTGCGCGGCTGCTCCCGCCCAGGGCACCCAGCCTGCCCTGGTTAAGGTGCTGTGCTCTGGTGACAGCTCCAGAAATGCTCGGAGCGTGGGGTCCTTCCTCCGCTGGCCGAGGACGGTGCGTTTGCCATTCTCCTGGGCCCGGGCAGCAGCTGGCACAGCTCTGCTGGCAAGGGCTGGGCCACAAGGGAAGTGTCTCTCGGGATGACAAAAGTGCCACCTAAATTAGATTTTAGAGAGTGACTGAGTGCCACAGTGGATGTAACACTGATGGGAATACAAGGGGAGAATCCACAAATCAGGATAGGATATATTTTGCTGAGTTCTGAAGCTCCCAATAGGCTGGTGGGAATAACCAAAAGTAAGTAACTACGAATCCTGCCAGAGGAGGGGATTTAACCCCACCTTTGGAGCAGCCTGGGCCAGGGGGAGGTGTCCCTGTCCATGGGAAGGGTTTGGAACAAGGTGAGCTTTCAGGTCCCTTCCAAGCCATTTCCAATCCAAACCATTTTGTGATTCTACAATTCAATGATCTTTTCCAATCATCCCCAGCTCTGGCATGACAAGCCCCATCCCAAGGCAACCACAGTGTCCCTGCACCCATCAGAACCTGCTCCCATGTCCCCTGAGCTCTGCAGAGCCACAGTCCCTGCGGACACTCACCGTGGACATATCGGCCTCACAGCAATTCCAGATCATCAATAAGAAATTGCTCCCATACGGCTGGAATAATTTACCCTGGAAACCTTGCAAAGAAAAGAATTTGACCTGAAACCTTATTTGCAGAGGCAACTCCACCACTTGTTGAGACCAAACAATAGTTGGGTTTTCTGCCCACAGACAAGAGGCTGAGGGCAGTGGCAGCGTTTGGGCTCTGCCCCAGCCCCCAGGCTGACCCCACGCTAACGAGGGATTGTCTGTTCTCACAAAACCGACGGCAAATAAACCCCAGCACTTCCCTCGCAGCCAGCCCTGCTCGTTCCCAGCCTTCTCCAGTGGCACATGTCATTTCTAGCAGGTGACAGCAGGGCCACTGTGCCCCAGGAGGCAGGAGCACGGGGATTTCAGGGATGGCTGGGAGCCGCAGCTCCCGTGCCGGTGCAGCACACACTGCTCTGGTCCTCTCTGCTCTGCGCCAGCTCGGGATCCCCACAGCCCTGCACCGCTGTGCTGGCCCTGGCACAGGGGGAGCTGCCAGCCCGGGCAGGGGCAGGTGCTGAGGAAACCTCAGGGTTGGGATTTTCCCACTGACAAATTCCCTCCTCACATTGCACGAGACAAAAATGAGCACAAGGCATCCTCCAACACGGAGGGCCCAGCAAGGGGCTGCCCTCAAGGCCAGTGGCAAAACCCTGGCACAGGTGCCCAGAGCAGCTGTGGCTGCCCCTGGATCCCTGGCAGTGCCCAAGGCCAGGCTGGACAGGGCTTGGAGCAGCCTGGGAGTGGGAGGTGTCCCTGCCATGGCAGGGGTGGCACTGGATGGGCTCTAAGGTTCCTCCCAGCCCACACCATTCCAGGCGCTGTGATGCCACATACCCTGCAGAGGACCCTGCGTGAGCTGGGGTGAGTTCCACAGGCTGAGGGCATCTCCAGCAGGACCCTGCCCACCACCACCCACGGCATCTCAGCGAGGACCTTGCTCCCCACACAGTCCTTGCCTGCTCCTGGCTTGCAGGAGAAGCCAGCTCTGAGGTTCCGGTGACAAATCCAGGTCACAGAGGGGTCACAGGGGCTGTCGGTGCCTCTGGTCCCACGCAGGGCAAACCAAGGCATCGTGTGGGTCCTGGCATTGCCGGCACGTGGCCGTCAACGTCATCCCCGTGTCCACGATCCCTCTGGGCTCCCGAAGACTGACTCAAAAATTAAAAATAAGTGGGCTGCTCACAGCACTTTCAGTATTCCCCAGACATCTCAAAAAAAGCCTCCTGCTGCACATTACCTAATTCTGACACGACAGAAGGAGCAAATTCCTTTTTCGTGGTGCTGTGGTACACATCTCTCTCCAACGGCATCTCTGTGTGTGTGCACGAGCACGTGGACAGCTATATCTATATCTGACTCTATATCTATATTTGTTTCAACATCTTCTACAGGAAAGTGATAAGCAAAGTAGTTCTGTCAGGAAATTGGCTCCTGAGAGGGGAATAGCTGGTGGGTTCACAGCAGGTAGCGTTGTAAGACAGGTACGAAAAGTGAACAGAAAACAGACATTTTGGCTGGTGGAGAGAGAACAGCAATAGAAATATTTTCCACAGGTTTCCAAAACAACTTGGGGTTTTGCCTCCCACTGAAATGCGCGTCAATATTGTCCCCCATTTTCAGTGGACATTTAGTGGAGTTTTATCTTAGCTGCCTTCTATATCTTTTGTATTTAAATTTATAGACTGGGACGTAAATTTAAGAGGAAAAAGAGATTAAATGCTCTGCTTTGACTGCTGTTTACCCTTCAAACTCATTGTGCATTTCAGGCAGTCTCCTCCCAAGCCTACAAAACTGAGTGTATGGAAATTATGGAACCAGGGGCAAAGGAGCTGTGCTACCAGCACAGCTCACAGGGACATAGCCCAGCCAGAACGATGGGTTCCCGCTGCAAACACATTTCCAGGGCTGTGAATAAAAACATGACTTTGGACAGCCAAGAGCAAAGGCTTGGTAACACTTTCAGCTGCCCTGGGATCGTCAGCCGGGGACCCTCAGCCGGGGACCCTCAGCCTGGGGACNATCCGGTGACCCTCAGCCTGGCGACACTCAGCCTGGGACATTCAGCGGGGGACCCTCAGCCGGGGACCCTCAGCCTGGGGACACTCAGCCGGGGACCCTCAGCCTGGGGACACTCAGCCTGGGACATTCAGCTGGGGACCCTCAGCCTGGGACATTCAGCTGGGGACACTCAGCTGGGGACATTCAGCTGGGGACCCCCAGCCGGGGACACTCAGCCGGGGACACTCAGCCAGGAGCCCTCAGCTGCCACATGGTGCATTTCTGACGATGGGCTTGTCCCCACTCCATGTCCCCAGCTCGGGCTCCAGCTGCGGAGGGCCGGGATGGCTGTGGGACAGACAGACACCAACAGCTCGGCACAGAGCCCCTGCTCGTGGCACTCTCGGCACAGGACACGTCACCCGCCCTCAGTCCCCCTGCGGAAGCAGCGGTCTCCTAACCTACTTCCCGGGAAAAGCAATTGAAAACTCTCAGAAGATAAAAAGATAATGAACAAATAACCTTCACTGCCATAAACCCCCAGGTTCCCCTTTGTGCTGCTGCCTGATATTAATGATCCTGTCAAGGCTCCTGAAGAGCTTCGTGATCCAAGTGGGAAACGGGGGGTTCATCCCAGAGTGCAGCCAAGAGCTCACTTTCATTTCTTCCCACCCTTACGCAAGAAAGTTCTTACATTCTGCATCTAAGAAACCATATATTTATTTTTTCACATCTCCGTGTTCCTGTTGATCTACTGGGGTTTGAAACAAAACACCACTGTCTTTTCAGGAAAATGCCTGATGCATTGAGCAGTGGCAAATCATTAATTATTTCGAGCCTTTTATGCCACCACTGACACCACAGCGAAGAATTTAAAACATTTCCTCAGACAAGCAGCTCCCTCACAGCAAACCACAGTGTTGCTGGGTGTTTCAGAGCTCATTTCATCCCGCCAGCGCTGCGAGGAGCCTCGCCAGCAGCCTGCTCCATGTCCTTCCCAGAGACACGGAAAATGAGGGGTGAAACTTCAATTAAATCCACAGCTAGAGCAGACCCTCACCATGGAGATGAGCAGAATGCCTTCAGGAATGGCTGCCCCTCTCCGCCAGCCCCCATTCCCCAGGGACACGTCTCGGGACAGTGACACTCATGAGTGGGGTCCCCACACCCACAGCTGGCACTCAGCACATGCCGAGGGATGGAGCAGGGATGGCACTGCTGCCTTCTCACACTTGAGGGACCCCACACACGAACAACCACCGTTGCTGTCTTTAAAGGTGCCTCCATGGCCTGTGGTACCTCCGAATATCAGCTTTTGCCAGTCAAACCCCAACATCTCCACGTGCAGGCTGTGAGCTGCTGTCCCCAAGTCCTGGCAGGGCTCAGACCGCAGCTCTGCTCACTGGCAGACATGCACTGACCCTCGGGATCCAGCCCAGATAGATGCTGGGACAACATCCTCTCCAAACCAGCAAACACCAGGACTCACAAAAAAACCTCGCAGCAAAAGGCTCATGGAGGTGCTGACGCTGCTGCCCCGACCCACTGCACCCCACTCCCCGTGCCCACGGCACTCCTGTCCCACCAACAGCGTCTGGGGAGCCCCAGGGAGGAGCTCTACACGCTCTCTGCCTGCTTGGATGGGCTGTTCAGGAGTGAAAATTCGGGAAAAAAAGAGCAAGGATTCATCCCAGCTCAGACAATGAACTGCTCGTTCAACATGGGAATATGAACAAAGCAAACCTTGGATAATCAAATAAAAAGGGCTTTATTTAGAAGCAGAATGCTCAGGTATTATCCAGCAGCACCAAACCCCTACTCACACACCTTCATCAAGCACAGCCAGAGGTTAATTTTATGACAGGTTTAACCAATGACATTATCTGAAATGTAAATAAAGCCCCTGAAAATCAGCTCTTCCTCCGAGTGCTACCTCCTCGTCCCCAGCAGTGAAGCCAGCTGCCCTGTCAGACAGGCCACGCTCCAGGGAGGGCACAAAGCCCATCCCCACCGCCGCTGCCAGGGAGAGCACAGCAGCAAAACCACAGGCACAAACTTCCAGGCACAGCTCCGCTCCCAGCCGTGCTCCCGGATCCACAGCACTGCGCGTGAGAACCACGACTGGAGCTTTGGCCAGTTTCTCCGAATTTAAGCAAAAATAGAAAGACATAAATTACACCCAACAGGCGCAGAACCAGCCTGGGTGAGGAGACACTGTGGATCTCGGCAAGATGTGAAATCTCTGCGCTCGTGAGGGAATGACCTTCAAAACTCATTCAGCGCTCGCAGCCTGCGCGGTGACGGTTTCCTCACTTGCAAGACATTACACATTCCTGCTATGTTCTCCCTAATTTCGCATGGACTATAAATACTTGGCTTATAAGGCAGCATGAAAGCAAGCGAGAGCAAACATTTAAGTGGGGTAACCTTGCTTGTCAGGGTAACAGGAGCAAATTCTTCATCCCTCAGGTCATGCATGCTAAATACCAGGATTCCCTGTTTACTATGCTACACATAAAATATCCACCGGAATATAGGACCAAGTAGTATTTTCTCTTTAAAAAAACTGACATGCAAAATGACGACACCTTGTCAAATTGTCTTAAGGGCAGAAAATCCAGATTTTTCTGAACTGCTCTGCCCACACTTTCTCTCCCAAACTACAGTTTCCCATTTAATTTGTATTAAAAACAACCTCTGAGAGACGAATTAGTTTGGCTTATGCAAAATAAACTGGGCTGCTGTTAGAGCTGTTTACTGGGTCACACTTTACAACCCCGGTGGGGGAGGTGAGCGGGGACCGGCGTCGTTACCGCCATTCTTCAGTGGTATTTGCACAAATCACCCCATTTATCGATTTTAGGCTGTTTAAGCCAAAATGACGGTGCCTCCCATAGCCTGCAGCACCCTCGGTAAGCGTCCTTTGGCATGATCACCGAGAGCAGGTTTGTGCCCGTAAATGGAGGGATGTTCACCCCTCCTTGGCATCACAGGGCCGGCAGAGCTGAGGGCCCCGAGGCTGGACGGTGGGAGCTGTTGCTATTGACGTGTTGAGTCACCTTTACACAAAACTCTGCCCCGAATTTTCCATCGCCCACGGGCTGGGCTGGGGCCAGCCGCCTCCAGCAGCAATCCCCGCGCGTGCGGCTCCGCACAGGTTTTCGTGAGCTCCCTGGCAGGGATGATGCTGATGGCAGGAATGAAGGGCAGCAGCAGCGGGGCCAGGGGTGCTCCTCTCAGCCCCCGGCCACACGGTGCCGGTACCGGACCGGCTCCAGCGGAGCCCGGGAGTGCGTTTCCCTAGTTTTCAGCAATACGACATCCCACGACATCTGCGGGCTGAGCGATGCCCCTCGCAGCACTGGCGGCGTGGGGACACGGCGCGGGGGGCGACGGCGCCGAGCACGGGTCCTGGGGCCGGTCCCGGTCCCTCCCGGCACGGGGGCGCGGGGGGCGGCGGATGCCCCCCCCCCCCGCCGCTCCGGACGATTACAAAACCCGAGCGCTCGTCACGGCAATCCGGGCGCTAACGGGAGAGGCAGAGCGGGCACGGGCTGTGGCGGGGCCGGGAGGGTCTGTCCGTGCCCGCAGCACCCCCGCGCATCCCTGCCCTGCAGCATCCCTGCCCCGCGGCTCCCCGCGCGTCCCTGCCCCGCTGCATCCCCCGTACTTCACTTCGCACCCACGTCCTCCCCGCGCTGCGCGCAGCCCCCGCGCCCGGCAGCGGAGGGCTCGCACCGAGGGGCTCCGCGGGGCTCGGCCGCTGCTCCCCCGGCCCTGGG
>VZRL01004108.1:334011-347310 GCA_013397895.1 Origma solitaria | reverse complement strand
CGGGAGGGGAGCCGCGGGCGCGGAGGGGCGGCGGGGAGCGGGGGGCGCACCGGGGGCCCCGGGCACTCAGCGCTGCGGGGCTCCGCCGCAGGTGTCCGCACCTCTGCCCGTTCCCCGCAGCCTGCGCCCACCGGGGGCTCCCCCACACCGGGGCAGAGGGTCAGGATAGAGGGGCAGTCCCCGGTTTGGGCACGGCGGTGGCGCTGAGCTTCGCCAGCCATGTCGGGCAGGGTCGGATGCGTAGCAGGGGTTACCCGCACCCCAGAGCCCCTGGGCAGAGCGGGAGCTGTCCCAGGGGCTCCGTGTCCCCAAGGACAGCAGGTGACCGGGCTTGACCCAGCAGGCCCACAGGTCCCTGCCAAAGCACCAGCCTGTGCCCAGCTCTCTCGTCAGAACCCAATTTCATTTCTAGGCAGGTATTCCCATGGAGGGTTGGCAGCTGCTGTGGTCCTTCAAGCAGAGCCAGCCAAAGTGCCAACGTGGCACCCAGGACATGAGCTTCTCCCTTAGTGTTTATTTGTTATGGAAAGAAACTTTTAAATCTCTGGTTCTTTGACAAAATGCACTCCCAGGGACAGCAGTGTTGATGGGAGGCAGCTGGTGCTGCTCCAGGGAAGTGAAATACCTGGTGGCAGCATCAGCAGTGACTGGGGAGGATGGGAATCCAGCTAGCACTGCTGCAGGTTTCTGCCTCCCACCCCTGCCATTCCCTGCCCGGGTGTCACACTGCTCACTGCCATCCCCAGGCTGCACCGAGAGGGTCAGCAGTGCTCTCCCACCACCACACTGACACTGACAAATACCCAAATGGAACAGGCTGCTGTGAGGGCCCGTGTTAAGCTGCCCCCAGTCCATCCCTCTGCACCACATGGGATGTTCCCACTGCACCTTCCTGGCTCAGCTCCTCTCTGCCTGGCCTCTCCTCTTTGTCCCCTCCAGCTCAGGCTGCAGTGCAGCTCCCGTCCTCCCCCCAGGAGCACAAGTCTCCATGGGCCACAGCTGTCCAACTGCTCCCCACACTCTCTCTGCTCCAACCTTGCTCATTCCCTGCCTTCCCAGTCAGAAAGATGGTTTGGAGCCACGTTCCTCACCTTTCCCAACCATTCCCACCAGCCTTTCCAGACCACTCCTGGCTGCAGGGCAGCATCTCTCCGTGCACTTCTTTCCAGCTCCCGTAGGAAGGTCAGCTGCTCTCAGAACAGTGGCTCTGCAGGCTCTCCTACCCCTGACCCCCGTCCCTGCTGTGGGGAGCCATCTCTGGTGTGTGGGCTGGGATCCTTTAGGATCCTGCAGTCCAAGGACTGTCTCATGATGGGTGATGAGAGATGAGTTTCTCGCAGCCTGTGCTCCCATCCCAGCCAGGCTGGCTGTGCGAGGGATGCCTGTCAGGCTGGACACAGCTCCGTGACCCTTGTGCCCACGGAGGGACCACTGAGGACCAGGTTTGGTTACCTCAGTGTCCAACAGGCAATTAATGCAAATGTCCAGTCAATGTAAAGGACAGAGTGGGAACACGACACTGCAGGCAGCAGAGCTGCAGCACTGACAGCAGGAACACCCTGGGAAGGACATTATCCTGCAGAGAAAATGTCACCAGAGGCAGGCACTCGGCCTGTGTGGGATGTCTGTCGGGATCCTGCAGCTCCCAGGACCATGGGCTGCAGCCAGCACGTTGTCAGGGGCGTGATGCCGAGCCCGGAACAACAACGGCGCTTTTCACAGCCACGGCCCCGCTCCTGAGCCATCTGGGCACTTGTACAAAGATGCTTGTATTCACCAAAGTAGCTGCTACTTTGTCATGGATCCCACTCTGCATAAATTGTTCATCTGCCTCCGAGCTCCCCCCGTGAACCAGCTGAGCTGTTGTGAAGAATGGGCTCCTCGGCGCTGGCAGGTGCTGCTTTCAGCGCGAGCAGCCGGGCCGAGCCAGCTGAGCGCTTTAATGAGCAGCGCGTTCAGGGCAGCCCGGCTGTGCCGAGCCTCTGCCTGGGCCACGGCACCGCTGCAACTTTGCTCCTGCTCCCAGGGAGCGGCTCTGTGCAGGTTCCAGTTTGCCGTGGTTTTTCCTGGAGCCCCTTGCTGAGGCAGCTCGGGAGCCTCTCGGCTGAGCTCACCCTCACTGCTGCCTCCGCCTCGTCCTCGAAACAGGGAACATCACTGGAGCCCGACAGCACGTTCCCCTCTCAAAATACCTGACAAGGTTTCCACAGAGCGTATCAAAGGCTGGCAGATGCCTTTATAAAAGTACTCTCTGTTTGCAGCTTTGATCGACAAGAATGCACTTTTCATGAGTAATGTCTTTTTCTTTCCTTTTTAATAATTAATACTGTAAATCCTACAAATCCTCCCGATTTCGATTCTCTGCCACTTGCAGTTTTGAGCTAAAAAATTCAAAATGCGGCTTTCCAAATGTAAAGTGAATTTTTAGCTGTGTTTGTTTTCCACCAGGTTGAATTTCACTAAGAGAGCTGCACGGGATGCCCAGAGAAGCTGTGGCTGCCAGATCCCTTGAAATGTTCATGGTCCTGGATGGGGCTTGGAGCAACCTGGGACAGTGGAAGGTGTCCCTGCCCATGGCAGGGGTTTGAATGGGATGAGATTTAAGATCCATTCCAACCCAAACCAATCCAGGATTCTGTGATTCTATGCTTCCACTAGAAAATGTCGCTCATTATTTATTCTCCACATAGTCCATGTATTTATCATCCATTACAGTTTGTCACCCAGAGCAGCTGGAGCTCTGGGAGCAGAGCAGGGTGTGTGAGGGGTGCAGAACAGCCCAGGTACGGCTGCAGCAGAGCCCAGGGCTGCCGAGCGCTGCTCCAGAGCCTGGCTGGAGACCCCAGGCAGCCCCCCAGGGTGTGAGGGATGGCTGTTCATCTTCTAATCATGCAAACGTTGTAAGCAATGACTGCTTCTTGTGCTGAAGTGACCAAAACACAGCCCTCTGCTCTCAGGGACACTCCTGTTAAAGGCAAGAGAGCTCTCTGCTCTCTCTGGCCACGTTTGGCCTTTCCCGGCGCCGGGAGCGAGGCTGTCAGCTCGGCTCTGCCTTTCAGCACGTACCTGCCTCTGAAATTACACACACCCACTGTTCCCAGCAGCGGAGCTCCGGCACAAGCCAGCCCTGGCCGGGTGAGATGTCCGAGCAGGGCAGCTCTCGGGGCTTGCTGTGATTCCAGTGGTCAGCAGAGCTGTCCGCACTGCCATCAGCCTCCCACAGCAGCTGGATCCAGCCCTGGGCAGCTCTCCAGGCTGCCTGGCACATCATTCACCGCCTCACATTTGCTCTCAGCCTCCTGTGCACTGAGACTTGATAGGAACAAAGCCCAAAATCTCTTTATTCTGTAATTTTTTTTTTTTTTTTTTTTTTTTTTTTAATGCAAAGGTTTGGAGAAGAAGACTGAACCTCTTCTTAAAAGAGTCTCACCTGGCTACTGCAACCAGCCTCAGAGCTCCTTCCCTCAGAGATCCCTCCTGGATCTGGAATAAATGTCTGTCACCTCTTTATGCAATATTTTCCTACAATAATGAATAATTATAACACTATGGCAATGGCTGAGGGACTCACCGCTGGCTCCAGGCCAGGTTTAGCACTGCAGGCTGGTTCCAGACCGGAGCTCTTCCAGGGGGTGCAGCAGCGGGAGCATTGTGCCATCAGTTGGTGTTTGGGGAGTGTGGAAGCCCTTTGGTGTACATTTGTGCATCCTTCACCCTCAGCCGATGGCCGTGGGGAGCATTTGGACCTGCAGCTGAGCTGTCTCCCCCAGCCAAACGAGGTCAATAAGTTATAGTTATTTAGGCTCAGACACTGCTCCTCAGACACAGAAAAGAAAAAGGCAAAGAATGGTGAGGAAGGGAGGAGACAAAGGGAGAGAGAAAGAGAAGGGGACGAGGCAGGAGAAGAGGTGATGAGGATGAAGTGTCAGAGGGCCAGGAGTGAAAGGATGGCTGGAGCCATCTCTGCGAGCTCCCCATGTGTACCCACAGGGGGATAAGCTGGAGCATCAGCTTCCCGACTCCCAGGCATGTAAAATTTTAGCCATAATTTGCAATTATAACCAGAGGATAAAATTTCAGCCTATTAGGAGGAGGTGGGAACCTGCAGGGCGATGCAAATTAATTACTGCTTACATCCAGGGACAGGCTCATTAGACAGAGGCTCCTTCAGTTCCAGCACACAGCTCTGGCTCGAGGCAGATATTCAGTGAGTAATTATAGAGCCTCTGCTGCTGGGCAGGTCAGAAGGGCTGACCACAGCCACCTCTTCACTCCCCTGGAGCTGCAGGGATGAGAGGCTCTCGGGATGGGGAAGGGGCTGGGAAGAGCCCAGCCAGGGGCAGGGGCAAAGCTCAGGGGCAAAGCTCAGGGGCTGCAGTGAGAGGGAAAGGGGGAATGGCTTCCCACGGCCAGAGGGCAGGGATGAAGAATATGGGAAGAAATTCCTCCCTGTGAGGGTGGGCAGGCCCTGGCACAGGTGCCCAGAGCAGCTGTGGCTGCCCCTGGATCCCTGGCAGTGCCCGAGGCCAGGCTGGACAGGGCTTGGGGCACCCTGGGATCATGGAAAGTGTCTCTGCCACGGCAGGGGTGGCACTGGATGAGCCTTAAGCTGTCCCTTCTAGCCCAAACAATCCCAGGATTCTATGATTCCTCTATTGCACCAAATAACTTTTAAAAAAGACTTCTAATTGCCAGTTTTTACTTTGAAACACAGCAGAGACACTTAGGCCTGACTGTGTGGCTGCTCAAGTCAGCAGTTCCCAGCAAACCTTCGCTCCAGTCCCTTCCCTGCAGGCAGAGCCGATCAGGTGGTCAGGACGAGCTCTGCTCCGAGTGCTCACGGCTGTGTCCCTTTGGGGGCTCCTGCCTGTGCCAGGCTGAATGGGGCACACGGGCTCCTCCTCTCCCCGAGCCCCTGAGTCGCAGCTGTACCCCAGCAGTCCTCAAAAACGGCAAATACAACCCCCAGCCTCCTCGGGGGCTCACGGAGGTAACGCTGAAAGACGCTCTCGGCAGTTTTGTGCCAGCAAGATAAGCTCTGGTTTATATTTAGGGAATGCAACTGGGGAATACTTCTGAATCCAGCTTAGAAATCCATTTAAAACATTCCTATAATTCTATTTACAGACTGTTTCTGTAAATGTTGTAACAGGCAGAGAGGAGGGTATCTCTGTGTATCTCTGCCTCTGGGGACTCTACTGTGAACTGGGAGGCCATAAAAACACATTACTGGGGTCATGTGTCCCCCCAACACACCCAGGGAAACTTTGTCATGACCCACGACCGGGCGCCACAGCCAGGACTTGTGTTTCCTTTATTATTCCCTTGATATTCAGTGGTATTTTCCTGAAAGTCCCACTTCCCGCTCCTCATGACTGAAAAGTAATCACACACTCTGTCAAAAAAAGAAATCTTTCTCTGCTGATTGTCAAAGAAGGCTGGAAAATGTGAGAGGCAGATGGCCCAGAGGGTGCTCAGCAGGGCTCAGAGAGAAGGCAGCAGGAGAAGCAGCCCTGGGGTTTCACTCTCCAGCCCCGGCTCGGCACCCCTGGCTCCTCATTTTCAGGCACGAGGCTTGGATTTGCTAATGTTGTCCCTGCTGTGCGTGCAAGAATCTCACTGTAAGTAAATACTTAATTTACAAGGATGCTTGAAGGACTCGGGCACATAATCCTACAAGATCCGGGCCCCCAAGTCTGTTCAGCCCTTCTGCAGCCCCATCCTCTAGAACCCTCGAGGGTGGGGGGCTTCTGCCCTCAGCCTCCCCGCGCTGGGCTCCCTGGGCATCAGCGGGCACCAGAACGCAGCAGGACAGCCCTGCCAGCTAAAGCAGCATCCAAAATGAGTGGGAGGGTGACAGGAGGCCCCAGGCACTGCAGGAACCCGGGTGGCATTTCACTGCAGGGGAAGGTGGCCACAGTGACAGCAGTGCAGGGGTGGCCAATGGGCACTGTCCAGCGCTGGCTTTGGAGCTGCTGGTGTGGGTCTGGAGCCCAGGTGGGCAGGAGAAGGTGAGCACATGTTCCAGGTCCTGCTGCACGTGATGAGGAGATCAGCGAGCAACGGCAGCACCAGGAGATGGGGCAGGGGGGAAGGCATCAGGGGTGACTTCTCTAGTGACAGGACAGGAGGACATGGCCTCAAGCTGTGCCACAGGAGGTTCAGGTTGGACATCAGGAGGAATTTCTTCACGAAAGAGAGTGGCCAGGCATTGGCAGGGCTGTCCAGGGAGGTCTGGAGTGCCCATCCCTGGAGGTGTCCTGGAGGTGGCACTGAGAGCTCTGGGCTGGGGACAAGGTGGGGATCAGCCACAGCTGGGACTCGATGGTCTGGGAGGGCTTTTCCAGCCTCTGACTCTGTGATTCTGCGATTCTCGCCTTAACCAGAGAGGCCACCCCATGGTGAGACTCCTGATGAGCCCTCGTGGAACAAACCAACCTGGATTCTGTGTTTGTCCCCATGGCAGAGGAGCGGCCACCACCAGTCCCTGGCCACACTGAGCTGAGCCCGGCCTCAAGCTGCACACGGAGAGCAGCCAAGCTGGCAGATTTCCCACCGAAACACCAAGGCTCATCCTCTGGTGTCAATTTGAGCTTGCTCCCCAGCCCCTGTGAGGGGACAGCAAGGTCCAAGTCCCTGGGAGCCCCCTGGGACACCTCTGTCCTTGAGGAGGGCAGGCAGGTCTCTGCCCGAGGTGCCTGAGCCTGCTCGCAGCACAGCCCAGCCCAGCACTCTTCTCCTGCTGCTCCCTGGAAGAGCAGAAGGTTTGACAAGCCCTGGGTTTAATTTGGATTTAATCTAAATGACTCCTGGCATCTCTGCTTTGGGCTCTGCGGATGCTTCCCGTAGTGGGTGGAGGGGCTCTCGCTTCGGCCCTGCTCAGCCTCCCCCGGGGCTGACAGACCCCCAGGTCCCCAGCACACAGAGCCGCCCCTGGCAGGGCAGGGGTGCCCTGGGGCACTCTGTGCCCTTGGGTGGCATCCCTTGGGTGACATCCTTTGGGTGACATCCTTTGGGTGGCATGGACACAGCTGAGCGTTTCCAGGCCAGGGGAGGGAAGCAGGGCGGGGCACACCGGGGGCACAGGCTGAGCCCCAGCTCTGCTGGCACCCAGCTCTGTGTCCCTGTGCCCTTCTGGGAGCTCCTGGCCATGGAGCTGACCTTCCTCAGCACCTGAGGCTATCCAGGCACGAGCCCCCAGCCCCAGCCTGCCCCAGCACCTCAGACTGTTCCTGTGGATGAGACCCTGGAAAGCCAACACAGAGATGATGTCCCCTTGTCACCCAGGAAATGCCTCCTCTCCCCCAAACAGATGCTTTTTACAGGATAATGAATTAGAAGGAAAAAGAGGCTTTTCAAAGGATTTTCCTCGTGGGAGAGGAGGGGGATGAAAGCTGTGGTGCTCACCCCAGGTATGGGGTAACAAATTAAACCTTCCCTTCCTCGTAGGAAGCCCTGGGGTTTGGGCTTCTGCTTTGTTTGGATATGTTTTTTCCTTTGTGTAACTCTGCCCTTTATTTAGAGTCAATATGAAATACTCCCATCCCTGTGGATTCCTGAGTGCTGTCTGGGAACCAGAGCCTGTGCCGAGCTGCAGAAAAGAAATTAAAAAGTAGGGATGTGCATAAGAAACTGAAAACTGTAACTGGAAACACCCTGGTGGAAGCATATTTAGGAAAGCAATTGGCATCTGTATTAACTGGAAGGAAAGCAGCCCCTTTAAATACATCACCAAACCCAGGTATTAAATGGGCAAGTTCATTAGCCTAGGTCAGAATTTTATCATGCTTCTGATGAGCTGAATTAGAAACAAAGAGATTGAGGAGAAAACAGAGAGAGAAGAAAATTGATGGAGGGGGAAAAGCCATTGGATGGGAGGGCTCAGGTCCCTGCAGGGCTGAGTGTGTGTCGGGAGCAGTGGGATAACGGGAAGGGCTGCTCCACAGCAGGGCTGAAGTGCTGTCTCCTGGCCCTGGGCAGGAGCAGAGGGCAGAGCCACAGGGCAAGGACACACATTCCCCATGCCTTGGCCACCAGGGAGATGTGGAACAGCTGAACATCTGAATCTGAGGGAGCTGACCCAGGGCTGTTGATTTTGGATACACCTTTGAATGCCAGGGAAAATCAGAAAGGAAGTGCTGATGCTGTGGTGAAAATCAAGCAGGCTGGCAGATTTCCTGACAGGAAAAGTAATGGAACAACTGAGATGGAGCTAAGGGACAAAAATATAATTGTTGATAACACAGTTTTATAGACAGTAGATTCTGTCAAATAGATGTGCTTCTGCTCCTTGATAAGATCACAGGTCAGTGAAATTCACAGAATCATGGAATCACAGAATCCTGGAACAGTTTGGGCTGGAAAGGACTGTAAAGCCCATCCTGTCCCACCCCTGCCATGGGCAGGGACAGCTCCCACTGTCCCAGGCTGCTCCAAGCCCTGTCCAGCCTGGCCTGGGACATTGCCAGGGATCCAGGGGCAGCCACAGCTGCTCTGGGCACCTGTGCCAGGGCCTGCCACCCTCACAGGGAGGAGTGTCATTGCAATATCCCATCCATCCCTGCCCTGTGGCAGTTTTTGGTGCAGATGTGCCCTGGCACAGGGCTGTCAGACGAGATCAGCCCCAGGCCATGGGGTGAGGTGGCACTGGCGCTGGCAGGGCTGAGCCATGCCTGAGGCACAGTACCATGGGCACAGCACCACGGGCACAGCACCACGGGCACAGCCCGGCCTGCGGAGGGGCTCACCAGGGACTGGGGATAATTTTTTTCTAATCTGCAGATTGTTAGCAAATGCAAGATCACTGCTGATAAAACATATGGATGATTAAGAGCCTGGCAGGAGAGTCACTAACAAGGAAGAGCAGCTGAGGCACACAGCGCTCTCAAACACTCCACTCATCCAAACAGAGAGGCTTTAATGAGTCTGGGAATAAAACTGGAGATGTGAGTGCAAGACCCTGACCATGCCCAGGCACTGGGCCATGAGGAGGATGCCGAAGATTGCTCCTAGAAAGCCCTGGGAGAGCATGGGCGGAAAACAACGCGCTGGGGGCATCCCGGGTGCTCCCTGGCAAACAAAGCCACCAGCCAGAAGAGCAGGGCAGTGAATTTGTCCATGGAAAATTCAATTACCCAGTGTTTAGACCGACCCCGGAGATCTGCATTCAGGTTTGGTGTTTGAGTGCTTAACAGAGATGTGCAGCAAGTGCAGAGAGAATGAGTAAAATCCTTGAGAGGCTGCAAAAACACCCCACGAGCTCCATCTGCTTAACTTACATGGAATCCTGAGAGCTGCCTTTATTGAAGTGTGTAAATATCTTCATGGCAAGGAAAACACCTGATGGTTAAAGGTGCTTTTATTTCACAAAGAAAGGCAGAGACGGTGCCGACAGCTGGGAGACAAAGCATAGAAGCTGAGAGGGGAAGCACTGGGGGCTGGCAGGGCCAGACCACCCCTGGGAGCTGGGACAGGTGACTCCCCACACCCTAAAGCCCTGTTCCTGCAGAATGTGTCCCACATTTGCACAGGCTCCTGCCCACGGCCACCAGAGCCTGGAGAGGAGCCTCCCCTGCTGACCCTCCCTGGCCCTGGGTCTGCAGCTGGTTCGGACCCTGCAAACAGACCTCGAAATGTGCTTCTTCAAACGGCACAGCGGCAAGATGAAAGGGAGAGGAGCTAAAAACGAGATAAAGGCTTGGAAAGCAAATAGCAATTAACCTTTCTGCTCTGAAATCCTGCCTTCCCAGAGCTCGGAACATTCACTGGGAGGGGAGCAGCCCCTGCTGCTGCGGCACAGCCCTGCCTGATGGGGCTGGGAGACACCATGGGGGGACACCATGGGTGGCACAGCCCTGGTGAGGGATGGGGGACAGGGCTCCAGGCCGGGCTGGGACACAAAAAGGCAGCTGGGAGCAGCGGGATGGGAGTGCAGCCTCAGAACATCCTGGGGGGGACCCCAATCTCAGGGCCACTTCTCAGTGCTCTGTCCCACCACCCCTGGCCTGCCCGCCGGGCACAGACAGAGCTGCAGCCAATTCCCTCTGCCCAGCACACACAGGGCACAGCCCCTGGCCCGAGACATCAGCAGTCCAGGGAAGGGCTGTCAGCATCCTTTGGGAGTGGGAATACTCATAAATATGGAGTGGAAATGAGCTCAGGCGAGAGCAGAGCAGCTCGGCAGAGCCGTGCAGCTCCTGGCACAGCCATTGCCATGGTACCTGTCAGCAGCTCCGCATTGTTTCACACGTCCCACTGCTCTGAAATGAGCTTTTTTAAGCAGCAGCGTTTGAAAACTGAGCAATGGAGATAAGTGTCGTGGCACCCGTAAACCCAGTGAACTTGGCGTGTTTGGGGATCTGCGTTAACTCAATATATTCCAGAGTGTCCCCCCGGGAGCGCCGAGCGCCGAACCGCACAAAGTCTGCTGCTGCTTTTATCACATCACAAATTATTCCAGAAGCAAATGGATCCCCTCTAACTTGGAGATTTGTAACAGTGGCAAAATCAGGTTTTCACTCCAAGAATGTGAGTTCCACCATCACCACAGTCTGTATCTGCCAGGCTCCCTCTGCCCCGGGAGTTCCCGTGCTGTCCCATGAGGTCACTGGGTACTGTGTAGGATCCCAGAGTCACTGGGGCTGGAAAGCCCTCCCAGCCCCTGGAGGCCAAGCTGTGCCCGAGCCCCACCTTGTCCCCAGCCCAGAGCCCTGAGTGCCATGTCCAGCTGCTCCTTGGACACCTCCAGGGATGGGGACCCCACCACTGCCCTCGGCAGCCTCTTCCAACCTCTGATCACCCCTTCTGTGAAGAAATCCCTGCTGATGTCCAGCCTGAACCTCCCCTGGCACAGCTTGAGGCTTTTCCTCTTGTCCTGTCCCTGTTCCCTGGGAGCAGAGCCTGACCCCACCTGGCTATAGAGAATTAGAATAATTAGAATAATTGTAATAAGAGATTCCAATCAGGCCCATAAGAATTTTTACCATCAGCTTCTGATCCCTTGTCCCACTTGTGCCGTGGCTGAGGCTGTCCCCAGGAGCCCAGAGCCACTTGGGGTGGTCAGAGCGGCAGGACCCCTGGGGCAGGGCTGGGCTGGGCTGGGCTGGGGTCCCACGTCCACCCCTCTCTGTCTGGGTGCCAGGAACGGCTGGCACACACTTCCAGAGCCACCGCAGCCGCGCCAGTCCCAGCAGCTCTCAGTGCAACAACGTGCCAAGGGAAAAGGCAGGGTTCCCATGGGAACGGAAAGTGCTGACATTTCCAAACTAAAAAAAGAAAGAAGCAGCAAAGTACGTGCTCAGCAGGACGCTGTGGACATGGATGTGGGGGGATCTGTATTGTCTTTCCCCTCTCCTGGGCTCCAAAGTAAGATTCTTCTAAAGCAGCTCACGACAGAGCGCTGGCTCAGCTCAGAGCCACGAGGCAAAGTTCTGTTTACCTGCTCTGGGTGTTTTAGTTCAGGCCAATTGCCTGCAAGATTAATTTTTCTGCGGGGATGTATCGTGCAGCCTTTACCTGAAACCACATTAAAGGAGACGGAGCGTCCACGTGAAATCCTGCTGAGGCGTTTATCTCCCTCATGCAAAATGATTGAGATAAATAAGGCAAATTAAACTGCCATATTGTTGTAGCTAAATTATTTGTAATGGCACCATGAAATGTACTGGCTGCATGGTAATTAAGTGTCCTGGAGATTGGGGTGGGAAGATCTCTAGCTCAGAGAGATGTTTCTCTCTCTGTCAGATCGAAGTGACGTTAGCAGTGGATGGGGACGCTGGCGTTGCGCACCCATTTCTGCGGCGCTGCCCCGGATGCAGCCGGTCCCTGCCAGGCTGCGAGAGGTTCTGCCATCCCAGAGCTTCTCTGGAGCACGGCTTTGCTGTTCAAAACCTGCACAATGAGGGAGAGAAGCTGGTGAAGATGCTGGTGGTTCACTCCTGCTCGTTCCAATCCATCCCACAGCACGGAGCCGGGGAGGGCAGAGAGGAGGCTGTGAGTCCAGGAGAGGCGGCTGTGAGTGCCTGGAAGGCAGCCTGAGGAAGGGAAACAAAAAGGCTTTACCAAATGTTTCTGACAGAATGAACAAAAATAGCAAATGATTAATGTCATAGTTCAGGAATATCAAAAAGTGGCAGTTCTTGTGATCAGGGAGCAATTTCAGGGGAAGGTTGTGCTGCCAGCTGCGAGAGTGACCTGCCGGACACCAAGGCTCCCACAACGAACTACAACTTACCCCATTTGCAAATCCAAACTCTGGGAGAAACACACCTAATGTCCTGGAGACCAGAGGGGATCTCCCAGGAAAAGGCAAAGAAAATTTGACTGAAGTGTCCAATTCTTTTCTTGAGGACTCACAGCATAGTTAAAGCTTAGACCCTGAGACCTGTGGGGTCAGAATTTCATCTTCAGAGCCAGCAGACTCCTGCCTGGAGCAGACTCCAGCCTGGAGCACACCCTCACACAATTACAAGTCTGTTTCTCTGGATGTTGCACGTGAAAACACAAATATTTTAAGGTACTGGTTGTCACAAAACATTCAGGAATATTTCCACCCATTCTCTGTACTTTCTCTTGTACCTGTGCTGGCTCTGAGGCTGCTCCATCACGATATTGCCTCCTGGAAGGTAGCAGCACTCTGTTGAAGAAGCAGAAGAGGAGGGAGTGGTTTCCCAAGCAACAGCATCCAGGTGAGAGCAGGGCCCTCCCTCCTCATCCTCCTCATCCTCCTGGCGGTGGGATCTGGGCACAGCCTGGGCTGCCGGGACCCTCTCCAGCTGCCAGGGAAATGCTGGAAGGGCAAATCACTCATCCGCTGTGCAGTGGGAAAGCCTCGCCAGCCTGTGGGTGGCACCTGAGGCTGCTGCTGTCACCCAGGTGAGTGCTCCTGTGGCTGGAGCAGGGCCGCTGGGACTCCTGAGCATGGCTGAGCTCGGGAGAGCTCCGAGCGCCGCAGAGCTGTTTGTCACTCAGCTCCTGCCCGGCTCGCACCCGCCTGCCCCCGGCCCGCCTGGCTCCGGGACTGGAGCGGCAGCCGCAGGGTCATCCATGCCGTACAGAGCCTCGGCTAAAAACAGCACCGGAGAGGGGCGGGAGCATCCCCTGCCCTCCGTGAGCCCGGGCAGGGCGGCACGGCCCCTGGGGCCGAGGGAGGGGCGGGGGCTCTGCAGACCCCTCCAGAGGAGAGCAGCGCCTGCTGCAGCGCCTGCAGCGGGACAGTGACTGCAGCGAGACAGCCCTGCAGTGGGACAGTGACTGCAGCGGGACAGCCCTGCAGTGGGACAGTGACTGCAGCGGGACAGT
>VZRL01004108.1:315526-328038 GCA_013397895.1 Origma solitaria | reverse complement strand
CATCCCATCCCATCCCATCCCATCCCAGCCCAGCCCAGCCCAGGGCTGTGTGTGCCTTCTCTGCACTCTGACCCTCTTGGGGCAAAGGGGTGCACACACAGAGCCCCCCCCAAGGGCCTCCCCTCACTCTGAACCAGCACAAAACAGCCAAGAAGTCAAAAAACCCCAATTTCATCAATCCCTGCAGGCCATGGTCAGGTGTAGAATGAACCTGGAACAGTTCGGGTCAGAAGGGACCTTAAAGATAATCTAATTTCAATCCTCACTGATGTTGGCAGCATTATCAGGCTTTAGCTGTCCCATGGGTAGGTACTGAGGGTGAGGATTCACTTGTGGGATGAACACAACTATACTGTGACTGCAACTAAATAGATGTAAAAGTCCCAATTGAGAAATCACATTTTCCTCCATAATCTTCAATGTTCAATACCATTTGGGGGTATCTCAGGAGCCTTTTCCCCACTATCTTTGGGGTAAATATTTTTGAAAGCAAACTTAAGTAGTGTTAATTTTTTGAAAAATACTAAACTATAGCAAAAGCAATTTGGTAAAACCCCCTTATAGTACATGCCAAAGCATTTTTCAGTCTTGTAGATGCTGGATTTTGGGTTGATGCAAGGGGGTGTGTGCCCATGTGTGTGTGTAATTGTCTTGTTTTTTCTCCATAGAAAACTAATAAACAAGAAGTTTATTGTCTAATGCTAAAAATGAATCTTTTTGTACATCTGAATAAACAGTTCTCCCAAGCACTGTGGAACAACTGACCTTTGCTTTGAAATAATGCACAAATCTAAATTAGACAGAAAGATTGGTCACTGAACATCGGAATTTCTACCAATAATTTGATTATCTGCCCTGAATTAAAGAGAGGCCCCAAGACCAAACCCGGCACAATGACACTGAAAGTTACCACAGTGCAGTGGGCAGAGCACAGAGCTTGCAGGGTGAGGAGAGCACTCTGTGTCAGCAGCGATTCACCTGCAGAGAGCCCTGCTCCCCGCGAGCCCATGGTGCTGGGACACCCTGGGAGCTCATCGTCAGCAAACCTGGCAAGGTCAGAGCCACCAGAGCCTGTGCCCGAGGGCTCCCTGCAATTCAACCCAGCCTTGCGAAGAAATTAATTTTAAAAGGTGCTTGTCAGGAGAAAGGGATTCACACTGCCCTTCACCTGGCGGGGTAAGGTCCAGCTGAGAGAGCACACAAGGGCCCTGGGGTGACCGGGGTGACTATGGGGTGACCGTGGGGTGACCGTGGGGTGACTATGGGGTGACCGTGGGGTGACCGTGGGGTGACTATGGGGTGACTGTGGGGTGACTATAGGGTGACTATGGGGTGACTATGGGGTGACTATGGGGTGACTGTGGGGTGACTGGGGTGACTATGGGGTGACCATGGGGTGACTGGGGTGACTATGGGGTGACTGGGGGCACAGGGCAAAGCCAAGAGCAAGCTGTGGTTCTCCAGAACGGGAAGTGCCCATGGCCTGAGCTGGGCTCGGAGCATGGCAGGTCCCAGTACAGGGGTTTGCTGAGAAACTGGGGGGCTGGATCCAAGCTCAGAAAGGTCTGAAGGACAGGCACATCACCTGAGGGACACTCCTATCTACATGCAAAACTGTCTCTAAATAAACAGCTGAGAGTGTTTGCAGAGACAGAACAGCAATTCCATGAGCAGCAGAACCAAAGACACTGATTCCAGAGCAGCGGTGTCCTGTCCCAGACGCACCTCCTGAGAGGCCCCCAGCGCTTCCTCGCCCTCCAGCTCAAGGGGACAATTACCCTGTGCCTGGCTGACAACCGCCACCCCTTTCTGGGGTCTCAGATCCAGGGTTTGCAGCCCTGCACGCTCTGCCACAGGCACACGGGAGGCACAAAGGCTCTGGGAGGGAGCCATGCAGGCAGCCAGATGGTGTGACTGCAGTGGTTCATCCTGGGGAAAAGTGGGCTAAAAATGTAGATCACTGTAACAGAGAGAGTCTTGAGGCACAGGCTTAAGAGTCTGCACTGAAACTGTCTGAGGATGACCTTTGTGAAGAGGTCTGCAGGAATAATTACTGCCCTCTGGGCACCTGCTGTTTGCTCCTCCCTTTATCCAGGCAGGATCGTGCCCTTGGTGGCTGTTTTGGCTGAAGACACCTGAAGCTCCTCACAGGACCCTGCACAGCCCTGGCTGTGCCAGCCCTGCTCATCTTCACACACCCTGAGCGCCGGGCTGCTGTGAGCTGAAGGGTTTGTTATTAAATCACTCACTCTGCAGTAACTGAATTATCTAAGTTTTAGTTGAACCAATTAACTGACATAATACATGGCTCTTGCTCTCTTAGATGAGGAGAAGCATCTTGCTTTCAGCTCATGCCTCACTGTGAAAGGGATTTTTTAAAACACTTTAATCTAATTAACTTGTTGAGACTGAGAATCTGTTGAAGGCGCTCAGGTGATGAGAATGGGATTGTTGCTGTGTGGTGCTAAGCAGGGAGAGAAACCTCTGTGAGGATGAGGGGGCTTGGAAAAATGATACTCTTAGGACACAGGTGAAAGTCCAGGATGTCTCGTTGGCTGACCTGCTGTCCTGTTAAAATGCAGCTGGAGAGGGAAAGCAATCAGGAAGAAGCACTTTCCGAGAGCACTGGCTGCAGTCTCCTCCAGAGAGTTAAATAAAGCTGAATAAAGCTAAATAAAGCTAAATGACGGGGTGCATGTGGCTGGGACCTCAGAAATCTAGCTAAGGCAGGGAAGTCAAGGATGCACATACATGTGCTCAGGCTGGCCCCAGCCCTTCCCCGTCCCAAACCCCACAGAAATACAGCATTCCCTCCATGGTTTCCCTGTTTCGCAGTGATGCAGCACAAAAGGAGTGTCCTGAGCATGGGCTGTGTTGCCCCCATGGGTGTTCCGAACTGGAACTGGAACGTGCCCAACGTGCAGCTCGGCGCTGCAGAGCTCTGCAGGAGCAGGGAGCCCCAGGAGCCCAGCGGGAGCCATCCCCACAGCGATGACCTTGCACTGTTCGTTACAGGAAATTACAGGAGTGCAGGCAGGGGTGAGCTCCCTGGAATCCACCAGCCTTGGATCATGGAGGAGCTGGGCACTGCCTACAACAGGGAAGGGATTGTGCCCACCCATCAGGCCAGGTGATAAGGAACAGGGTGGTAAAGAACACCTGTATTGAATGCAAATGATCTCCCAGGGTTTCTATCTAGAAATGAATCAGAGGGACGCTTCATGGATTAATTCTGGTTGGCCCTTGCAATGTGACTATAAACGTTATTGTAAAATAAAGGATGAGGTATTATGAATGACATTCTAAATGAAATAAATAAAACAAGATGCAGATTAAGTTACACATTTGCCACTAATGTTTACAAACATGAACTGAATTTTCCAACCTACACGCTCTGCTGATTTTAAAGTAGGACAAAATAAAGGTTTTCTTCTATTCCTTCTCATGGCGTTTGAGCTCCTGTGGCTGCATGGTGACACTGGAGCAGCCTGGCTGACACGGTCCTGCTGGCGAGGACAACGAGCCATCGTTGGAGGCCAGCCCAGGGCTCTGGAGGAACACACGGACGTGTGATTGCCTTGAACACCTGTGACAGAGATATGGACAATCAGAAGTGGCACTGGGGCTCGAAGACCACAGACTTCCACCCCACCCACAGAACCATGGAATCATGGAATGGTTTGGTGGGAAGGAACCTCAAAGCTCATAGTGTTGCACTCCCTGCCATGGGCACGGACATCTTCCGTGAGATGTGTCCTCAGAGGTGACTTCACTCCCGCTCAACCCAGTCCCACCCAGTGCCTTGCAGAGGGGGAGAGGAAAGGAGAGGTGTGAGGAGTGGTCACACCAAAGGCAGATGGAATTTTCGCTCCCCTGGGATTTGGAAACTCTGTCTGGATGCAGGGATGAGATGAGGGCATTGAGGGCATCTCAGTCTCTCAGCTGCTGCATAAGCAGATTAACTTTACGTGCAGCTGATCCATGGAGAAATGGATCGGCAGGAGTCCCTGACAGAGACAGATTTCTGCCCGACTCACATTCTGCTTGCTCACAGCAAACACGCTGGATGATGTTATTTACATGACCTCTCTTTTCTTCCCCGACTTGCATCATTTCCCTACTCAACCCGAGTCTGGGTCGCAGCCATCCCATTAAACTGTGCCCATCACTAAAGCAGCCCCAACAGTCATTCCCCCTCCTGATCCCTCTGTTCCCTCAGGAATGCTCTTGATGCCAACCACCATCCCATGGGAAAAGCATTTAGACGGCAGAAACGGAAACCAATTGCTGTGGAAAGCTCCATCACTGTGGTCTGGTTGACAAGGTTGGCATTGGTCACAGGTTGGACTCGATGCTCTTGGAGGTCTTTTCCAACCTCAGTGATGCTGGGATTCTGTGGCACTGTGATCTCCTGAGAGGGAAAGCAGCAATGGCCATGGAGGATGTTCCCTATGCCCACCCACCCTCCTCTTCCCTCTCCAGAGCCCCACATGACAGCAGTGCTCCCAAGGACACCCCGGGATGAGGCAGCCTGGCTGCCTCCCAGGTATTTCTTTGTCTCATTCCCATGCAGTGTGAGAGCTCCCTGTGGTAATGGATTGTCTTCAGTGCCCTCCTGATGTTCCGGAGGTTTGAATCAGCTCCCCCTGAGCTGCCTGGCCGGAGCAGCTCCGCCGAGGCTCATGGAAATTTACTGCAGCATTCCACAGAGTTACTCCGGGCTTGCACCACGGAAGTGGGAGCACAATTGAACCCCTTGTTCTGCACATCTTGGCTCCGAGGCCTTAATTAGACTGAACATTAAAAAAATCGAGTGACGGGAGGGAAGCAATTTGGCACTTAGAGAACAACAAAAATTCTGTAGCGGGTGTGTGGCAGAGGACAAGGAGCAAAGGCAGTACCGGGAAGAACCACAGTCAGAGGGACCAGGAAACGTGAATCTTCTCTGGAAGCATCATTTAAATGATTTGTAACCTAATGTAGCATATCAAGGCCTGTTCAGTTTTTGAGTGCCCTGGATGGACACAGTACTTCAGGCCAGCTCTGACTTAAAAGGACACAAGCACTTCCCTGGACTTAATGGAACCATTTGCTCTTGAAAACATATCCCATTTCTGCCCTATGTCAGCTTTTCCTTAACCTGCTCAATATTCCTTTTGTCTTTGCAGGAGCATCTACACAACGTCTGCTTCCATTTCCTCTAAGATCAGAGCCCAGGATTTCACTGCAGTGATCCGTGGCTAGCAGACCTGGATGGAGCTTGGGAATTCACCCAGTCCACACTGAAGTACACACCTGCTCCACCGTCCTGCTAAGGTTTTAGCTTCCGTAAACCGTGTCCCCCGACCCACACCCAGCAGTGAACTGGGACAATGCCCAGGCTGTCTCCTCTCGTCCCTTCTCTGCCCTGCACAGGCTGTCTGAGCTCTCAGAATTCTCTGGAAGGCTCCCAGAGAAGTCCCAGGGAAGATGATTCCTGTTTATATGATGAGCATAATGGGAGTGGAGTTGGGTTCAGCTCTACGCTGGAGAACCCGTAAATATCCACTGCTCAATGGCTGCTGTTTCACTGACACCTAAATTAAATTAGAAGTGCACACTTTATATATAATTGAAACTATGCTAATGCACAATGCACGCAGAGAGCTCTCCTAGTCCTCAGCTCGATCTGCTGCTTTTCCTACACCGAAATGCTAATTCCTCTTAGAGCAAAAAAGGAAATCTGCCCAAATTGTGACCAGGAGTTTATAATCCTAATCCTGGGGTTCTACTCTGAAGGCAGAAACAAACACAGGAGATTCCCAAGTAGGATAAAAAGTGCTTTTTCAATCCGGGTGTTGCAATAATAATTTGTTTTCTTTTTTCCTTCAGGACAAAGGACGATGCTCTTAAAATATATTTGGGAATACAAAAGCATGTTCCAAGCTGATGTCAGGGTTTGACACACACACCCCAACAATCTTTGATGCTCAATTTGTGGCTTTCTTATTCAACAAAGAAAAAAACAACAAACCACCTAGGGCAGGAATCATAACTCTGACCTAACCAGGGGCACGAACAGCACAAGGAATTGGGCTATCGAGGCAGCGGATTTCTGCACTCACAGACAGAAATCATCATCATCTGCTTGCAACAAATTACTCGACCTTTTAGAGCTCTTCCCTCGGAATTGCCATTCCCAATTGTCTCCTGGAGCGAGTGGTAAACTGCAGCAGCCATTTGTGTGGATGGGAAAAGCAGAAGAATCAGCCGGGCTCCAGCACTGCTCCTCACGGCCCAGTGAGCTCTCATTGAATCTCTCAATCCTTAATAAGCATTTGGCCTTAATTGCTGATTTTATCGTAGCCCAGTACTTATGCCATAATTGATGAACATTGTTTGCAGCGCAGTTTTATGGCTCTGCCTTGCTCTAGTGCCTGTGCAATTGGATCTGCCATTCCTCACGCGTGGCACGGCGGTGCCTGGCACCATCTAGTGCTGGGATGCCCGGCTGGGGCACGGCACGGGCACCCAGCCTCAGATCCTGGAACCACAGCATATCCTGACATGGACAGGACCCCAAGGATCATTGGATCCACCTCCTAAGTCATCTCTGCGGGAAGCAGTCGGTGCTGGTCAGAGCAGTGCTCAGCAGACCCAGTGAAAAATCCTCTCAAAACTCCTGATCAAAGTGCCCTGGGCACAGCACAGAGCCCCTGGAGACACGAGTGTGGGGAGGGGGCCAGGAAAACCTCATTGAGATTGACAACAAGAGGTTTAGGCGGAAATATTCCGAATATTCTTGACTCCTGCAGGCTTCCTGAGGACTCAGTGATGGAGCACCTCTCCCAAGAGGAAAGGCTGCGTGGGTGAAGTGCATTTCCCAGCCAGTCCTGCTGGCCTGAGCTCTGACCCCCAAAATATCCACCCCCTCCTCGTGGAATCCTTTCACCCCCGAGGAGCAGAGTCCCTTAGCATGATGAGCCTTGACTCGTTCCTTTAATGTGACTTTGGGGATATTTAATTATCAAAACGAAAACATCGGTTCCCAGCTGTGAATCCAGAGCACAAGCAGGACAAGGTGAGATTTTGTTCTCTGAACCTTTATACATTATGGCAAAACTGTTGGGGTTTTTGGTGCATGGAGCAGAAAATTCCCTGATGGAGCCGGGGATGCTTAAATGCCTTGAAATCTTGGCCTCAAGCTGTTATCAGATTTAGAACAGACAGCAACAAACATAAAACTGCCACCATCCCAACCAGTTCAGAAATCAATTATTTTAGCAGCATTCACATTTTCAAATTAATGTTTTTAAAAAGATGTTTCATGTAACCAATTCCCATTTATCAGAAAGTGCTGCAATATAATACCATGCATCAGAAAGATTTTTTTAATAAGACATGTTTATTGGAGAATTGTCCACTACCTTTTTGACCCATGAAATGCAGTTAACTTAGAGCTACTGTAACTGGCATCATGTGGCAGCTGGAGTCTTTATTACAAGGCAACTCTGAAAATCAGAGTTGAGGAAGGGCTTCATTGTCCTGGAGCGAGTGAAAACACAGAATACCTGCCCTGGAATATCTGAATATGGTACTGTGACCATAATCATTGGGTCAGACATAGCGACAAAGTGAGGCCAGACATAACTTTTTAAACATTTTCTTTAAATTTCAAGGGCATGATCTGCAAATTGTATCATCCTGGACTCTCTCTAATTCCCCAAAATAAATCCAGTCAGTGCCACATGGATATACTTGGTGTGACTTCCAGAGCAATCCCATACACTCCTGGAGGCAATGGCTGTATTTGTGTTGCCTAAAAAAATGTTTTAAAAATGCTTCCAACTAAGCTGTTCCAAGAATGTTATTGGCTGTAGTAGAGCCTCTGAAATCTGGCACAGCAACACCCCCTCAAGCTACAGAAGTCTTTTCTTTGTCCCAGGAAAACTCATGTATATTTAGCAGAGTTAAATTTAAATTATTATTTTCCTCCTCTGCTTGTGCTCCCCAGCAACAAAGAAACAGTAATTGAGGTGGATGTTTTGTGAAACCACAACGTCAGACAACAGAACCACAACTCCCTGTGTTAAAATACTCATCTGCACTCCGGCTGAGCTCCTTCCCAGCACACACAACCTTTCCTTTTGGGAGCAGGGAATCGCCCACTCTGGGGCCACAGCTACCCCATCTCCAAGGATATTTTTCTTTTTGCCCCACTTCTTGTTCCCCAGGCCACCTTGCACAGCTGCTCCGGGGCTGCTGGCTGTAGCTCTGCTCCTCTGAAGCTCATCTCTTCCCAGGGAAATCCACAGCAATGCCTTCCCCTTCCTGTAACCACTCCTGTTAGAGGGAAAAGAGGCATTTTGATCGTCCCACATCTGCACTGGGTATGCCCAGCCTGGTTTGCCTCCCCAGGAGCTCCAGGAGCCCTGAGCCGTCAGCTCCTCTCTGAAGCTCAGCACAAAACCATTCCCAGGGCACCATTCACTCTTCATTCCCTCACAGACGCTTCCCTGCAAAAATCACTCCAAAATCAATGCTTTGCCTTTTCAGTGATTATCCACAATAACCTATGGGAGCTCCTGCCAGCAGCTGTGGTTTTATCCTTGCTGGAAATGTCATTTGCTGTTACAGGAATTCCACCAGCCCCTTGGAGCTGCTACTAAAAACGAAAACAAACCTTCTTCTGTGGAATACTGTTGAGAGAGAGAGCACCTTTTTCCAAAATGCCAAACTGCACTGAGCCTCCCCAGCTGCTTCCCAGAACGGATGCGCTCCCTGCTCCCGGCCCGGGACACAGCTTCAAGCCAATCCCAGCTCCCTGGACACAGGTCTGCTCTTTGGGCTGGCATTTGGTGAGTCAATCCCAGATGTGCCTGGGTTTGTTTTCACAAAGCAGCATGTTCTAAGAGATTGATTCTGATACCTCACGCCAAAACACTTATTGTCAGAAAGATTTCCAAACCTCAGGTGTCCATAAATAAACATAACCCCATTTCAGCTCTCAACTCCAGTTCTGACTTCATTCAACTCCTTCTCCAGCTGCTCCAGTGCCATCTTCACCCTTCAGAGATGCAGCAAACATTTTCCTTAGAAGTCAGTGGGCCTTAATTGCCTTCTGCAGCCCAAGTTACACTTTATTAGAGAAGGGAAAGAGATGCTCCATTAGAGATGGGAAAGAGATGCTGAACCAGACCAGAGCACTGGGGGCCACTCGTGGCTACTCATTGCATGTGCTGAAATGGAAATGAATGATTTTTACTGTTCTTGCTGCAAATGAGCACCCAAAGTGTTCACAGACACAGCTCTGAGGTGACGAGGGGCTGGACACTTGGCAGGACAGTAGTGCTTTAAGCACCAACCTCACCCCCAGCTGCAATAATCATATTCCAACGAAACACCGCCCCAGTGCCATCCCCCAGCTAGAGCTGTTTTCCTACTTCAACCATAGTTTTACAAATCTCCATGGAAATGCTGCTCATTTGGACAGTTGCTTGGTGTACCAACAGATGGAGTATGTTAATCAGTTTTTAAAGATATGCTAAAAGTCTGGGATAATTTGAGTTCTGTGTTCAGAATGTTTGCAAAAACCACGAATTTGTAATACATTTTTTAAAAAAAGGTTTATTCTGCTACAGTGGAAGGAAACAGTATCCTAGAACCTTTAATCAGAGTCTTTTAAAATCACCAATTTACTGTAATGCTGAATAGATTATTAAATCAGACTGTCTTATCTTTGAGTTAAATTATGCACAAAAATAAATATGGCTAAATTTATCTTTAATTTAAAAACCTGCTCTGGATTCTGAAGGATCAAAATACTTGGCTGGAACAACTACTCCGATTTTTTATTGCTTTAACTGATAAAAGTGCCATGGCAGTAACAACACAACACTGGTTCTAAATATACCACATGCGGGGCTCCTAAACTTTCCAACTTCACAGCAGGAAAAAAGAAAGGAAAGCAAATAATCAGCAATACTTTTGCAAAGTGGAATGTCTGAAGGGAAGAAGAAAATCAAATGTATATGATGGATTTCATCAGCAAGGATGCCGTGTCCTAGGCTGTAACAGTACAAGGGTTGAACCAGCAGTTTTTGAGGTTCCTGTGTGTATTTTCTCCCTTGACAAAGGCTCTCATGCTGCTGCTTAAACTCCTCCTGCACCACCAGTTCTGACCATTCTTCCTTGGAAAATGCTAACACCTTCCAGAACCACTGTAATTTTATATTATCAAACCTTTGCACATTTTGATAGCATCCTGGTAATGCTAATAGAAAAGTCATTCAATTACATCAGTTTTTCTTCTCTGTGATGTAGAAAAAAGTCAGTAAATGCTGACTGTGTTACTTCTTGATTATCTTAATGAATATAAGAGTTTGCTGTTTTATTACTATTCTTTTGTTAAATAAGCACTGTGTATATTAATCTGGTTAGTGGCAGACAAATGGAAAAGATGCATGGAAAGATCTGGAAGGTTTTGATACAACACCAAATAAATTTCCTTCTTTGGATCCTTCACTTTCTCCATGACAGGTACAGGGATTAAGACTTCCTGTGCTTGCTCTGTGTTTCAGGATGAAACAACGCAAGTGCTCCAGGGAGCGATCGTCCCATCCACACCAGACCAAGGGCAGAGAAGCCAAGGATCAGCCACGATCTTGTCAGAGGCTGAGCTGAACATGTCACAGGATACATTATTCCAACACACAGGGTAAGATTAGAGCCAGGGAGAGGGAGCCGGAACACCTTTCCAACCAGGAAAAGAACAGACTAGGACAGGATCACAGGGAGTGGAACACAGATCAAATTAAATGGCAAATTAATTGGGAAAAGAAAACTCCCTGGTATTGCCTCAGTTCCTAGATATGCAAAGGAAACCACAAAAAATGTGCAGGGGCCAGTTCTGACCCTGAACTCTGAGGAACTGAGAAATCAAATAAATTCCAACAGGAACAGCTGAAACAGGAGAGGAGGAAACACCACTGAGCACTGTGTGGAGAGATTTTTGAGCTAACTCTTACAGGCTGGTACAAAACCAAAGTGTGTAAAACTCAGGTATGAACTGAATAAAATAAACGCAGGTATAGTTCTGAAGTCAAACCTGTCACATTTATATTATATTTCCATTATTTAGACATTTCCTGGCTCACAGTGGTCAGGTTAGCACAAAGTACAGCCAGAAGGAACAAGCTGAACAGGGCAGACTTAAACCCTGGAACTATCCAGCTTCACAAGAAGGAAAATTTGCGGTGTTGGATTTGGAATGTGAATCTGCACTGCCATCTGCAGAGAGCAGGTTGGCAAATTAATGGGCTATCAGCGTAGCAGCAGTTAAAGTGCTAAAGTGCAAATATTGGTATGTTAGGTATAGAATCAATTGTGAAAGACAAAGCTGTGACATCATTGTTGCAGCTGACATTCTGCACAATGTATGCTGTGTCTCAGAAAGGTATTTTATAGTTTATTTCTTAAATATTGCTCTTTTTGCTCCTTTTAGGAGGAAAAGTGATCTTCCGTCTGTCCCACATCCTCCCCACACGGTTTGCAGCTGGAGGTGCTTGGATTGCTCCCAGGAGCTCAGTGTGAAACTGCAGCCTGAGGTGCTTGGGCACAGCAGCGCAGCAGAACTGCTGCTGGATCCCAGCACGGGGAGCGAAGCCAAGCCCAAAGTCTCCTTGTGGGTGAGCACACGCACGCCTGACTGCTGTGATCTCTCCCCTCACACTGATGGAGCGGCTGCAGCCACGGCGGGAGCTGGTTCCATGCTTCAGCTCTGGGTCCCATTCCCCCTGCGAGAACCAGCGGCACCGTGACATTAACAGAGTGTGAGGGAACCTGCCCAGGAAAAAATGTGTTATCTGAGTGCTTCTTACAAAACAAATTATTTACCCCCCGCATTCCAAACCCTTCACTCTGAGGACACGCTTTGTCCCCTGAGGGAACACCTCCCAGGTGTGGGGCTGAAGGTGCTCCTGCCCCAGAGTGCTGGAGCCGCTCTGCTCCGGAGCCAGCCTGGGAGAGCTGGGGGGCTCACCTGCAGAAGGCTCCAGGGAGAGCCCAGAGCCCCTGGCAGGGCCTGAAGGGCTCCAGGAGAGCTGCAGAGGGACTGGGGACAAGGCATGGAGGGACAGGACACAGGGAATGGCTCCCAGTGCCACAGGGCAGGGCTGGATGGGATACTGGGAAGGAATTGTTCCCTGTGAGGGTGGGCAGGCCCGGGCACAGGTGCCCAGAGCAGCTGTGGCTGCCCCTGGATCCCTGGCAGTGCCCAAGGCCAGGCTGGACGGGGCTGACAGTGGAAAGTGTCCCTGGGTATGGCAGGGGGCGACACACGGAGGCTTTCAATGTCCTTTAGCGCGACTCTCTCAGTACCCCGTCCACCCGCAGGGCCGCCGGCACCAGCCGCCCTCAGGGCTGGCCCGGGCAGGCCCAGCTATCGCGAGAGCTCCGCGCGCTGCTCTCGCGAGAGCGGAAGAGGCGGGCGGCGGGCGGGGCGCCGCGGTGGCGGCTCGGCCGGTCGGTCCTCA
>VZRL01004108.1:290940-315397 GCA_013397895.1 Origma solitaria | reverse complement strand
ACCCCTTATTCCCCCCCCCCGACTCATTCCCTCATTCCCCCCTCAGGTCACCCCCTTCCCCTCACATCCCCCGGCACCCTCAGGGCCCCCCTGAGCTCTCTCCCCGGTGCCCCTGAAGCGCTCGGCCTCCCCCATGGTGGGGTTCGGGGCGAACCGCCGGGGCGGCCGCCTGCCCTCGCTGGTGCTCGTGGCGCTGCTGGCGGTGATCGCCGTGCTCGCCTTCCACTGCTGGAACGCGGCGTCCCGCCAGGCCCTGCTGCGGGAGGAGCTGGCCGAGCTGCAGAGCCAGGCCCAGCGCACCGAGGTGGCGCGGGGCCGCCTGGAGCGGCGGAACTCCGACCTCTTGGGCAAGGTGGACTCGCACAGGAAGCAGCTGGAGCAGAAGGAGGCGGACTACAGCCACCTGAGCAGCCAGCTGCAGGCCAGGGACGGCCAGGTGAAGAGGTGCGAGGACGGCAAGGTAAGGGAGGGGGCGGCGGGGGTCCCGGTGCCCTGCGGCGCGGCTCAGCCCCGGGCACTGTTAGTGCTCACCTGCCCAGGGTGTTCCCCCAGCCTCTGCAGTCCCGGAGTGAATCAAGGCCCCGAGGCGCAGGTTTGCTGCTGCTGGGACAACTGCAGCGCACTCAGGGTTTTGAAAACGTCCCCAACAAGAGCTGAAGATGTCCAGTGTGTGTGTGTGAACAATGAAAATCCTGAGAGATCGCTCATTTCCAGACGGCTGTTTCAGATTTACTTATTGTGTTTTAGCTTTCTGTCTCTGCTGAGATTACGTGATCTTTTGTGATCAGTCAGAAAAACAGACACAGCTGTAAAACTACAGTTTCAAGGGAAATTAAACCAGTGTGGTGTTCAGTAGCACCCTGAGCTTGCCTCTTGGAATGCCTGGTAGAGCACACTCTGATTTTTATGCTGCCAGCATGCACTTCAGGGAAAAAAACCAAAACAACCGTACTGCTGACTAACGTGTCATTTTCCTTGGCTTGGAGAATCCAAGCTCATAGAAAATTCAGCTGGCCCATTCAGTGGGGGTGGCCTGGGGATTTCATTTGCTGGGCAAGATGACTGAATGCCTCAACTTTCACTGCTCTGCTTTCATAACTGTCCTGAGCTGGGCAGTTCACAGGGTTCAGCACACAAGTCCTGCTCAGGGGGCATGCGGGGTGTATTAGCATGCAGGTCATCACTCTGCTCATTGAACACTGTTCTCACAGTAGGATTTATGGAAATGTCGCACTCTCCAGGGTTATTGCTGGCTAGGTTTGTTTTTCTGGCCCTTTCTTATCACACATTCAATGAGTAGCCTTAGAAAATGCATTTAATTGTCACAGAAAAAGTTGAATATATACATGTCCTATTCCAGAGTTAGTCTCCTTCAAACTGCTTAAGTTTGTATTAAAGTTTCCTATTGAACCATTAAAATTAAGCCCTTTGTGTGTTCAGCAAACATATTTTTAATTTCTATTTTTATTTTTCCTGAGATTGCAATAGAAAGTCCAATTGGATATGAAATGGATTCCATGATCTTTAAGGTGTTTTCCAGCCTAAACGATTCAGTGATTGTAAAGCATTTGGGGTTTAGCCAAGATACTTCCCCTTCTGTCTGCACAAGGGCAGTCAGCTTGTTTGTTGTGTTAGTGTAACTGCCTGTGGGTGTAAAACTCCCCCGGCAGGATTCAGGTAAGCTATTGGGAACAATTCAAGAAGAATTTCTTCCTGGAAAGGGTGGTTAGGCATTGAAGCTGCCCAGGGAGGTGGTGGAGTCCCCATGCCCGGAGGTGCCCAGGGAAGGGCTAGAAGGCCTGGATGTGGCACTCAGTGCTCTGGGGGTGGTGACAAGGCAGGGATCAGCCGCAGCTTGGACCCGATGGTCTGGGAGGGCTTTTCCAGCCTCAGGGATTCTGTGATCAGTTCCTGGGCTGCATGGCAAGGTGTGCTTTTAATGCAAGAAATTTGTATTTTTTTTGGTTTTTAGTCTGTGATGTGTTCCTGTAGGACACTAGGGGAGAAGATTTAGGTGTAAGTCAGGGGGTGCAGCGCTGGTCACTGGGGCCAGGGCCTGCTCAGATGCATGGGGTACAAACAGGTGCTGCTGGGCTGCCCCTGCCTGCCCTTCACTGCGGTGTTCCCAGAGATCTGCCTGGGCTTTGGGTGCTCTGAGTGTGACACCGCACAGGGCAGAGCACGAGGGCAGCAGGAGAAACGGGCCTAGTAAACCTCCCAAATTAAATTTATTGTTAACTGCCTGCAGTGTGTGCCCTGTCTGTCTTCCTGCTTTGTTCCAGAAGGTGCCAGTTAAGGCTGTGTGAGCTCGTAGCTTTTGGACGTCCAGTCTCTTGTGTTTGAAATGTTCAGAGTGCCCTAAGAGGCCAGAAGAGCAGGATTTTATCAAAAACCAGTCACTGGCCTTTTTTCTTCCCATGTAAGCCGCTGTCTTTTCTCAGTGGCAACAATGTTTGTTTTTTTTTCTAAAACCCTTTAACTGACTGTACTCTAAGTGACTATTACTTCTCTGAGAGCAGAGAGTAAAGCTTTGTTTTAGAGAATGAATGCCTGTCACAAGGAAACAGTAGTGGATATAAAGTGTCTGACCAAAAAACGCTTGAATGATAATTTTTTTCCTCTCAAAATAGAATGTGGAAAGTCTGTTTGACCAAAATGCTCTTTGCCAGTGATCTTAGTCCACTTGTGAAATGCAGGAGCTGAAATAAAACCCCAACACCGGTATCAAGTGATCACAGCAAATTCATGCTCATCTGAAGATTCTGCTCTGGTGGTTGTCAGTGTCAGTTCTGCTTTGTGCTCCTTTGTCCTCAGCTGAGGTTCTTTGCCTTGTGGTCACATAAATCAAGTGCCTTTCCCAGTGCTGAGGCAACTCCAGTTTCTGCAGCAGCTTCCTCGTGGCTCAGAGATCTCTGGAGTCAAGGCCAAATCCTTGGCTCTCCTCTCCTCCCAGCTTGTGGAATGAGCCTGTCACACTGCACCAGGGTGTTGTTTGCTCTTGGGAGCAAATGCGGGAAGGCCTGTGCTTGTGTCTTGTGTGTAGGAAGAAACAGAAAAAGCATGAATTATTGGGAATTTTCCTGTCCTGTCACCCTGTGGTGAGCACCTGAGGGTCTGTTTAACCTTGGAACAAACAAGGAGTTCTCTTCTGGAGCTCTCTGTGAGAGGCAAACAGGGTAATGCCTGCCCTGGAATGTGGACAGGTACTGCATCAGTTTCCTGAGTATTCCATGGTTTTTTTGCAGCGTGCCATTAGGTTTTGGGGTTTTTCCATAGCTTTGCACATCCATTTGCAATAAGTGCAGTAAAACGCGTGGCTGGCAGGAATCTGTGGTGGAGAGGTTCCAGGTGGCAGGCGCCCAGCGTGCAGGGAGTACCTCTCATCCCATACCTGCTGCTGGCCATGCCAGGTGTGAAACACAGCCCTGCCCTTCCCTGCTGCCCAGAAATGCTTGGGATGAAGCTGTTTAGTCAAACATCCCCGGGAGCAGCTGGGTCTGTTCTCTGTTGCCAAAACTCGATAACTCCGCAGTTTGCAAAGCTGTAGCTTGACAGCAGCAATGTGGAGTTGTTCCATGGCAAGACTCACAACACAGACAGCATTGGAGGGTTGCCACATGTCCATGCACAGGATTTCTGGTGTTTTTTCCCTGTGCAGGGCTCATTGGGCTACAGAGGGCTTATTTTCTCCATTCCAAATGCTTGGAAAGGCTCTGGGGAGCCCCTGAGAGCTCAGCAATACGAACAGGTCTAGACCGAAGGAGGACATGGCCCAGGAAGAACTGGACCTGCGCCATGGCTCATGGAGTGTGGGTTTTGCATGTGTAGGTGGAACAGATCCCATGAATCATAAAAAAGCCTCTTCCTTTTCTATCCTTCAGATGAGGAACATTAGTTGTCAGCTGAGCTGGTTTGGATATAAATTCTGTCACTTCTCTCTGAAACTCAAAATCACCAAAATGAAAGATTGTGTGATGCAAGTGCTGCACGTTCTCATGCAGCTCCTGCTCACAGACAGCAGCCCTCCGCCAGCCAGGCACATGGTTATGGGATGAGCAGGAGCCAGTGGGCACAGTTGGTGTGTGAGGAATTCTGGTAGACGAGGGTCTGAAAACAGACTCTGCTACTTCCCAGGACCTGTTTTGTTTGTAGAGTTATTGGGTTTTGGGAAACAGCTGCATTAGAGTGGAAGACGGAAAAATGCGATTGTTGCCTGTGGTTTTGCAAAATAGGGGGAGATAATTATTCATTAACACAACAAATCACTGTGTGTACCTGCTCCCCTGTTCCAGGTCGTTGGAGGGGGAGCTGGCATGGTGAGTGCCCGCTGGATGGAGAGACTTGGTGGTAACTTGTATCTGCTTCTTCCATGTGTGTCCCCACCGCAGGGCCAGGTGTGCTTTTGAGGTGAAGCTCTGCAAGGCCCACCCAGGCTGTCACTGATGTGCTTTGTACATCCTTTAAGGGTGCCTTGAGTGCTTCGGTGGGTAGAGCACGAGGCAAAGCTGTCTCTGACATGCCAGGAGACTCCTTGAGTGTCCCTGGGGGAGTAGCTTTGTCCCTGTTTCAGAGCACTGTGGTCAGGGGGCTCAGGTTACCGAAAGATCACATTCCTGGTGGAATTAATAAATGCTGACAGACTTAACTGTGGAGCTGGACTTCTAGGTTATGTTCCAGGGTTTGGAAGGAACATGTTCAAGGCCACTGTGTTTATTTCACTATTTTTTTCTTCTCTGTCTTTAATTTTCCAGTTCTGCTTGCTTTTTTTTTTGGGAAAAGCCTTGCGAAGCACCACTGTGCCCTGTCATAGGTGGGAGCTGTGGTGGGGCCTCTCCATGCCCCAGGAGCATGCCCCTCTTGGCTTTTTTTCTGGGCATGGGACAGGATTTGCCTGCATTCCTGTGTGCCCTGCTGCCAGGGATGAGCCAGGATCCTGCGGGCTGGCACAGGAACTCTGCTGCCAAGGAACCTCTGTTGTGTGCTGGGAGCTGTCGGATGCGTGCTCCGTGTACCCTGTGTGCTGCAGAAAAGCACCATCTCTGCAGTTCCTGCATGGCTGGAGTTCCAACTCGGGAGTGCCTGATCATACCCACATGGGCCAAATGGAACAGCCTTGTAACAACAAAAACACGATGAGAAATATGTTTAAAGAAGGAATAATTTGATAAAAGGGAAGGCACAGGTGGGGGAAGGAAGTCCAAAAGTCAGGGCAAATGTGTTTTGGGGTTTTTTGACAGGAAACGGAGGTGACTGACTCAGACACTTTAGGGGCTGGGGGGAACTGAAACAGCCCTGATGTCTGTGTGTGTGTCTGTGTGTCCCTGTGCATGTCCCGGTGTGTCCTGGCTGAGTGGCAGTGTTGGCACTGCAGTGTGCTGTTCCCAGAGGTGATGCTGACCTTGTCACCCACGCGTGACAGCCCTGCTCAGCACCTTCCTGCAGTTACCCTTTGTATCACCGTGAAACTGCAAGGATAACAGCCACAGCACCCGAGGTGCCTGAGGGCAGGAGGGGATTTTTACCCACTTTCTCAAGGTATTCCCCATGCAAATCTTTATCTTCATTCCTGCTGGTTTTTGTCTTTATGTAACAAGACAAAGCATCTTTACTTCAAGACTTTGTGTACATGGATTTCTTACTTATTGTAACTATTTTTTTTCCTTACTAAAAATACCAAATTAAAAGCTGTTGTAGAATTTTACTGGTGTGAGATTTCCTCTCAAAATAAAATGTGTGTTAGGATGTTAGATGGCAACACATAAAAGATTTATTTAAATATAACAATTCTATATATGATATACCTTAGGTAACAATTTGTTTTGCTGTTGATGCTGTGTTTATTTTTATCCACTTGTGCTTTGACATTGGCTGCTTACAGTCCCTCCTGCAGTATGAGGATGCAGCGTGTTTATTTTAGTCCAGACAATCTACTCTTTTGATATAAATATGTTCTGGAATTAAAATTTAAGCCCTTGTTAGCAAAGCCTGAACACAGTGTTTAGTTTGGTGATGTCACTTACAGATCACTAAATACACATTGCTTAGATTTACAGGAGCTTTGTGCACGTCACTCCGATAATCATCTCCATACATTGGCTTTACAAAACAAGCAGACACACCTGAGTCTTCACAGCCCAAACCCTCCCCAGCCTGCTGGTCACCTGTATTTATCCAATCTTTTCTTCCTTCCAGATGAAGCTGCAGAACAACATCTCGTATCAGATGGCAGACATACATCGTCTAAAGGGTGAGGGCTCCATGGCCAAACTCATTTGGCAGGCTGAAGTTGTGCATTTTAACTACCCAGGTGCTGCATTATGCAGTTTCAGTGAAGGATCTGGTGATGCTGGAACATCCCGTAATGTGAAATCTCATTGTATTTTTTTGTTACTGGGTGTGGGTAAGTGCAGAGCTGGCTCTCACTTACTTTGCTGCAGAGAGAGCATGTGTTCTGCCACTGCTGACTTACAAGACAGTAGAATCATCTCCATGGCCAAGTACACAGCTTAGTAGAGTTTGATCAGAAACATTGTGATGGTTATGCAGGGTTAGAAGAGGTCTAGGAAACATCTCTGAAGTTCTGTTCAGACACGATTCTAATGCCTGTGGTGTTGCTGTACCCAGAGTACTTCAGAGTGAGCCAGAACATGCTCAGATGTGAGCATGCCTGCGCACAACACGTGTGGTTTCTGCCTGTATCCATGTAGCTGCAGCTTAAAATAGTAGGAAGCTTCATTATTTGTAGCCTGAGGAGCAGGGAGAACTTCTAGAGCAGTTGAGAAGACAGGAAATCTGTGTTGGCTTTATGGATAGCGTGAAGGTGCCTCCTTTTGTACACTTACTGCAGGCAAACAGTGTTTGAACATCCTGCCTTGAAATAACCTGGCAGCACTTTTGTGTTACTCAGAGTGACAGAATCTTTCAGGAAATTAAGGAGATTTCCAACAGATAAGTGAAACAGCATTGTGCAAGGCTTCTGAATGCAAAGGGAAAGGAACATTTAGGGGGAATGGCATAGTATCAGAAGAACTTGTGTCTAATTCATGCTGCCATCTGGCATATATGAGTAAAGTGGCATCTTTTTCAAATTGGTTTAAGAATCTTTATGTCTAGACAGGAAACTTGAGCAATTTTTTACTTACTTAGCAGTATTGAAAATTGTATCTGCCATGGGGCATTTTTTCTTATCTTTCTGTATTCATGTTGATTTTTGCTTTTTGCCATAGAACAACTGGCAGAATTGCGGCAGGAATTCATCCGCCAGGAAGATCAGCTGCACGAGTACAAGAAGAATAACACGTACCTGACAAGGAGGTTGGAATATGACAGGTATGTCCTCAGGAGTGTTGGTAACTGCAGGTTGGTGTGTGATGGAGACCTGTATTTACTAAAAAGTGCTAATTACTCTTGTGTCTACTAATCCTCAAATGTGAGTGTGCTCACTTGGCGATGCACCTGAGCTGACTATTTGACTTTCAAGTTCTGTTTCTTTGTGGTATTGTAGTCCTTCCTCCAACATGAGATAGAAGCTAAGGAGAATCTTGACTTAATGGAATTGTTCTGCATTTTTAAGTCGATGTATTTTTTATTACATGGAGATTTAGTTCACAAACAAGTGAAAGAGTTTAAAGGACACAGTCCTGTGTCACCAGCGTTAATTGCTGCCTTTCTAGCAGTGTAATTTCATTTGTTTCGACTGAAGCTGAAAGCACCTTGTGTAGATTGCAATTTTATGTTGACTTCAGCCTTTTAAGTTGATGATGGAGAAACAGAGTACAAATACTCCTGCAGCTTTGAGGAGTGAGGAAGACTTAACACTTGGGAAAGCATTGGAAACTTTCACACACACAAAGTGGTGTTTCTGTGCTATGTTGAGCATTTGTGGGGCATGGGAGTTTTGGTGATTGGGCTGAGGCCGTGGCTTCTTGGGGAAGTTGGGACAGCTGGCTGTGTATTCAGATTGTGTTATTTGAGTTGGGAGCAGTAACTGATAGTGGAAGTCGTGCACCTTCTCCGTTGACAGCCAGGGGAGACACGTTGCTTTCCCGGTGGAATTAATATTTGCAGACAGATTAACTGTGGAGCTTGACCTTTTGGTTGCATTCCAGCTTCTGGAGGAAGTATATGCAAGGCCATTCTGTTTATTTTACTGGTTTTTTCTGCTCTGTGCCTATTTTTTCCAGTTCTGCTTTCTTTCTGTATTCAGTCCATTCCCACTTCATACACATGCCAGCGCCATGCTTTTTGGACAGACCATTCTAGTAATATCTCAGGTTTGGCTTTTTGTGCCACTTCATATTTTTTCCCTTATTTTATTTGTAGGAGAGCAGATCCAACAAATGAAGTGTAACTAATGGTGTGTTTCTCCTCAAGCCTGCAGTGTGGGCAGCAGATCAAAGAAATGAGACTGCAGCATGAAGAGAACATCAAGAAATTAATGGACCAAATTGCACGGGAACAAAAGGTAATGCCAAGAAAGTTTGTGTTGAATGAGAAGAGCCCAAATCCTGCTGTTTGCCTCAGAGATGTGAAAGCCTGGGACATTTCTTCCCTAACTTTGTTCTCAGTATCCCCCTGAGCAGCCCTAAGTGGGTGTTCGTGTAAGAAATCTTGCCTATTGTCTCACCCAGTGGACTGAGCTTGAAGCTGAGGCCAAATTCTTTGCTCTGCTCCAGCCTTCCTCTATGATGTCATTGCTGGATTTCAGTCCTTGCCTGTAACATGGATATTGCTGTTCAGCTCTCCAGGGTGGGATCTGTGTTCTCACAGCCTTGCACAGGTTATTGCAGAGGCAGCCTGAGCTCTGCCGAGGCCTCGAGGTGCTAATGTGATGCAAATTGTGACGGTATTGAAATGGTATCAAGGGTGTGATTAGAGCAACCAGGCTGCCAGTAGAATTTGTGCCTCTTTCCTGCGAGCAGATGCTTAAAATTTAGTTTCCTTACTTTGTCCATAAAGATCTCAAATAATAGGGCAGACTGAGAGCAGATTTCAGTCACATCTTGTCTCACAGTCTAGAATTGTTTCATGGCTCTGACCTGAGCATTAAGGCTGATGTTACCTCAACCTGTTTGTGTTGTACTTAACCCCTGTGTATGGCAGTAGAAATGTCCTGCAGCTGTTCTGTATTGAACGTTTTCTGTCCAGTTGTGTGTCCAGACCCCCAGCGTCCAGCTTTGTGCATGGAGGGCTCTGCTCTTTGCTTTGGTGATCTTTGAGGTCATAAATGCAGTGTTGCTTAACCCAAAGTAATCTTGAATTTGAGGGCGTTTGTTTTGTAATTTCCAGGGAGGTGTTTAATGTTGTCTCCTTATTTGTTCTAACAGGCCACACAAAAAATTCAGTCCAGCAAGGACACTGCAGTCAGTCCCAGCAACGGTGAGCAGGCAGTACCTGAGCCAGTTGCAGAGGTGGAAGATAAAGACATAGTGAAGAATGAGGAGCCTTCAGAACATATTGCAAATGGCAAAGGTATTTCCTTTTTTGGGCATTTCTGATAGAGAATGGGCCAGTTGTGTCCTCTGCCAGCCTCCAGACTGTGCATTTCTCTGAAGTAGAAGAAGGAATTGTTTGGCTCAGATAACTTGATTAGCTGCAGTGATTGTTCTAAGTTAGAGCCTTCCACAAGAGAGAAATTCACTGTTCAGACTGAAAGGTTAGTAAGGCAGAATATCCTCTTCTTGTCTTGCAGAGAAAATCAAACCAGGAGGAGATGCAGGCATGCCTGAAATAGAAGATAATGACCCTGCTAAAGCTGAAGATACTCCCACTGGTTAGGAGAAATACTCTTCATTCTTTCACATTTGGGTCGTGGTGATGTACATGTTGTGTGTGAACACCATGTGGTTCATAGTGAGTGCAGACTTTTAAAATCTCTCTGTGGTAATAAAATTCAAGTGGGGTGTAAAATCAGATAATTTCTACTGTGCTTTAGAGGTTTGAATTCTCAAACCGGAATGTTTTAGATAACACCCTTCCTGCAATCTCATCTTTTATATTTTCATTAAGAAAACTATAAAAAATAGGAGTTTACCGAATTGTTAGAGCAAGACCAGGTAAATAGTGCGTTTGTTTCATGTTAATGCTTTTGTCCCTGTGTTTTGTTTTAGCTTTAAAGAAGCCACTTATTTCAGCTCCTAAAAGCGAAGGTCATCAGTCTGTTATGAATCTTCCAACTGAACAGCCCCATGCTCCAAACCTGGCACCAGGTAAGATTCCTGCTAGCAGGTGCCAAGGCAATATTTTGGTTGCAAGAAGAAAACCAAGGATAAATTTCTGCAGGATCCAAGGCTGTGTTCTTACCTGGCTGAGGCACTTGGGCTGCTGTTGTATGATCTCTTCTTGTACCCTCCACACCAATAATTTCTGAACCTTTTGACCAATTGCAGCTAAGTTTGAGTTAGAAGTTTCAAAGATAAGTGCTTCAAGATTCCTCCAGTGCACAGAGTAACTAAAATGAGTGTTCCTCCCTAGGGTACTAATTACGGCTGCATCACCCCCTCAGGGGTTGGTTGTTGATCTCTTGGTAGCCACAGTCAGATAAACCAATGTTCCTGTCGCCTGCTCAGTGTCCTCCTGTCCCTGGGAACTGCTCACTTGAGGGTGATGTGGGGAACATTTAGGATGTGAGAGCTTAAAGTCCTGCAGTGAAAGGGTTTGTAAGAATTGCAGTTAGAAAAAAGACAAACCCATAAAAAATAAACTTCATGCTCATATTACTTCACATTTTAACATTTTAGGTTTGCCCAGCGACAGTGATGGAAACGCTGACACTGCCAAGCAGATCCCTCCAAATTCTCTCCAGCACCTGAATTTTGAAGAAAACGTGGAAACCCAGAAAGACCACAAAATTGAGCCAGACCAGATAAAAATCCCAAAGAGCCGAGTTAGTGACTTGCAGAAGATTAAGCAAAGTAAGTTGGCCAATATCACACACTTCAATATATTAAAAAAATCCCTTCATTTTCTCTCTTAAGTGCCTATCTGGAAAATAGGGACCACTGCAGAGGGTGCCTTTGGAGAGGAAGCCTGGGAAGGAATATAATATGTTCCTGGGTAAAAGATATGCTTTAATGTGTTATTTTTCACATGTATATTCAGTTATTTAAAAGAAAATTTCCTCATTGGGATTTAAGATGCTTTTGGAAATTACTGCACATTTAAATTGGTGAAGTCAGACGTTGATACATGCAGGATGCTGAGTTGCTCACTGGACTACTTGACTTCAGTATGCTCTTTTGGACAATATTGTAGGAATTCAGCCAAAACTGGGAAAACTTTGGTTGTTTCAATGTCACTCGTGTAACTTTGTAACGGAGCAGGGACAGGTGTGTTACAAATTGTCAGGGAACCTGGGCAGGCCTGGCTTCCACTCTGTGTACCCTGAGGTGTGCAAAGCTCCTTATTTTATCAAAGGAGCTTCTGGAAGAAGCTTCTGGAGTGAGAGCGTTTCTCATTTCAGTTGTTGGGTTTTTTAGTAGATTGTCTCTCTTCCCTGTTCATGGATGAAATGATGGGGGAGTAGTTGTATAGGCAGGAGCTGTGCATCATGGAGGAGAGAAGAGTCTGGGGACACCTTAAGAGTCCCTAAAGGGGCTCCGAGAGAGGTGGAGAGGGTCTTGGGACAAGGCCTGGAGTGACAGGACAAGGGGGAATGGCTTCCCACTGCCAGAGGGCAGGGATAGGTGGGATATTGGGAAGGAGTTCTCTGGGAGGGTGGGCAGGCCCTGGCACAGGGTGCCCAGAGAAGCTGTGGCTGCCCCTGGATCGCTGGCAGTGTTCAAGGTCAGATTGGATGGGGCTTGGAGCAGCCTGGGATAGTGGAGGGGTGTCCCTGCCCATGGCAGGGGATGGGACAGGGTGGGCTTACCAGACCTGTGCTCCCTGAGCTCAGTCTGTAGCCTGTGTGGGCCTGCTTTGTTTCCCAGAATCTCTTAATCACATTTTAACCTTTCCTTCTGTCACCTTCAATTCGTTCAGTGCTTGTTTGTCACAGTATCTCTGGAGTGTCCACAGGCTGTTTTTGCTGGAAGTTGGGTACATGCCTTGTCTTCCATGGCTCAGTTCAGGTTTAACAAGTGCAATCCTCACTGTCCTGTCTGGTGTTTGTATATGATGCAGTGTCAAAAATACCAACAGTAATAGCCAGGATCACTCAATTAGATATGAACAGGCAGTGAATAATGTATGGAACCTCGGATTTCTGAACAGATCATGTTTTTTTTTCTTGCTTCTTTTATGGAAATACCTGAAACTGGTGTTTCTGTACATTCAAGCTGCACTAGGTGTAATTCTGCTGCTTTTCCCCCCATACAGAGAAGCGCCATGGGACTGCTTCTGTCCTGGTTTTTATATATGCATTGTTTTAGGAAATAATTTCACTTTTACATCTGTCCAGTTTAAATCCTGATGTTGAAATCATTCTCCAATTTTACTTCTCGGTTAGTTGCTTCCACTGGGAATCACCGCCTGCCACGGCAGCCTTGGTGCCCGGTGTGTAAGGATTGTATCCCACTTTGGTCCCCATTTTTTCATCTATACACAATCTTCCAGGCCTGTGACCTCTGCAGACTCAGAGCTCAAGCACTGGGCTGGAAGAGATCTCCCTGTATCCCATTAAGCACCAGCTCTGAGCTGACATCACAGCCTTAATCTCTCACTGTGTGCCTGGGTGATTGTCTGCTCATTACATATTTCCAGCTAATTCTCATTTTTCTTGTGCATTGTTTCAGGATCTGAAACTATCCTTAATTTTTTGTTGGGAGATGAGAATACTGGATTTGGAACATTTTGAGAACTGTTAAAGCTTAACAGGAAAGCAGAGTGTACAAGCCAGCTGGATGAGTTTCTGAGCTGACGGCAGGCCCCTGCTGGGCTCCCTCCTGTGCTGACAGAGCACACCCTGCAGGCCCTGCCAGTCACCTGGGCAGCGTCAGATCCCTCCAGGGTGTGCAAAATGCCAGGCCTCGGGAAAAGTGGGTGCTAATGCATCCACGGAGTGAGTGCTCTTGTGCTTTTTGAGAAACCTTGTGTCGGTGCCTGGGGACAGATGGGTGGAGCTGTTGGATGCTCACTCAAGCCCTCCCCTGCCGTGGAGAGAGGCGTGTGGGACAGACAGGTGTCACGAGGTCAGGTCCTGGGTGATGGACCACATTCTTCCCGCATGGAGGTGCTCCATGAGCCTTGTTGAACCCCTGCCCAAGCCCTCTCCCTTCTGCCCCCCTTTCTCTCCAGCTGGAACTACCACAGACCCGACTGCCTCCACCTGCGATCTGCTCTTGTATAGGATCTCCCTGTTTCTTTCCTCTCTGCTGCTGACTCACTCCTTTCCTACTCCACAGGCCGGTTCTTTGATGAGAATGAATCCCCTGTGGACCCGCAGCAGGGTTCTAAACTGGCAGATTATAATGGGGATGATGGGAACGTGGGTGAGTATGAGGCAGACAAACAGGCCGAGCTGGCTTACAATGAGGAAGAGGATGGTGATGGTGGAGAAGAAGACGTCCAAGGTGAGCTTGGGCCTTACCTCCATCCCATTGTGATAAATCCATGCTGAGTTACTTGTTGAATTTGTGTAAAGCCTCGCTGGTTTAGCTGATCACAAATTGCTCAAACACAACAAACAAGCTTGAAATTTGGTCTCACTCTCTGTGGGACAGCAACGATGCAACAGTCTTGAGTGAGAGGGTTCTGGCACCTTACTGCCGTTGCGTATAGTTCCTACTAGGAAAAGCAAGACTCTAAATTCCAGACATGGTTTTACCCAAACCCCCAGCTCTGGCCCCTGGCTGGGATGGCTTTGGGCCTTGACATTCCTAAATTGTCAAATAGAGGAATGTTATGGTTTGACTCCTGCTCTTGTCACACCTGCCCGGAGCTGGTGTGTAGTGAGGCCTTGGGTGGTGATTCCAGGTGTCACTTTGTGCACTATACACAGATTCAACAGGCTTGTGGTGTTCCTGCTAACCCACCTCAGAGCTCCTGATCCAGTGCAGCCTAACACCAGTGTATGCATGGCCATTCCCTGTCCTGCATGCAGCTCCTGCATCGCCTCCCTCGCTTGCCTCTGCCTGCCTTGTCTGCCTTCTCCATCCAGCTGTTTGGGGGATATTTGTGACAGGCCTGCATGTCTGCAGGGCGACAGTGTTGTGTAAACATAGAGAGTTTTTCCAGTTAGATGAAAGTGTAAAATAAAGAGGGGAAAAAAATAGGAAATGGGACAAAAATCCTACCGGCCACCTGATTTTGACCCTCGTAAGTTATATAAGTTATTAAGTTTTTAGCTGCAGTTTTTTCAGACACCGTATTTAATTGGCATCTAAGCAAAATGAATGGATAAAGCCAGTAAAAAGCAGCTGATTCTGTGGGCATGCAGCTAAGTGCACTGTCAGCAGGCTGGGCTGGGCTGGGAGTCTGAAACTCATGAACTAGTGACAGAATAGGATGGACCAGAACCCGTGGTGATTAATCAACTTACTAATGAACTGCAATGCCTGCTGCTCCAGCTGCAGCCTGTTCTGTGCCCGTGTGCTCAGAGCTTGCAGGGGGTTGTGTGTCACGCCTGTCACTGTGGTGAGTGGTCCCTGGGCTGGCAGCTGCTCACCCAGGCTGCCACTGCACAGAGGCACAGGGAGATGCAGAACAACCTGGTCCAGTGGAAAGTGTCCCTTCCCATGGCAGGGGGTGGAACGCGATGGGCTTGAAGGTCCCTTCCCACCCAAACCATGCTGGGATTCTGTGACTCACAGTGTTTGTGTCCATGCTGGGGCCATGGGAGCCATGCTCCTGATGGTGCTGGGCTGTTGTGGGCATGGAGTGCAGGGTGTCCTGTGTGTCCCTGAGCCCTGCAAGGCCCAGCAGGCCTATAGGTGGGGGTTTCGTGGTTTAGTCCTGTTCCCCATAGCCAGTGGTGGGTGCTGCCAGGCTCCTCGCTGCAGTAGTTCCTTACCTGGGCTTCAGGATGCAACTTTGGAAGTTGTAACTGCGGCTGAATCTGTGTTGGCTGGTGCCATCTAACTCACTCAGCTCTGGACAATCGTTTCTGTGAAGAAATGTTCCCAATATCCAACCTGAACCTCCCCTGGCACAGCTTGAGGCCATTTCCTCTTGTCGTGTCCCTTGTTCCAGGGGAGCGGAGCCTGATCCCCACCTGGCTGCACCCTCCTGTCTAGGTGGCAGTAGGTGGCTGCCACGTGGTGCAGGGATGCAGCACCCTGTCCCCGTCCCACACAGCTCTCACTGCCTCTCAGAGCTCTGTGAGTCCCTGGCTCTGGGGGCCTTCACAGGGGAGCAGGTTTGCCATGAACAGTTACAGAGACGTGGGCAACATTCCTCAAAGCCCCATTCCCCAATACTTGGGAAAGGATGGGTGTGATCCAGCTGTAAGTGGTGGAAAAACACAGAGATTGTGCTTGTGTAATTTGCAATGTGAGTGGCATTTGGAAAAATAGAGCTCTGACTGACAGTGACCCCATAAAACCATTTTCCGTCCAGGTGGGGTCCGTGCTTGGTCCCTGGAATTTGGACTTAGGGAAGATCCTTTTCCTGATTAACTCCTCCGTGTCTCTGTATAGACAGGCTGCATTAATAGCTGGTAGTAAAGGTTAAAGTCTGACTCTGGAAGCTTCTTCCTGAGGGATGGTCTGAGCAGAATGTGTTACTACCTCAGACCACATTTCCCAAGTGTTCTTCTGTTGTTCCTTAATAACTTGTTGAATTGGTTTGAGCTGTGGTTTGAGCTGTGATTTGAGCCTGGCCAGTGGTGCTTCCAGGGCAGCATTCCAGAAAAAGTGACTGCTTCAGGGTTTATACTGATTTGTTTGCAGGGCAGGAAAGGGCAGAACTGTGGGGTTGGAGGAAGGGTGGTTGTAATTGTTTAGGGAGGGAAAAAAGGAAAGAGAATCTCTGTTTAAAACTGTCAGGAAAACATCACCCGGGTCTGCATCAGGCTGAACAAAGCCTGTGGCATGTGCCACAAAGCCACGGGATTCCACATGGTTTTTGTTGCCTCTAGCAATGTGCAGGCTTAGATTGAAATTATCCGGGGGAAATACCCAGTTTGGGGGATGTTCCTTGGGGCAGGGCAGCACCCAGCCTGGCTGGTTCCTTCCCTCAGACACCTGTTGAAGGGCAAGGGCATGTTTGGAAGTGGCAGCTTCTAAAATGTGTTAGCGGTGGCTGGATGGTGGAGGGGGAGTAACTCCAGGGTGTGCAGATGCTATGGTGGCACTTTCTTGTGGAACAAAGCTGTGTCATACAGGTGAACTCCAGCTTTTTGCTGCTGGAGGAGCCCCTCAGGCCCCGCCTGGCTCCTGGGATGGTGGGTGGTGGGTGTGAAGGTGTGGAGAGCTCCAGGCAGCTCGGCAGCCAGTGGAAGATGGATTTGGATTTCCTTTGCTGTGAACTTGGATTTCCTTTGCTGTGAACAAGTCTTTCCTGATTTCAAGGTATAGCTTCAGGGTGCAGGCGAAGCTCATTAGTTGGAAAAAATTGACGTTTTAGCTTTTTTTCACTTTTTGAGGGGAGAAGGCCCCTGGTCTGGAAGGGGTCTGAGTGACTTCCCTGTGCTAGTCCCTGGGGTTCCCAGCCTCTGTGAAGCTGTACAGTGTCAGCTCTGGGAATGGGACTTCCTACAGGAGTTGGGCTTTAGTGCGGGAGTTTGAAAACTTGACAGACAGTCTCAAAGCCCAGCAGCTAGTGTGACAGTGCTGCAGTGTCTGAAGTCAGGCAGGGTGTGAGGTGGGGCTGCCCTGCAGCCAGAGATCCGCACCTGGAGCACTGACAGCCAGGCTGGAAGCACAGCCACACATCCTGTCCCTGCCGACTCCATCCCATCACCCGCCCCAGCCAGCTTGGTGCTGTGCCCTTTAGCAGCATGTCCTGGGGAACTGTACTTTGATACTTTTTCAGTGATACATCAGATCTGATCTGAGCATTTTGATTGTAATCTAATTACCATCTGTAATTGCAGATGATGAGGAGCGAGACCTGCAGAATGACCTGGGGGACTACCGCAAGTCCCATCTCAGCGACGGGGTCCTGTAGGCCGTGGTCACAGAGAGCTCAACCCAGGAACTGGAGGTGCTGCAACACTGAACCAGTTTTACTCCAGTGTTTCCTACTTCCAAGGAAGCTGAGGATCAAGTGCCAACTGCTCAGCAGCAGGTGAATAGGACCACTCTGTACATATGTACATATTTGTACCATTGCAGGTTGTATTAAACCCATAATGGAGCCGGTTACTCAGCCTGGTCCTTACCTGAAATAATCTTTACACTTAAACCCAGTCTATAAACACAGGCTGAACTGTTTCTGCCATTTAGAACACTTGGAACCTGGAGAACTTGTACATTTTGTACCTGATATAACAAAGCCACTGTGGAAGCCACGTACAGCCAAGGACTCCTTTTCTACAGTCCCACCTGTGTGGCAGAACGGCTGCTCCCGAGTGCTGGGCTTTGTACAGCAGGTGAGAACGGAACATCAGAAGGACTGGGAACTGAACGGTTCAGTAACTGCTCCTTCCTCACTGCAGCCCAGCACCACATCCCATTGAACTCCTGTACAGTGACTACATCTTGTAGCTAGAGCTGGAAATCTATAGTAGGACTTGAATAATTTGATAATCCCAAAAAGGTTGTGCAACTAATAGCTTGATTTAAAAGGTATGTAAGATATAAATAGTTCGCAGCTTGTAGGAAATCTTTGTGTTAAAGAGAGCAAATGTGTGAGTGAGAGACATATCTCCAGCACTGTGTCAGTCCCTCGATGGAAGGTCCAGCCCTTACCCAGGTAAACACACTGTAGGTGCTGGTGTGCTGTCCCAGAGTGTCCATCCCAGGTCCAGCCCCTCCAGTTAATTTCTAGTTTGATCCCTTGTTCCTGAACGCCCATCATGTTCCACAGTTCGGTTTTCTCCATCAGATCTGTAAGTCAGACCCCTTTCTGTGTTCTGTGTTCAAGCACTTTCAGAATTGATAGAGATGATTCCATTGGGAACGAAGGGCATTGTCCCCCCTGCGTCCCAAGGGCTCCTGTGGATGCAGGCTGTAGGCCCTGGTGAGGGTGATCGAACTCATCCCTGTGCTCAGGTGCTGGGCTGAAATAATGGGTCAGGTTTGCTCCTTGCCAGCTCAGTGAACCTCTTAAATAAAGTTCAATGCTTGTACAATTATGCTATGGGTTTTTAAGACAATTTATTACTACTTCAAGTGTCAATGGCAAAAAAAATCCCCGCAGTTTCTGCATTTAAAAAGTGAAACTGCTGCTCAGGGCAGTGTCCCAGTTCCAGCTGACCCCCATGTTGTCTGAAGTAGTGCAGCATCACACAACACAGCTTGGAAAACCCCTAAATTAAAGAGCTACTTCTGAAGTTTTGAGATTAAACCACTCTGTACTCACAGCTTCAGCTGCTTTTCCCTTCCCTGCCCATAAACAGGACCATTCCTCTTGTGCTCCTGTGCTAAAGCTGGGTTGTTCCATGTTCCTCCTTCTCTGCCTTTTCTTTTTCTTTGCACTCCATGTTTCCTTTTTTTTTCCTCTTTCCATCAGACTGTTTACTCTGCTTTGCCCTAGTGAGGCCACATCTGGAGTATTTTGTGTGTTCAGTTCTGGGCTCCACAGCTCTGAAAAGACAAGGGGCTCCTGTTGAGGGTCCAGGAGGCCACAAAGATGATGAGGGGTTTGGAGCATTTCTCTAATGAGGAGGGACTGCGGGAGCTGGGCCTGGTTAGTCTGGAGAAGACTGAGAGGGGATCCCATCAGTCCGTACAGGTATCCCCAAGGGGTGTCAGAGGATGGTGCCAGACTCTGCTCAGTGGTGCCAGTGACAGGACAAGGAGCAGTGGGCAGAAACTAAAACACAAGGACTTCCACCTCAACAAGAGGAAGAACTTCTTTCCGTGAGGGTGGCAGAGCCCTGGAACAGCTGCCCAGGGAGGGTGTGGAGCTCTCCCTCTCTGGAGACATCCCAAACCCACCTGGACACGTTCCTGTGCCACCTGCTCCAGGTGACCCTGCCTTGGCAGGAGTTCAGACTGGATGATCTCCAGAGGGCCCTTCCAGCCCCAACTGTTCTGGGATTAAAGTGTCACAGTTCCTTTGCAGCTCCTTTGCATCAAGTGCCTTTTTTATGCTGATTCATGTCTGAATTCCAGCTTCTCTTTCTCTCTGAGCCATAATCTTCTCTGTGTCTTGGAGTCTATTGCTGTACTTGCAGTGTCCTCACGGCCCCACTTCCCTCAGCTTTGGTGGACTGGCTGAGGTCTTACTGCAGGGAGTGGAGCCCTTTGTGATCAGGATCATCTGTGACTCTTGTCCTTCGAGGCAAGCACGTGTCGCTCCATGTCAGTCATCGGCAGCATTTCATCCTTCCCAGGGTTACTCAGGTTTTGATCCACTGCTCTTCCTTGCTGAATGGCCCTGAAATCTGGCCAGAGTTTCATTCCTGCACATTCCACTGTTCCTTCTTCCCCTGCATTGTCTGCGATAAACCTGAGCATTCCAACAGGCTTGGGCCAATTCTGTGCGATTGGGCCATAACTTGAAGGTATATTGGTAGATTCCAGCTTGAATCCTACAGAATTCCAACATGAGCAGTAGCCAGGTTAATTCCAAGACCTCCTGCCCATGCACCTAACTTGAACACAAGTCCTGAGCTATCAGAATGGTTGTTGCATACATTCCCTGTTGTTCGTTGGGAGGAGTTTGTCCATCCAGGCCCCAATATTCCCAATTTTTCCATGCACAGGCATCTCCCAAGCTATCCAGAACTTGTCACCTGGCTGTTATTAAGACTCTCGAGCCTTGTTCTTCCAGCTTTGGTAGCCATTTGTCCAACACCCCTTGGGCCACTGCTGGTGTGAGGTGTGCCAGGGTCTGCTCCATCCTGGGAGGAAAAAGGATCATTGCAGCATTCCTGCAGCTGTATGAAGATACTCAGCTGAATTCAGTGTGCCCATGTCCCTCATCAGCATCTGTGTATTCTGTTCTCTCATTGCTGAGGCCAATGGAAATGTCCCTGAGCCGCGTTCAGCTCTCCTCTCCATCAGCCTTGACATGCCACAGAATGAATGGCCAGGGTGCCCTCAGAAGGTCCCACTAGACTGATCTCTCCAGCTTCCTGGAGCTGGTTTGCTCCTGTGAGGGAAGAACCTGGATCCTGCTGGCATTGTGAGAGGAAGAGGAGGAAGAGGAGGGCATGAGGAAAACTGCAGGCCTGAAGGAGAAACAGGAATGTGAAGGTGGGACTGGTGGGTGCAGGAAGCAGGAGGAGCCACAAGTGTGCAAGAGGGGAGATGGCTCAGAACCAGCTCTAACTAAGGCACTACAAACAAAAAACCAAGGAACACCACTCAAAACCAGGGGTGGCTTCTCAAAAGAAAACCAGCCTTTTTTTTACTGAAGTGGAAGTTGTTTGGCAGAACAATTCCCCTTAGAAGTAAAATTCTTTAAAGACTAGATCACTAAATAATGAAGGGTAAAGTGCTTGCTTACATCAGAGTCCTTAAAAGGATTCCCACCAAGATCCATGGGCTACCCTTCAGGCAAATATTTTCCCAAAATGCAGAGGCAACCCAGGTTCTGGGGGGGCTAAAGGAAGGTAAGTCTAGGATGGCCTTGTGTACCGGGGAGAGCACGTGCTGAACTGAATGCAGTAAATGCTAATCATGGTCTATCACACACCAGCCCACACCGTAGAAACACCAGTCCCTGTAGATCTGCGGGCCCACAGCTGTCCCTGCAGCCAGGCTGTGCTGCACCCCTCGGGCTCTGAGCACCAAGAATGACAAACCAGCTCGGGTTTGTTTTGAAAATGCTGTTCTGACATCCCTGTGCCGTTTGTGTGGAGCCAACTCCGGTTTCCATGGCAATGGCAGCACAGACAACGCTGACAGATCTCGAGCAGCTGCTTCCCTCAGCACCCGGCGAGACTGGGAATCAGAGCGGCTCTCACATGCCGGGGGCCACAGGAGAGATCCGACAAAGCCTCTTCCCACCACGGCCCAGCCCGGATTCTAACCAACACGCCCAGGTAGCTCCAGCAGCGCACCCTGTCCTGGGTTTGAGGCTAGTTATAAATGCCTTTGGATCCACAAGGCAATGCATTTAAAACAAGGAGCAGGAAGCTGAGATTCGGCTGCCAAGGCTGAGAGGTTAGTCTGGGCAGTGAAAGAAATGCAGGCACCTCCACCCAACAGCCAGAGAAACAACTCCAGTTACTCCAGCTAGTCCTAGCTGCCCAGTTTTGGAGGTTTTCAGCAAGCAGGCTCTGCCAAAGCTTTCCCAAAGTCATATGGATCCAACAATAACAATCACTGATGAACCCATTTTAATTTAAAAATGAGGAAAACCAAACTGATGGGCAGGATCTTGTCAAAAGGTGAAACCCAGTTCTGGATGAAACAATTTTTCAGCATTTTAACAGCCATGAAGATCTTAAAATACTTCGAAGTGACAAAACCAAACAGACACAAGATAATGGATTTTATTAAATGCTACCATACTACATTTTCATATATGCAAACCCAGCAACAGTGGGAAATTCAAAGCCTGCGGGACAGAAGAGCTTGTGAGTGAGGGTTCTGCAGTAGAACATATAGAAAATACAAAAGGTTTTTTTCTCCATAAATATATTAACTGCCCCCGTTTACAGTTTGCACACCAGAGAAATCTGGATTGAACAATGCTGCTTCACTTGGAGGTTCTGGACACCCTGAGCTCTCAGCGGGACCCATTTCACTGTTCACACACATCTCTGAAAAAATTCTCTATCTGAAAAGTTTCTCCTTTATCCCTATTAAGGAGAATTTCTGCATGCTATAAATCTGTCAGCTGCAATCCCTACTCCAGGAGATACAGAGCTTTCAGTAACCTGTGACTCAAGCATGGAATTTCCAGTTAAAGTAACCGGGACCCTTCCTTGAGGAGACTGACCAAAATACTTGATAGGATCAAAAGTCTATCTATGATGAACTAGAAAATGTGAGATTGGGCACTTTATAAGGAGGAGCAGTGTCCTGCTGTTCCAGCTGGCTCCAGGACTGAGGAGACCAGATTTCTGCAGTTTAAATAAAACAGGAAAACAAACCCACAAAACCAACCAGGGCCATCTCTCCCTATTTATGAGAGTGCAGTGGAATTTTCAAGCCAGCCAGAAACAGAGTAATGATATTCATGCCTGAACTTCTGTATGCCAATATAGAAACCATAATACTCCAATTCTTCAACCTATATGAAGCCCTGTGTAGCCACACTGGGATTACTGGTATGGATAATCTACAGTTCAACTTCCCAAAACGGGGTTTGACCACTTGTGGCTGTGCATTTCCATCCCTGAAGGAATGTCTCATGCCACTCTCAGTGCTGCACTGTGCCAGATCAAACACAAGGCTCATTCCCATGTGTTTCTGTGGGGATTGGGAGCAGATGAATCCCTGTTGCCATCAGCTGGAGTGTCTGCAGCGAGAACAGCGAGTCTGGAGCTGCTCCTGGACAGCCAGATTGGCTTCCAGACACAGGGGATGGAGGAGCAGCACAGCCTGGGAGCTGCTTCTCTTTTCAACTCTGGTCACCTATCCAATGGAATTGATTCCCTTCAGAAAAGCAGAAGAAACGGTGAACACTGGAAATGGGCACTAGTAAGATACAAATCCGAAGAAGACTCCTGAATTTGCTGAGAAGTGCCAGATGCTGAAGTTAAACTGAAACTGGAATAAACCCCACTCAGCCCTGAGCTGCAGCCACTGCAAACAGCTGGCCAGGACACTGAACTCCCCCCAAGCAGGGAACTCACTCTGGAGCACATCGGTTTACATGATGTAGAAACACAAAGCTAAGGGCTCAGCACGGCTCAGGGGAAGGGGTTGAGAGGAAATCCTAAACCATGAGGAATGGCCTTCAAGGAGCAGTCAAGGATCCCCACTGCAGGAATGGGCAGTGGTCTGACAACTGCACATTTCCCCTTCACTTTCTCTGTGAAGTGAGGCAAACATGCTCCTCAAATGTCTCAGTGTGACTGGAGCCCAAATCCTCTGGCAGGGGGATGCCCACTGCTGCCAACACAGCCTTTTCTTTGGCCCAAACACACATTCCGAGCTCGGAAGGCTCCGTGTGCCGGCACAGGGTTTTTACACTTCACACACGGAGCTGAAGCTGTGCTCAGGTACAGGGATGTGCTCTGCGGGGCGAGCAGGGGACAGCAAGGGAACTTCTCACTGCACAGCAACACCATCAGCAAGATGATTTTCCATATTCCCTTTCCTGCCAGTCCAGCCCCCTCTCCCTAATTCGGCACCCGGGAACTGGAGGAGAGCAAAAGGCACTGTGAAAAACACATTTTGATATCCTGTAACACAGAAAAGGCCAGTTCTCATTGCCATAAAGATCAGATTGAACCCTGAGTCACACGTTTAATCTCTTCTCAAAGTGTTTTTGGCCGTGCTGGTGCTCACACAAATACCTGCTTGCTTTGAATCTTGCTGGATCATCTCCTCTGGCAGCTCGTTTCATTTTAATTACATGGTTTGAGAGAGTATTTCCACCCACCATTTCCCAAAACTCCCACTTTCTAAGTATCAGTGAATGTCCTTTTGGGCTCACAGTGTGAGACATCACACAGTTATCTTGCCATACAAGTTCCTCCTAAGGGACTGCCAAACCATCTTAATGAGGCTCTAACGTGTCCAAACGAACCTTTTTCACAGCTGATCATTCACAAAACATTTGCAAGACATACTTGAATGCTCTAAAGAAATATGGTTACCTGTTCTGAACGGGGGCTGCACTGTTTCCTCTGCCTTCCTAGGACCTCTTTTCTATGGTAAAATTAGCTTTATAGTGTCTTATGCTAAAGACAGACAAGTAGAGTCCTGTGACAGAATTCCAAAACAAATCTTGGCTTCACAGCAGCAGATGTGCTTCTGTTTAACAAGCCAATGAATATTTTAGGTGACTAGAGAGCTGGGGCTTCCATAATGTGATCCACATTCAAAAGCTAAGCAGGGAGTCAACATGTACCAGGAAACACAACGCCCGTGTGGGTTTCTCTACTGCTAAATTAGAGGATGCCAGCCACTCCTGTAAAAACCTTCCATTCTGGGCAATACCTTGAGACGTTACCCTGTCATAAAACAGTTGAACCTGAGAACTGAAGAGTTCTGTTAAAAAAGACTGGTAAGTAAAAGTGATCATCAAGAGAAAAATCAAGATATCCAAGTTCAGTAGCATTGAAATGAGAAATGTAACCTCACTACATCCTCCTATACTGCACGAGATGGCCAAGCTGCTTCAGTAAAGCATGCAGCATCCTCAGCATTTCACACACAAAGAAGCTGCCTAGAAAAAGAAGAGAAAGCGGAAATAAAAGTTCACACCAGACTCCACAGGCGACTGAAAACAGCAACCGAAACCACAAGCCAGCACTGCCCTGCGCTTTGGGAATGGGAGGGAGGGCGAGCCA
>VZRL01004108.1:256438-282602 GCA_013397895.1 Origma solitaria | reverse complement strand
GGAGGGGTCCGGCGGTGGCAGACCCGGCAGTGACAGACCCGGAGGGGTCCGGCGGTGACAGACCCGGCAGTGACAGAGCCGGAGGGGTCCGGCGGTGGCAGACTCGGCGGTGGCAGACCCGGCGGTGGCAGACCCGGCGGTGACAGACCCGGAGGGGTCCGGCGGTGACAGACCCGGCGGTGACAGACCCGGCGGTGACAGACCCGCGGGATGCTCCTTGTGTTCGGGGCTGTACCTCGGGCTCGGCCGTCCTGCCGCGGGCCCCGCTCGGAGCAGGGCGCTGGGAGTGGGCCAGGGGAGGTTTTTCCGTCCCAGACCCAAGTGCCCCGCGGGGACAGCGGGGACAAAGTGCCCAGCGGGGACAGGTGCCCAGGTGTCTGTGCGAGCCCCCAGGCCGCGGCAGGAGGCAGAGGGTGCCGCAGCCCTGGGAAGAGTTTGTGTTAAACCCCGGGGAGAGGAGGGAGGAGCCACGGCAGCGCAGAGAAGGGGCAAACCCGAGTTAAAAGGCTGTGAAGGAGGGTTCAGAGCCCCCAGCCAGCATCCACAGGATGGAGGCAAAGAACCGAGAATCTCTGCAGTGTTCTGCACAGTTTTCCCTGTGTTGCTCAGCTCTGCTCCCTCCCTGTGGCTGCACAGACACTCCTGCCCTGCTCCTGCGCAGAGCTGTGCAATAGATGGGTGTTAAACTCAGCTGGATGGGCTTTTGCTTATCCTCTGTGTTCAAGGAGTATTAAAAAAACTAATTTCTGTTTTATAACATACATTATACCAAAATGATGAAGTGAGGAATTTTTTCCTACTTTAATGAGCCAGTTTTAAAATATTCCAGAGGTGGGCTAGGCAAGGAGACAAGGTGGAATGTGCCTGTGTGTAGCCAGACTGGATGTGGCCATCCTTTGCTTATTTGGGACACTGAAAGGGTCTGTCTTTCCTCTGCAGGTGTGGGTTTTCAGAAACCTTGTAGGAACTGTGTGTATTGGAATTTCTGTTCCTCTGTGACATTGGGTTGGTGTCGGTCCATGGGTTCTGCATTTCCCAAGGAGCACTGACAGACACACAGACAGTTGCAATCGGATAAGCCTTATTTTCTCTAGGAAAAGCTGATCAATGTTTCTATGCTAAAGGACAGAGCCCATCAAAGACTGCAATGAGCAAATGAAACCCATGACAGAAAATACTGTTGCTTAAAAAATTCGTGACTAGACTTTTTTATTAAAATAATTTGCCAGGAAATAAAAGGCAAATTTGGGACCTGTTCAATCAACACAGCTCCCAGGCTCAGGGCTGTGCTGGAGCTGGAGCTGTGGCTCTGCAGCAGCGTGGAGCAGTGTCCTGCTGCTGCAGTGCCTGTGCAGGGAACGGGCTGGGATGTGTTCTCGGCCTGCAGGGCCAGCAGCATGGCACAGGTCACATCCCCTGGCTGGGCTGGGCTCCTTGGGAGCAGGGTGACCCCCTCTGTGTGCCTGCAGGAACAGCCCTGTCCCAGGGACTGCTTGGAGCTGTTCTGTGCCCTGTCCTGGAGAGCGCTGCCCATGCCACCCTGGCTGAGCTGACAATACAGAATGATCCCTGCGTGGTCGTGGCACGGAGCTCTGACCCTGGCTGTGCTGGTTCAGGGCTGTGACTGTCCTTTCCCCTGCCAGGAGCTGTGTGGTTTATTCCACCCCCGTTCCCGTGTGGACACACTCCAGCCTGAAGACACAGCTCACCCAAGGGTCAGTGCCGCAGTGCCTCGGGGACTGCACTCCTGAAGGGATGCAGGGAAAGGAGGTGTGGGAATTAGACAGTTCTCCTTTCCCGTCCATTGCAACAGTTCTACTCTCCCACAATTTCGCTGAGTTGTTTCTTGAGCGCTGCTAGTGGGAAGTGGTGTGTGCTCTGTCGTGTACCACATGGTGCAAGGGTGACAGCTAACTTCTTTCTGCTATTTCTTTGGTATTTAAGGTAACTTGCAATCAAGTTGTTATTGAAGTTAATTCAGGTCTCCTCAGTATCTGGAAAATTTTCTGAATTCTATTGTAGCTGCTTTGTAATGAGATAAATTAACCACTGTCCAGACTAGTGTTGCTTTGGAAGGTGCCTCGTTGCTTTTTTGTCATTAGGTGTTTGTGATGGAGAGGTCAGGCGCACTCCTAGTACTGGGGAATGACTGAAACAAATCCAACAAGTGTGTAAGTTCTTGTTCTTGCTGATTTCTGTGGTCTAGGATCTCTCAATACAGATTTTTGTGCTGAGTGTGGAGATCAGGGCACTCACCATGCAGATTTCCTGCTTGCAGCACACGAATCCACAGTACAGGTGCACAGTTTCCCTTTTCCCCATCCTGAAATCCTTCAGACAGGAACTTCCCAAAGTAAGGCATGAGCCAAACACTGTCTCCTCACTCAGCAGAGCAATCCCCTCCTGTTTGCGGAGCCAAATCTGCACTTCAGAGACAGAAAATTGTTATTTCGTTACATCTTGCACCTTTCAGAGGGACAGAGATACATTAGACCAACCGGGAGGTGATTGTCTTGTGAAATAAATTAGCGAAATTCAGGATGAAATCAAGACTGGAAACATTACAATGTGGATGCAGGGCAGTGGTACCCTACAAAATTCCTGTTGCCATTGGTAGCTTGTGCTTATTATACTTTGTTTTATTGAAATATTGACTAGAAACTTCCTATAACTTTCCACTGAGTAAGCAGTGAGATTTGTTGGTTTTTTTTTCTTGTGGATTTTTCACACAAAATAAAACAGGGAAAAAAGAGAATGAAAATAAAATGTATGAAATAGCTTCATTGTGTTGGAATCAGACAGGTCCCTGAGACTCATTTCAGGCATGTTTTTGAGACTGGATGAGTTTCAAGTTCATCATCTCTCAGTATTACGTTTAAAGGTTTTATGTAAAAACATAATATCACTCACAAATGAGTACAGCTGTTACACCTTTAGAACTTAATTGCATGTCAGTTTTAACTCAGGTATGTGCACAAATTAATCTCAGATTTGCAATTTTGTAAGAATGAAGTTTTCCATGCAGGAAAGAAGCCAAGATGGGCAGTGAAAGAGTCAGGATTAATTCAGCATGTATTCATAAGGGAAAATGATTCGTTTAAACTTTGTCTGGACACTGAGTAATACAAATCCTGACTGTGCTGGCATCTTCCCCATTTTTAACACCACAGTTGGTTGATGTTTTTATTTTAAATCAGGGAAACCAGGTGCGAGAAGAGCATGAGAGCAGCCCCGTGCAAGGGGAGAGCAGAGTTTAACCTCTTGTGAAAGGTTTTGAAAGGATACAGTGTACCAAGGAAAAGTATTTTCCAGGGCAGTAAGAATCATATTATCATTTAAAGAGTCTTTATCCTGCAATAAAAATAGTCTGCTATTTTTAAGGCCAAGGGAGCAGCCAGAAGCCTTATCTATCCCTTTAAAAGATAGCAACCTGACACAGTCCTGTGGGATACGTGATTGTGCTGTGATCCCCCGGGAGGATTCAGGTGAAGTGGGACAAGATTGGGTTTGCAGAAATTCCTAGATTCTCCTCACAAACACAGGAGTTACTCCATGGCTTCCACAGTCCAACACAGACTTACTTGGGCTTATTAATCTGCTCGTTTCTGGCTTTTTAATTAAAAAGATAACTAATATGAGTGAGCTGAACAATTAGAACAAGTAACTCCTCAGGATTGTTTTTGTGGTCAGACAACATCCCGGAAGGTCTGTTCAGGAAGTGTTTGCAACCTGTCTGTGCCAGGCGTTGTACCGAGAGGAACTTGACTTCCATAAATAGGCTCGCTGTGTGCCTGGCAGTATGGATTAAATGTCCAGTGAACCTGAGGACAGCTGGTCCCTCCCCGAATCCTGACAGGAGCAGTGCTGCTCCTGTGGCATCTGTTACTGCTCGGCTACAACTCGAGCACCGCAAGCTTTCCTCTCCCAACCTCTCAGGAGCCCCACAAGATCTGAAGGTGACTCATGTGAAATTCTCATCTTGGCAGCGCCAGAGATAGTAAATTGTGTCTTCTTCCTGCAGCAGGTTTTGGGGTTCTGCTCTGAGGTTTGCTTTGGTTACCCCAGCTCGCTGTGTTCCCTGCTTGCTTCATGTGACACGGACTGGAAAGCCTGAATTAATTACCAGCGTGTACCCTCAGTGCAAAGAAAAAAATATCTTGGCCAGGAGGGGATAAACTTTCAGTTCCAAATGCATTTGGTATAATCAAAACAAAGCCTCGCTAGCAAAGCAATGGCAAAACAGAAATATGATGGCTAGAGCAGAAAAATAAAGGAACAGAAGATCTATTTTCAGTTGAGGCCAATTATGAAAAGCTGCCATCCTTCTTTGGCAAAATCCTTCTAAGGACATGTTTGTTTAGGGGAGATACTCAAACTTTGGGAGAGTGGAAGTGAGCACAAGGTAGATTTCCTGAGGAATCAGGGTTTGAACAAGGCAACAGAGGACCAAGGATTTCAATCCTTCCATGGCCTTAGTGCCCTGGGAGCTGGGGAGGAGCAGAGAAGGGACTTTCAGTGGAGCAGGGAGAATTTAGAGGTACCTTTGCTAGTTGTAATTCCTTACTGTTGTTTTGATGGAACTTGTGGTTGCTTTATACATTTATTTGGATCTCATAACCCAACACCAACATTTGAATAGTGCATGTTGTGTGATTTGCTGTTTTAATAAATCAGTGTCTTTTTATTTTGCGTTTACCTACCCCAGCCTAGCACCTCTTCCAGACTCCTTTGAGTCAGGGTTTCCTGGTGTACTGCTCTCTCAGTTCTGCAGTGGCAGAAAAACACACCTAAAGGTTGAAGAAGAGTGACAAGTAGTGCAGTACATCGGAAAATACGAAATACATCCTCTGGAGTGACATGGAATTGCTGTGATTTTCTAGGGAAGGAGAAGAAGTTGGTTAAAGAAAGGCCAAGAGTCGGTGAGGGGAAAGAGTCTCAACATCTTTGAACTAACAGAAAGTGTTTCCCTGAGGTGTGTGGAGTGCTTGGGGGTCTGTCTGGGTGAGGGCTTTACCTGTCCGTGCTTTCCTCGGTGCTTACACCACTGTGTGACCCTCGCTCCTCTGTCCCCTGCCAGCTTGTCCCTTCCCCTGGTGGCTCGGGCTGTCCGGACACCAGCACGGCTCTGTGATTCCTGAAAACATCTCGAGCCCTGCGTGGATGGATCCCAGCCAGCCCTGGGAGCGCAGCTCCTCCTTGGGATGTTTCCTCACCCTGAAATCTGGGTCACATCGCAGCCATGAAATGTGCTGACGAAACACCTCTGGTATTACTTGTTTGAAAGGAAACTGAACAAAATATTTTGTCTTGGTTCCTCTGTCTGTGAGCTGCGCAGTGATCGGCAGTGGCTGAAAGAAGCTCTCACATCTCGGCAGGGAGGTGTGTGTCACCTGGGCTGCTGGGGAGTGCCACACCAAACCTGCCACTCTCAAATTCAAACCCTCCGTTGTCACAGCTGCTAAATCTGGGGACAGATCGCAGCTTTGTGCAGTTGGTCATGTCTCCATCTCTAGCTACACCATGCATTGATGCTCAAAATTTAAACAAAGTTAAAAATCATTTACTTTCTTGGCTTTGCGTAAAAAATGTTTCAAGCAAAACCCCTGATAAATTAAATAGAAGTTTTTCACCTCCTGTGTTGCTGTCACCAAAGTCACACTCCTGACATGTTCAAGTTTTCTGAATCCTCTGGAGCTCCTGTGGTATGGAGGCTTGGGATAGATTGATTTCTGTGGTGGCAGTTCAGTGTTATTCCTGAGTGCCAAACTGAATGGAGAAATTGTTCAACACTATAATTTTAAATTTTCTTGTCACTTATCTCTTCTTATTTTTCTTCACCATTGTTCTTTTACCGTCTTCAACCTTTTCCTATATCAGAGAGCCCTAAACCCTGTAATTAGATGTGCCTCGCCTAATTTTCCTTTTAATAGTTTGGGGAAAAGTAGAGAAAACAGCAGTGTCATATGTGGTGGGAAATAAACCATCCCTCACTGCAGATTCCATGGAGGTGTGCTCTTAGTTTGAAATATGAGTCATTCACAGGAATTTCTTTCTTGTAAGTACAGTGTGCCTGTGCTGTGGAATAACAACAGTATCCACAAGGCAGGGAGCCTGACACTTGGTGTGTGTGGACTCAGGAAAATTTTACTGCAGCCAGAGCTCCTTCAGCTGCTGCTTTTTAAGAGCTCCTACATTTTATTTTCCTGTCCCACAAATTATTGATAGGATATTCCTTTTAGTCCCTCTTTGCCATGTAATTTTCTCTTGGAAAACAAGGTTTTGCCTTTTTTCTCCACACTCTTTCTGGGTTTATTATAAGTGTGGAAGGAATTGAAGAGAGAAGAGTTTTTGGGAGTTGATTTCGTTTGGCAAAACTCCCTGGCACAGCGGAGGTGGCAGTGCCAGCCCGGGCTCAGGTCCTTGGTCAGCTGGCTGTGCCATCAGGCCCGTCAGGGATGGCACATGCTGGGGAAATCCAAATCCTGCAGGTTTGAGGAAGGAAATTCTCCTGCGTGTTTAGACTTGAGTATTTTGACTGCGTTAAGTTCTGTAGCCTGGCTCAGGAAAGAACCATGACTATAATTCCATAAAAACTCCCCCGCCAGCTGAATCCAGTGCTGGAAAGCAAACTGCTGTCCTGAGAGGATTGTAGGTACCTGTTGCTAAGTCCATTAGAGATATTTGAACCCCAGGCTTGATACCCAGGCTGTGCAGTGAGCCAAAGGAGTCCCTGGCAGGGGTGCACGGAGGAGCTGAACGTTTCCCTGCTGGATAAATATGTACTCACCATTGACAAATACTAAATTGGTTTGTCGTTTGTCTGACTGGTATTTGTTTCAGTTCTAGAAAAATCAGGCAACTTGTACTATAGCAAAGTTGAAGTGATATTTTCATTCCCAAAAATGAATTTTGCTAGTGTCAGTCTCCTTTCCAGGTTTTATGGTTTTCCTTAATTCCTTTTTGCACACGTTTGCTTACTGTGGCCAATCGAGCAGTGTGGGCACAGCCCCAGGGCAGTGCCTGTCCCCTGAGCTGGCACTGCTGGGGCACCTCCAGGGCTGGGGGCAGCTCTGGGACCCTCCCCACAAGGGACCTGGAGGGGCTGGAATGGAGCAGGGGAAGGGCTCAGCCTGGAGCAAAGGAGGCTCAGGGGAACCTTGTGGCTCTGCACAGCTCCTGACAGGAGGGGACAGCCGGGGGGGTCGGGCTGTGCTCGCAGGGAACAGCGACAGGAGGAGAGGGAACGGCCTCAGGCTGGGCCAGGGAAGGTTTAAGGTGGATATTAAGGAAAATTTCTTCACTGAGGAGTTCTCCAGCCCTGGCACAGCTGCCCAGGGCAATGTTGGAGTCCCCTTCCTGGAGGGATTTAAGAGTCATGTGGATGTGGCTCTTGGGGACATGGGCTATGGTGGCCTTACAGTGCCGGGGCATTGTTGAACTCAATGGCCTCAATGGTCTTGTCCAGGCTCAGTGGTTCCATGACATCACTGCAGACCCCAGAGGTCACAGAAGTCAGCCGGAGTCACATGTTCCGTGTGCTGGCCCCACACACACACACAGACCCCCTGCCCACCTCGCTGCCGGGCTCGGGTCACCCTCAGCCCAGGGCCCCGCCACGGTGAGTGCTCTGGGGACGGAACGGAGCCTCCTGGGGCTGCCTTCCTTCCCTGCTGGGGCTCTGTGCTGCCCAGCTCTCAGAATGCACCATTTCCATGGGCTCTGTGCTGCCCAGCTCTCCAGAATGCTCCATCTCCTTGGGCTGTGGGATGTCCGGCTGGGTCACCTGCTAACGCTCGGTTGCATTGCTCAGATGCCCACTGCTTCTCTTTATAACTTGTTTAATGGTGTAAAAATGAAGGAATTTCCCCTGTTAGCTCAGTGAGCAGGTCAGGTCTCTGATGAGGAGACAAGCTCTGAAGGGAGTGTGGGACAGAAATGGGGAGGGAGCAGGAGCGAGGACATTGAGGTGTGGCACAGCTGCCCAGCTGTCCCTGCTGATGTGGCTCCTGGGGACGTGGGTTGTGGTGGCCTTGCAGTGCTGGGGATGGTTGGACTGAGCTCCCTCATGTTGCTGTATTGAGCACTGATGGAAAATGCTGAGCGTGGAGCTGTGGAAAATGACCCCCTGTTTGCTGGCAGTTACAGTGAATATTCCATGTAGTAATTCTGTGTAACATTGAGGTTTCACCCTTGGCAATGGCCACGGAGTGCTTTCCTTGCTGAGTCTGACAGCAGTGTCAGGGCTTGGGTCATTCCTTGTTGGCTACAGCACCTTTGTGTGAGATTGAGATTCACCTGGGAGCAAACACAGCTGTGTAACAGGTTCTGGACTGGTTTTCAAAAATATTATCAGTATTTCTCTGTCCGTGACTCATCCCAGTGCCACCGTTGCCTTTTCTAAACAACATACCTGTTGTGACATTACCTATATGTTAAATGTCGTGGGTTGTTTATTCTGTCTCTGCAGCGATCGCATCCACACTAAATGGACTCCAGAAAGGCAACTTCCATGTTAAATGCTGTATTTATTCTGTCTATGCAGCAATCAGATCTACACTAAATGGACTCCAGAAAGGCAACTTCCATGTTAAATGCTGTATTTATTCTGTCTATGCAGCAATCAGATCTACACTAAATGGACTCCAGAAAGGCAGGCACTGATTCCTGTCATGATAAGCATACCATTTTCTTTTAAAACCTGCTTTTTGTCATGATTTCGGCTAGGAAAGGCAAATTACTTTCTCACCGGTATTTCTGTGCATTACACCACAGATGTATTTCTTGCTACTTAATTTTTCTGCTCGTGATCCATGATAAGAATGATTTTAAGCACGAGGTGTCCCCTTCAGCCCAGCCCAGCTCTGGGCTCCAGGCAGCTGCAGAAGGCACATCCCAGGCCAGAGAGCAGTGACATTGAGGCTTGGGTGTGACAATGCCAGCAGCCCCTTGGAGGCTGGAGATAAATGGGATGCATTCCCTGGAATGGCCTTCTACTCTGCTTTAATAGAACTTCCCTTGCATGAGTGTTCCTGAGGTCTAAGGTGATTCCCAAACTCACCTGCATTGAAGCTCAGTTTGGGTTTCTTCTCAGAGCTGCTCCGTCACCCACACTGCGAGCACAGGCTCAGGATTCCTTCTGTGAATGCTTGACAGGAATTTAGATTTATGCCTCATCTCAGATTTAATGTGGAGACTTGCAGGAAAGTATTTTGAGGAGCACAGAGAGGAAAGGGCTCCCTGGGTTAGAGAGTTCATTCATTTGGGGCTGGAGACAACAGGCCACCTCCAATCAATCCTTTCATCGAGGTAGCTGACACCCTCCTGGCTGACAAGGTGTGATTGTTCCCAGGCAGGACTCGATGACCTGAGCGGTTCTTTCCACCCCGAACAGCTCTGTCATTCTGGGCAGGTAGGCTTTTCCTCCCCACCACCTGCATTACCGCAGGGTTCTGCCAGACCTCGTGGATGTGCTGGGTGCCGTATCCGTGGCCAGATGACATCCATTTGTTTTCTGGCAGCGTGGTGCTCTCCCTGAAATAGCTCCTGTGTGCCACGAGCGCAGCCGAGCGCCGCGAGGGGAGCGGCACCACCAGCGTTATGTAATTCAGAACTGCAGCTTCATACATTTCCTCAATGAGAGTATTCCTGGTTTTCCCTTTTATAGCTTTCCATGTGATACCCATGAAGATGAGGCTGAGGACACGGAAAGCTTCGCAGCAGTCCAACCAGCTCCACACACAGCGGGCGCTGCGGGCCAAGCGGAAACACTCGGAGGTGGAGGAGCCCTTACCCGGCGGCGGGGGAAAACCACCCAAAAATGAGACGGGCCTCTTGTCTTCGATCAAAAAGTTCATTAAAGGAAGCACACCCAAGGTATGCCAGCTGTGGGCCCTTGCTTTGCTTTTGATTGGGTCATAATCACTTTAGATTTGATTGAAAACCAGTTCTGTTAAGCATTAATCATGTGGTGGAAGCAAAACGTAAAGAATTGGAAGGCAACAAGTGCCTGTGAGTTGTGTCAGGTAAAGCAGACTTTGAAACCCTTCAGGAGTCAATTGTAGACATATTTAACAGTCCAATAAATCACAGGATTTATTGCCTGGTGTTCCTTTGTAAGAATGTCAAATAAATTCAGTACGTTCTTAATTTCTATTTTAAGGATTCCTTGAATCCAGATTTGAGGAGTTACCGGTACTAACAACTTAGAAAAGGCACTCTGTAAGCGTAAACTTGTTGACTGTTTCTGGCAATTTTACTCAGTATTGTTCAGGAGTCATTTAATCAATGAAGGTCAAACCTCACAAATCCCAGTGCCAATTGATGCAGCTGCTCAGTGATTCCTGCAGTGAGCACTGCCCTGCTTGGGGCATCACATCCCGATCTTGTTGGGAAAACTGAAATCTCACGTCTTGGTCCAGCCAGCAGGCTGAGCTTTGCTGATCTGCACAGGTGAACACCTGTTGCATGTGTTCCATGGACATTTGAGGCTGTAAAATACATATACACATATATATAGATATAGATATAAAACCTTGATATGTAACCTTGCAACGTAACCTTGCAATTGCTGCAGTGTTTTTTCTCGCAATGGAGGCCAGTTAAAAACCCCTCATCATTCTGTCCCAGCAGTTCAGATACTGACATTGTGTAACTGCAAATTTGAAAGAAGAGTAGCCAAGACATAAGTAATTAACAATGTATTCCAGATCAGCTACATGATAAATAAAAACCTGATATAAATTCAGAACGATTTCCTGGGGTTTGAGCTAAGTGTTGAAACAATAACTTTGTAACAAGCTGAAGTTCAAATGATTTCAATTAATGGAACAATATATTCTTGAGTTGTTTAAAATGTAGTGAAATTGAGTTTCATGACATGTTAAACCACAACAACCTGTCCTAGAAACAATAAAGTACTAATGAAGAAATATCTCAGCAAAAATTAATGGTTAAGTCTTCCTCCAGTTTGTTTTTCATTAAACTCTGATAATTGATCTATTGTACAATCAGCATCTGTATTGGATCTCAGGAGCACAGCATTTTGGTTGCAAAACTTCTGCACCAGAGCACTCAAATCTAAGCAAAACATTTCTTGTTGAAATTTTTAGGTAAGGAAATTAAGTAAGGATCCTTAATGCTGATAAATTTTATCAGTTTTCTCTCAATATATGGACTATGGTCTATACAGTATGATTAAATCAGGTTGCTCTCACTGAGGTTATTGGTCCAGCAGGAGGTTTTGGGGTTCAATGGTGTTCTCCTGTCTTCTGCTGGGGCTGCCAATACCTCCCCAGGCTGGTATTTCCTTTAGCTGCTGTTACAGCAGGGGCTTTAGATTAATTTTTCTAAATTTAGTAAATTTTTTATTTACTGTTTTTTTGGAGCATGCAAAGTGTTTTCTCTTTTCTTTTTAAAGATGTGAAACTGCTGCTCCAGCAAGGTAATATTGTAATTCTAAAATTAAGATTTTAATTAACTTTCATATGGTCTGTGGCCTTGTTATTTATTTTGTTATTTAATTGGGTTGATTTTGCCTTGTCTCACACATTTCAGGGTACTCTCAATGATGACACTTTGGATTTCAGATTTACATTTTATTGAGTTGTAGTTGGTGTTTTGGGGGAAAAGGGGAAGGAATCTGTCGGAAATATGTGCCTGCACATAGAGCCATGCACAGAAAATGTGCAAAACTTTGCTTCTGTCTCATTCCCATGAGTGCTGCAGGGCAGAGCAGTCACTTACTTCCAGGTAAGGAGAATCCTTGGATTTTTGACAGCTCAGTTTTGCCCTGTACTGTCTGATATGGATTGTCACGTTTGATGTTGTTGGGCAGTTCACCTTCTGTGTATTTAACAGGCAGAGAATTCAAGTTTCAGGTCATTTTAGTTGCTTTGTCTCTTCATTTCCCAGCCTCTGCAGCACTGAAAGATTTATAGATCGGCTGTAAAGACAATTTTTCTACTACAGCAGCTCCATGTACAGTTTTCTTTCCCAATACTTTGATTTAGTTTAAACTCATGTAAAATCCCAGCTGGCCAGACACGTGCTGCGTGTTCTGCATCTGGAAGGAGAGCAGAAAAGGGATCTTCAGTGAACTTTCTCCAGGAGATAACATTCTCTGGTCTGTTCCACGGAAAAAGAGACACCGTTCAGTATATTTCTCCTTTCCCTCTTTTCTATTTTAAGGAAGAAAGAGAAAACCCCACCAAAAGGAGTCGGATTGATCGGGATATCGATAACAACTTGATCACATCCACGCCCCAGACAGGAGAGAAGGCCAACAAACAGCCCTCGCGCGTGCGGCGGAAAAGTCAGATGAACGGAGGTGAGTAAATCCCCCACCAGGCATTGTGCCATGGCAGCTCCGAAATCTCCCAGCTGTGCTCTGAGCCAGGGCAGCTCTGCAGTGGGGGAGGCTGTTGGGGGTTCTCACTGGCTTCAGCGAGAGCAGGGCTGAGCTGATCATAGCCAAACAGGATTTCCAGGAGTGTGAGCGACACTTCAGTCACGCCCCAGACACAGCCAGTGTATCTGTGAGAGCATTTGGATCAGCAGCAGCTGCTTTGCAGCTAATTTAACTTTTTTTGGTTTTAATTGTTGTTCTAAAAGTCTCATCATAATTTGATTTAGCTCTTCTCCCATTTTCTTGCAAATAAAAGTGAAATGTGACCTTGCACCTCTTGACCTTTGTGGAAGTAACCAAGTGTCCCTAGCTGCTGAAAGCACCTGTCAGACACACAGGCAGGTTCCTGTTAGAATTGTAGGACACTTTGGATGGGAAGGGACCACTTAAAGGTCACCTGGAGCAGTCCCCCTGCCCCTCTCCCGGCAGTGTGGGTCCAGCTTGGAGTCAGATCTGCCCCTGGAGTTAGATCCAGCTGCTCAGAGCCTTGTCCAGGCAAGTTTTGTATCTCTAAAGATGGAGATTCCCTGTTTCCTATGAAAATTCTTCTCTTGAATATCTCTGTTAATGACATGATGAAACTGTCAGTGATACTTAAAACATCATCTGTGATTCCAAATCCAGCATTAAAAACCTGGGTTCTAAACTTCTTTTCTAAGGAAACTGAGAGGGTGGGCAGGCCCTGGCATAGGTGCCCAGTGGCTGCCCCTGGATCCCTGGCAGTGTCCCAGGCCAGGCTGGACAGGGCTTGGAGCAGCCTGGGACAGTGGGAGGTGTCCCTGCTCATGGCAGGGGTGGAACAGGATGAGCTTTAAGGTCCCTTCCCACCCAGCCCAAGCCATCTTGTGACTCTCTGGTGTCCTGGCTGCACACAGAGCACCCTGAGCCCCTGTCACTGTCACAGGGATAAAAGTTCTTTGTTCAAACATTCCCTGTTAGTGAGGGCTTGGAGCTGCAGCTGGCATGGCCCACGTTCAGACAGGAGCCAGGGCTGTGGAAGGCCTTGTGCAGCTCCATCAGGCTCAGCTGACAGGAGGGTCTCTGCTCGTGTGCCCAAAATCCATTCACTCTCTCTCGTATGGACAGGCATCTCAGAGCCTGCGTGCTGTGGAGGAAATAATTCTCCTTCATCTCAGTCTCAGAGCTGCCTTGGCCTGCAGCCGTGAGATGGGGATTTGAGTTCTGGGGTGTGCATACCTGTACCTAACAATCAGAGAAAACCCTTGTTACGTGTCAGGTCTGTGACACGGATATTTATTTACTTCTGTCCTTTGTTATCTGTGATAACAGCTGACAGTTCTTCCCTTGCGAGCTGTTTGTGCCTGTGAGAGTGTGTGGAGCAGCACAGGATGGCTCTGGAGCAGCAGAGGGTGGCTCTGGAGCAGCACAGGATGGCTCTGGAGCAGCAGAGGGTGGCTCTGGAGCAGCAGAGGGTGGCTCTGGAGCAGCAGAGGGTGGCTCTGGGCTCTGGAGCAGCAGAGGGTGGCTCTGGAGCAGCACAGGATGGCTCTGGAGCAGCTGGAGGCTCAGCCAGGGAATCCTGAGCCTTTCTCGTGCCTCCCTCTAGTGGAGTCCTGGCCCTGAGAGCGCCTGCTCTGCCAGGAGCTGCCTCCTGCCCAATCCACCGGCAGGACTCACACCTCTGCTGTTCATGTGAGCGTGGTGCTGCCTCATGTGGGGAGTGAAGCCTCAGACGTGGTTGAAAAAGGAGACTTTGGGTTCATGCTGGCAGAAAGTTGCTGACTCTCATGGACCCAGCTGAGCCATGAGCAAGAGCTCACTCCCAGAGTGCAAGTACTGACAGTAAAGGTGCAACTGAAACCCAGCTGGGTGGTGTTAAAACTTATATTTTTTTCTTTTCCAGAAGCTGGAAGTTATGAGATGACGAACCAACACGTAAAGCAAAATGGAAAATTGGAAGATAACCCTACCACAGGCAGTCCCCCACGAACAACGTTACTGGGAACCATCTTTTCTCCTGTTTTCAATTTTTTTTCACCAGCAAATAAAAATGGTATTATTCAAAAAGACAATATTCTTAAAGATGAGAGTGATAGATTTTTGTATGAAATAGGTGTTTTGAGTGGCAGTATATTTTTTATTCTGGTTTACGGACCAAGAGTTACTGCTGCCAGATAAAGGGCTCCTTAATTCTTAGACAAGTTGATAGTTAATGAAAGAAGCAATAAGCTTATGAGCATTAGAAGTGTGTTTGGTGGTGCACGTTTCAGTAAAAAACAAAAAAAAAGGGAAAAAAAAAAGGGATGACATTCCTTGTCCCAAACATACTTTAAAGTCATTTGTCATGGTCTTCAGTTTGGTTCTTATTTTTGTGACACGATCAGTGCAGGTATCTTTAATTACTCGGAGACTTTGTGTGTGTGAGGTTAATAATGAGTGTGAGCATTGTGTTGGGAGCTCAGCCTGAGGTAACGAGTGTTTGGGACTGTCCCTCAGGAACATCAGGCTCCGACTCTCCCGGCCAGGCCGTGGAGGCTGAGGAGATCGTGAAGCAGCTGGACATGGAGCAGGTGGACGAGATCACCACGAGCACGGCCACCTCCACCAACGGCGCCGCCTTCCCCGGGCAGGCCGTGCAGGTCAGGGCTGTCAACAACGGCCTGGGGGACACCGACGAGCCGGGGGACCGCGACCTGCCCCCGCTCACGGGTAAGGGACAGGGACCGTGCCGTGGGGCGGGACGGGGTGCTGCAGGGAGTCCAGCACCTGTGCCGTGGGGCAGGAGGGGGTGCTCCAGGGCAGTCCCAGCACCAGCACTTGGCAGGAATTCCCGTTTCACCTCCCCTTGGGGTGTGCAAACTGCACTAATAGTGATTTTTGTGGTTGATGGACAAAGCTGCTTTATGCACCACAGACACAGTTTTGGCAGGACTGATCCATTCGGGATGTGACTCAGGTGGCCTCACAGCGCTTCTTCCCATGGAAGCAGAGATTCCAGAAGAAAGGCATTTCTATTAACGTTGGATATGCACACTCTGGACTTGCTAATCTCCAAAGAGAAATTGGCTACATTTGGTGTCTTGTGTTAGATATCTTGTGTTACCATTTACGTGGTAAATGAGAAACACACACATCCTACATTCATTTTCTGTATTTTCTTCAGAGATCATCTGTTTTTTGGCAAAAATTGTAGCCATAAAGTTCAGCTTCTCTGTGCATGGGCAGCATCAAATCTTTAACTAAACCTTTCCCAGACCCTGCAAGCTTTGGAGGATGAGGAGTTTTTAGCAGGGAGTGAATGTGACCTCGGACCCCTGGCAGGGGACATGGGGCTGCAGGCAGAGTTTGTCACTTGGCTCCTCCCTCGTGTCCCAAGTGCAAATTGTCACTTTGAAGAACTGCACTAATAAGACCAGCTCTTGTGGTTTTTTGTTTTATTTTTCGTTTTGGTCATTTTGATTTAATTTCAGCACCAGTATCTCCAGACAGTGGCTACTCATCAGCTCATGCAGAAGCCACCTATGAAGAGGACTGGGAAGTCTTCGATCCGTAAGTGCCACTGTTGATGCTGGAAATAGTAAATCTTTGGGGTATTGAATTAAGATATTTAAATTGGATCATTTCTTGTTATGATGATGAACTCCAAAAGCTCCTAGCTTAAAAAAAACACGTGTATGTTCATATGGGGTTTAATTACATTTAAAATTCTTGTGCAGCCTTAAATATTTCAAATAATAAGTTGGGCTACAACATTGCAGTTCAATAAGGTACCTTCTTACAGCAAAATCTGTATTCTTTTCAGATACTATTTCATCAAACACGTGCCCCCACTAACAGAAGAGCAGCTGAACAGAAAGCCAGCTCTCCCACTGAAAACCAGAAGCACACCAGAGTTCTCATTAGTTCTAGACTTGGTAAATATCCTTATAAACACAAACCAAAGCAGGGGGATGGAGCATTTCCCTTATTTTGTTTGTTGTGGAAATCAGTCATGTTTGCTTTAAATAAAAAGATTGTTGAATGTTGCATAATTTTAGTTTAAAATAGTTTAAAAATAATTAATTGTGGTAGGAATAGAATGTATGTTATATTTGTCAAATACTTACATCCTGCTTTAAAAAAAAGGGCATTACAGTTTTAACATGTCAAACAGAGTTAAAGACAGAGTTAGTTATCTGTCCCCACAAAGCCTTCCTAAATCCATTCTGGGAAAAATGAGAAGGAATAAATAGGAAAATTCAGCTACGAGAGTCTTGCATCAAGATGGATGAAAAATTAAACTTCTAATTTTTAGAACATTCTTATTCTTAAAAGGCACGAATCCACTTTTTGAAATACTCTTATAAAATATATTTGTTCTGATTATGATTTGTTTCAGTGTCTCTGTTTTGAAAGTTGTTTCAGACCCTGTGAATGATGTTGTGATTTTATGAGCAGCATCAGTTGGGCTGTCCTTGTGCGATTGTAGGAATGAGAGCATTATTCACACAGAGAGATGCAGGCTGGAACTGAAAGAGAGGAAAGCCTACGAAATTAAAATATCTCCTTGTAATTAGACCCCCAGCACATAATATTAGTGAAAATTTTTAAAAATTACAAGAAGAATGAAATGTTGAATTCATCCTAAGAATTTTCTTCAATCTTGACAGCACTTGCACAAAAGTGCATTTTCCATTCTAAACAAACATGCCTTGAAATGAACATAAAATGCAGAAACATTTTCAACATTGTTTTTTCACACTCTTGTCTTTCTTTTACGTAATTTTTTTCCCCAGGATGAAACATTAGTGCACTGTAGTCTAAATGAATTAGAAGATGCTGCACTCACTTTCCCAGTTCTTTTTCAAGATGTCATTTACCAGGTAAAGAGAAAAACGTAAATTTTTTTATATTGTTTTGTGGGAATCCTTGCTGCGTGGAGTTGTTCTCAGCTTGTTTGAAGAGAGGGAAGCCACAGCCTGGCATTTTATACCTGTGGTGATAAACTGCAGGTGTCAGATCTGGCAAGAAGTTTTGTATTCACTTCAGCTGTTCCCCTTTTCCTCCCCTCCGGTGGCTGGGCTGTGTTCACAATACATTTGTTCTGAGTCAGTTCATGTACTGCAAATCCTCGTGGAGACTCACTGTGATTTGCAGGGAAACCCAAGCCTGTTCCCTTTTCCTGAGTGGCTGTTAAAGCCATCGGTACAGCTGAAATCCCTGTGAAGTGAGAGGCAGCTCTGTAGCCTCCCTGATGTTCCAGGAGAGCTGCAGATATTCCTCAGAGCTGCAGATATTCCTCAGAGCTGCAGATATTCCTCAGAGCCGCAGATATTCCTCAGAGCTGCAGCTCCGTGTGGATGAGCTCTGTGAGCCTGGCAGAGCGTGAGCAGAGCGGGGCTGCTCCTCCCAGCCTGGAGTGCTGCCACGGCCATGGCCAGGGCTGCCCAGCACAGCCAAACCCACCCTGGCCAGGCCTGCAGCTCTTCCATGTGAGCCCAAATCCTGGGTTGGAGCCCAGGAGAGGCAGAACCTCCTCTCTGGGGCCGCATGTGACTGCAATTCCCTGCAGGGAACGGATTCTCTGTGTGTGCAGTTCTGTGCCGGTGGTGGCTGAGTTTGCTGGGGCTGGGAGCTGCTGGAACCTTGGTGCCATTGGGGTGCTGTTATACCAGAAGTTGATACTTGCTATTCATTTCTGATGCTCATTTTGACCTTCTTGGCAAAAAGTGGCGTTCAGTGGGGAGGGTGATAGCTGGAGGCTGTGAATGTTTGCTAAAGCCCTCTCTGCTGCAGGTGTATGTCCGGCTAAGGCCGTTCTTCCGAGAGTTCCTGGAACGTATGTCTCAGATTTATGAGGTAAATTATTAGATACTACCTTTGAATTCCATTTTTAAATTGTTTCCACTTGTGTCTCCCATGGTGACCTTTTCCCCTCCGCTCCCCAGATCATTCTGTTTACTGCTTCTAAGAAGGTGTATGCAGACAAGCTATTGAACATCCTGGACCCCAAAAAGCAGCTGGTCAGGTAAAACACAGCATCGGGCACGACCTGCTGTGGGCAAACTGAGTCCCAGGGCTGACCCATGGGCTGGGACATGTTCCTACTGCAGCATGTCCCTGGCTGATTCCTTGTGGCTTTGTCAGGGCTGAGGGAGGGAGAAAATGGACCGAAGTGATGGAATTGGTGCCTTGTGATAAAATAACCCCGGGCCAAAATCTCTGCCTGCTCATTCTCTGTTAGGTTGGCTCATGGGAAATGACCTCTTGGGGGTCAAAAGTGTGCTTTGGAATACACACTGCAAGTAAAGGAAATGAAATGAGTATCTGATTACTTTTAAACTATTCAAACTTAGTTTATTATAAAGTGTGACTTGTATAGTTTTTGCAATCAGCATGCTTTTAATTCTCATTCAATCACAAAATCATTTGTCTGTTGGTTTTTATTAGAGCTGGTTTAGTTTTTCATTTCTCAGTACTGAGCTTTACTGGGAGGTGTTTGGCTTTTCCCATTCCTTAAGGCAGAAGGAAATTCCAGGGGTGAGATTCTGTCGCTCTCACCTGGCAGGGGGCTGTACCTGGGAATGCTAACCCAAACTGATTTCTGCTCAGGGATTTGCCCTGTGCAGGGTGTCCCAGGGCAGGGAACACTCCCGGGGGTGTCAGAGCTGTGTGATTCACTGCACAGCCTCTCTGCACCGTGCTGCACGCTCTGCAGTGAAGCTGGATTTGCTGCACACACACAGCAAAGGCAGTGAGTTTGTCCAGTGTTTCACTTGGAGCTGAGGGCACATCTGAGCTCCTTTTCCTGACGTGCAGAAGGATAAACTGTCACTAGCTGTGCCCAGGGCCAGTCCTGCTGCTGTTATGTGACACAGGATCCTGGCTGGGCCTCGTAGCTCTGTGCCACTGTGTACATCAGGCTTGGGAACTCTTTCGGTCCTGGAGCCCTGAGCCCGGCTGTGCCACCCCGGGGATGGTGCCCGGGAAGGGGCTGGCACTCCAGACATGAGCGTGGCTGTGTCCCATGTGTCAGTCCTTTTCTGCTCTGAGCATTCAGCACTGTGATTGTTCCTGAGCTGGGACAGGGAAGCGCCAATGGCACGCACAGCCAGACAGGTCCAGAGGCCAGCAGAGCTGTTCCTGTGCTGCTGGCTCTGTGTGGGGTTGGTGTGGCTGAGCTGACTCTGTCCCAGCTCTGCCTGCAGCCCCAGGTGCCTGTCAGGCCCCGCACGTGTGACTCACGCTCTATATATAAATGCTGCAGCTCATTTCCCTCCATGGCAACGTTGGGAGCTCAGCTCCTGCATGGAATTAAGCACACTATGTACAGCTTCCGAGCACTCCATTTAAAAATACAGGCAGCCTGCAAGGGGCTGCTCTGCAACTGGGCGGGGCAACCCCAAATCTGCCTGCTTTACAGTTTATAATTCTGTTGATATGCCATGAAATAGGAGTTTTATTCCTGCTGGTTTTTTAATCAGAGTCCTTTTGGTCAATCCATCCATTTCTTCTGTCATAAATTACACAGGAGCAGCCTAATGGGAAGGGAAGGAGCTGATGGGATGTTTTGGCCCTGAGGCTTTTTTTTTGAAATGTGATAACTGAAATAGGTTAATTGCCAGCAGAGGTGTAAGAGAAAAGGAAACATTTCTTGTGACACTTTGTGTTCTGGCATGAGGTGGCACAGGGAGGCCTCATTCTGTGAGGGCTGGGACAGAATAAAGGGATAATAAACCCCAATAAAGTGGCTCTGTGCAGCCCCTGCGGCTTGGCAGATCATTGGGGTGCTCTGGGTCCCTTTGCTGGCCTGTCAGAAAAAAGAGCCTAAATAAATACAAACACCCACCCCCAGAGCTGGGTTAGTGCAAAATCACCTGAACTGGGCATTTTACCAGTGAAAAGCTCTAAAGAGACAGAAAAAGGGCATAATTCTCTAACAAGAGATTGGAAGAGAAAACACTGGGTAATGCGTGGCAAAGCTCAGTATTCCTGGTGCAGTGTGGATGTTGTCATTGGTGTCATTAATTAGTGTTTTCCTTTAATGACAGGCATCGACTCTTCCGTGAGCATTGTGTGTGTGTACAAGGGAATTACATCAAGGATTTAAACATCCTGGGCAGAGACCTCTCCAAAACCATCATCATCGACAATTCACCGCAAGCCTTTGCTTACCAGGTGAGGGGCTGGGGCAGGAGACACCTTGGGGCAAAACTTCCTGAGGGGGACAGGGAAACCCACACTGAGATTTCACTCTTTATGTCAGTTTGGGGCTTACGTTTGTGTTGAAGTTTGCAAACCAAAACTGTGGGAAAAATACTCATGAATCTGTAACTTGGAAACATTTTTCCCTTAAGTAGTATTTCACAAGTTGTATTTGTAGATAAATTAAGTATAAATCGTGTGTTGATGATTTTTTTCTTATTTCAACTTCAGCTTTCCAATGGAATTCCTATAGAAAGCTGGTTCATGGATAAAAATGATAATGAACTCCTAAAGTTGATTCCATTTCTGGAGAAACTCGTAGAGCTGGTAAGTGTTTGCTTTCTGTGACTTTTCCGGAAGCTGTCAGTGAGTTCCTTTGGTATTGTCACCTATTGTAAGGCTTTCTGAGTCACTGAGACTGAGGCTGATGAAGATCCAGGGACGTGCTCACACAGCAAAAGGGACTTGTCATTGCTGACTGTGCTGAAATGCAGGGCTGTGGGATTGTGACATCAGTTTGAAGGGAATTGGGAATCTCGGAGCTTTTCGATGACGTAGTGCCTGTTGCTGGCTGTGCTGTGTGTCTTTATTCCCAAAAGGCAAATAAACCCCTCCTGACCTGTTGCGGATGCTATGGCATTATTCTGTAAGTGTCTGGAATGCCATAATTCACAGCTGGTACTCGTTCCCTTAGGAGAGGGGTGTTAGACAAGGAGCCCTGATCGGTGTGGATCCTGCTGTATTTATTCTCCTAAACCTGCCCTTTCCCCCACAGAACGAAGACGTCCGACCTCACATCAGAGACAGATTTCGCTTGCATGATTTGCTACCCCCCGATTAAAGCCTTTGCTCTCGCTGCCGAGGGGAGGAAATGCAGGACCCTGTTGGACTAATACAAAACATTGCCATTACTGTTGAAATTTTGCATTTTTGTACCCCGTCTTGCTTTTCTTATCTTTGGTGCCCAACAATGATCAAGGGTTACAGAAAGAGACTTTCTACACCTGAGGTTGCCGCCATCAGTACAATCCAGTACCCGCAGTAGGGAGGCTAGAACAGAAAAGTCTTTAGAACTAGTGCAACTCCAAGGAAATTTTTTATGTACAGGACATCTGCAGTTTATAAAGAAAATTCTGTTTCTGCCACCAGCAGTTTGACCTGTAGAAACACAGGATTTTATGATACAACAGAGATTGAAAACGGACTCGGATTTTCTCTCTGTTCGGTGCTCTAAGTGGGTTTGTAGCCACTTTTCTGTTACTTTTAAGATTCTCATTTCAACAGGAATGGCCAGTAAAAGTTGTTTTATTTTTCCTGTTAAGGTTTATAACCTTTTTACATTTTTGACCTGTATTAGATTAGAATTTCATTATGCATTCCTTTTAGTTGAGGCGCTTCATAGTTTTTCTGGAAATAGCCAAATTTTGTTAGTTTTTTATTAAACAGTTGGCTGGCCGTTTCCCTGCTTTGTCTGCCTGCATCCTGTATATTTGTTTAAAAATATTCTCTAGTTTTAGCCCACGTAAGTTTCATTTAGAAATGAAAAAAAAAAACCCTGCATTTATATTTTCTTTCTGTAATATTCTACTGTAGTCGAAATCTTTTCAAAAATCAAGAGACTGGCTAGCTAAGACGAAGATATGAATTACTAATATTCCGAATATTCTAAACCATTGCGATGGCACGTACTCCGGGCAGAGCACAGCTGGCAGCGGCACCACGGACGGACAAGGAATACCTCACCCTCTGCCCCCGTTTGCTGCGGGACCGCGCTCCGGGCAGGGCTCCGTGCTCGGGCTGGGCTCATGTGACACTCCTGGCTCCGATCAGCCCCTCCGGGCCGGGGCTCCCCTGCCATCCCACTGGTTTCCGAGGGAATGGGCCCGGCCGTGGCTCCTAATGCAGCGCCCTGGAGGTGATATTTTTATAGCGGTGGGAAATCTTCTTTTCCGGAAGCTTTTTATGGAAGGTAGAATTTGTACAAGTTAGGAAGCTTTGCCTCTCGACTGCATTACCATGCCACGGGCTCGGACTGGTTTTGTGTAAAAGATGTCACAGAACGGCACTTTTTCTAAAGAGAAGTTTGCTATTTTGTATGCTTGATAAGAAAGTACAGTATTGGAAATTAAAGGTGGACAGCTGATAATTGAGAAGTATGTCAATTAATTTTTTATGTATATTACCTGTTTACTTGTACAATTTTATTGTACAAATTACATGCAGCTTCATTTTCAAATGAGTCCTTAAAATAAGGAAAATCTTTTTAGCAAAACATTTAATTTTTGTATTTTTGATTTTAAAAGGCATGAGTTATGTCAACTTTTTCCAGTGTATTAATGAAGATTTTAACTTTTCATCAGGTTGAGTGTTTTCTTACTATATTATCTGTTGTGTATGTAGCTAGCACATGGTGTCACTGAACTGTTAAAACTTAGCATGTAGAGCAAGCCTGTTTTGTGGAAAACCTTTATTCATTAAAAACAAAATCATCATGGCAGATTTTCTGCAAAAAAGTGAAAACATTTGCAATTCAGAATACTGATTTTTTTTGTATTTAAAGAAAGGTATTTTGCTTGCAGGAAAGAAATACTACAGATTCATTTTAATGAGAATCTTTTAAATGTATTTATCTTTAGGGCATCTGGGCATCTTTACGCTGTTTGTCTTATGTCTTTATTGAAATAAAATGTACAGAACATTACCTTTACATCTGCTTGGTGCAGCCGTGTCAGCTGGGCAGCCCCGGCCTGCGGGGGTGCTGATGGAGAGGTGGATGGATGGATTCTGCAAGGGGCAGCTCGTGCTGGAGCTGCCCTTGCTTTGCCAGCTCTTTCTGTTCCTTACGATGTAAATCTGCGTCTGAGGGGTGGTTTTAGTGTTCGGTGGTGAAGCTTTGCCTAACGGGGGTTCCTCCCAATTTCTCCACATCACAGAACTGCTGTCAAATCCCGGATCTGCCAGAATGAGCCCAGCTGCGTTTAGTTCGTGGCCTTTTCCAGCTGCAGTGGGATGTTCATCTGTTCAAATAACATCCTTATCCCCAGGTCCTCTGTGCCTCCAGCCATTCCGAAAGGGCTTCCAGGGTGGAGGAGACCAAAGCCGTGTTGCACTTTCCTGCTGCGTCTGTGTTGTGCCCATCAGATCTGTGAGGGAAACCCAGAGTAAACGAGGGGATTTAGTTCTACATCGGTGCACAACGGGAGTGACAGAGATTGCTTAGTAAACATATTAAATATTCATATTTTCCTGTGCTGCAAGCCTGGCATTCATCACTTCAACTCTGCAGAGTTGTTCTGCCTCCTGCAAACGCTTCTGCTTTCATCCACAGGTTTTATTTCTGTTGTGTTCATCTTGAGGGGGAGTTCCCTGTTCCTGTGCCGAGGTCTGGATCAGGTTGTGTCCCCAAAACCACCCCCATGCCCAGGGGAGGCTCTGCCAGGTGTGTAACTGAGCCATCAGTGTGGTTTGTGCCACTGGACCAAGGCACCGAGCACTGATTCCCGTTTTCTGTCCTTTTAGAAAGCACAGCATCCTATTTCCAAAGCTCTGGGTGATTTCCTTTGTGATCTGCTGGTCATGGTGACTATGTCTGTCTTGCGTGTCCCCGTGGATTCTGTTCCAGGTTGGAGCGCTGTGGTTTGGCAGCACAGTGATGTCTCCCCGACTTTTGGTGGCCGTCCCTGTTGAGTTCTTTGCTTTCCCTGGATTTGTTCTGTAGCTGGAATGGCCCTCGCCATGGTGTCGGTACTTCCCCCCACCTCGGATCCATTCCACCTGCCATTTCTCATTGCTTTTGAATGTGTTGGGAAGCCTGAATGTCTCAGGACTGGATTAGGAATGTCCCAAAGCACGAGCAGGGTCAGCTGCGGGCGACACCGTGAGGAGACAGATCAGCTTTGGGAAAGCGCTGAAATGTGGAATCAGAGCTCCCAGCAGTGCCATGAGTGACAAAAGCCCTTCCCAGCACATCGTCCCCTTCCCCAAACGCTGCTCTGTCACAGTCGGAGTTCCAGTGCGCTCGTGGATGGTTGGATCATGGATGGATGGATCGATCCAGCTGGAAAGCATCGAGCCTGAGGGCAAGAGGGACCAGCAGGAGCGGAGGAGAGGAGCAGGAAGAGGAGTGCCAATCCCACGGGTCCAGCGGCGGGACAGCAGCGTGGGGCCATGGCCCAGACCCCAGGACTGTGGGATGTCCCCAGCGGGCTGGGCTGGGAGCCTTTTGCTCCTCTTTCCTTTCCTGGGTCCTGTCCGGTGCTGCTCCTTGGGCCGGGCACCGGTGAGCCTGTGCCAGGAGGGGATCCAGCTGGAAACAGGTTGAGGGAACACAGGAGGGGCAGGAGGTGGGATTGTAGCCACGAGGGCCCCGGGAGCAGAGCTGTTCCGCTGCTGTCAGTGGGAGTTGGGTGGGGAGGCATGGGAGGACAATTTTTTGGAAAAATAATTGTGGCGTTCAACTGGTTTGGCTGGAGAGTGGTGTCACAGGGCCACAGGAGGACACCTGAGGACGCTCTCAAAGAGTTGGTCACACCAAGGCCGTGAAATCCCAGCTTTGCTCTGCAGGTTCTTGGTGCAGAAATCCTGAAGGAGTGCATGAATGGCACAGGTGCAGCAGTGCCCAGAGAGAGCCAGACTGCTGAAAATAAAATGCCAAAAACCCTGTTTGCTTGAAAGCAGCCAAAGATGTTCTGCTAAAGATGGACTTGGACAGACTGCAGCACATCCCAATTTCGGTTGTCCATGCAATGTAACACCGTTTTGCTTTATTGTTTTTGATACTTGCAAAAATGTCATTGATGGGGCCAAATCGTGTAAAACATGATGGGAAGAGAAGTCCTGTGCTATGGATTTCTGTTTCCTCTGCAATCATTTCTAGTCTATAGAAGCACAAAGATTTATATTAAATACTTATGCTCTGGATTCTGGTTTTATGATTTTTAGCTGATATCATCCTTCTTTGATACAATTATCTGTAAGTCAAGACATTGCTCCTGTCAGTTTTTAGCCTTGAAGTGGAAGGGAAGAAATCATGTCTGTGTTTTACTGTCAAGGAAAAATTTAAATGTTCCATGTAAATCCTTAGAATTCCAAATTACATATTCCAATATTAACATATTCCAAATTACTGCACAATTCCTGGCAGTTTTGTGATTATCCCCACAGCACCCTGAGTCTGTGAAACTGTCTCGACTTGCTGAAGGTATAACTTGTGACTTTGTTTGATCCATAGGTAAAGCTTTGTTGTTATATAAATAGTCTGGCAAATGGACAACAGGAAAAGGATGATAAATTTGGAAGTCTCTTTTTTCTGTGTGTTTTTCCCAGACACGTGTGTGATTTATACAGGTGTGTACAGAGATCATTCATTTGTTATATGAAAGGTTCTAAATTTATTATCTTCAGACAAAATCTGTCCTCCTTTTCCTCAGATTCTCACAGAAACTGGGAGCTGGCAGTGAAGTGGGAGAAGTGAAAATTTCTACTTTTCTCTATTTGATGTTATTGGACAGAGGGCGAAGGAGAACCTCTGATGTGGATAGAGCTGAGCGCGGGCGGCACGGCCGCTCCGGGCGCGGTGAGCTGCGGCGGGAGCGCGGGCACGGCCCGTGCCCGGCG
>VZRL01004108.1:241345-255530 GCA_013397895.1 Origma solitaria | reverse complement strand
CTGGGCCTGGCGGGTCCCGGCGGCTCCGCCCGCGCGGCAGCGACTCCGGGGTCGGTCACGGTGACAAGTCCAAATGCCAAGAGAACCCGAGCCGGTCCCTGCCCGGAGCCGCTCTCTGCCTTGGGACTCGCCGGGGAGGAAGGGTCAGACAGACGCTCTTGGTAGTGGCACCTCCTGCTCTCTGGGGGTTCCACCTGCTTCTTCCCAGCTGCTTCACAGGCTTTAGGGCGCTTTCCCCTCGCTTTTTGTCTCCTTTCGGGCCCGTAGTTGTGAGTGGGGTGCGCTGGGTTAGGCGTCAGGACGGGTTTAATGACGGCAGTGCTGTGTTGGTGCTTCTGCTGCTGACCAGAAACTTCTGTGCTCTACCAGCGCGTCTTTTCCACCTCATCTTCCTCCTTCTTCACACACCATGAGGCTGTGTTTCAGCGTGGTGTCCGCACGGAAGTGGGATTAAAATATGTGGATGATCATTTCTGGTGCTTCTGAAGGCAGAGCTCCCTTAAAGGCTGTTTGCTCCTGCTGGGCTCCAGCTGCCCTTGGCAGGGTGGTGGTGCCACAGAAAGCTCCGTTTGCTCCATTCTCATATGGGTAGTGCAGAGGGATGCCAGGGAATGCACAAGGAACATGCCAGATGGATTTCAAGGCCAGGTTGGACAGGGCTTGGAGCAACCTGGTCTAGTGGAACATGTCTCTGCCCATGGCTGGGGGGACCTGGGTGGTCTGTGAGGTCCCTTCAAAACCCCAGCCACCCCAGGATTCTGTGAGTAGAAGTCAATTAAAAAAGACCTTTTTGTTTCCAATCCAGCCCTGGGACATTGTAACACTAGGTGACCACTTGGGGTTGATTTTGAGGACACTGTTGCCAGAATCTCTGAAAGACACCAGCAGTTATTCTTGGGGCTCAGGTGGAGTTCTTCTCATAATCAGTATGGAAAAAGTAGTTCTGTTAAAAACCCCCAAAGTTACAATATTTCTGTGAGTTACAAGCTGGCAATTTTCCTTCTTAAATTCAGTAATAGCTGGAGCCCAGAGTGTCCCAGGTGTCACATTTGAGCAGCAGGACAAGGACAGGACAAGATAGATGAACAGCAGCTCCAGGGCCTGGGAATGAGTGTGGATAGTGTGGAAGTGCCCAGGGTGGGATTGGCACAGGTGTGTGACTGACACCCTGTGATTGGCACAGTGTGGGACTGACGCAGGTGAGCACAGACACCTTAGCTCAGGCTGGCTGTGACGTTTGCTTTTCCTCCTTCCTTAGAAAGTGAGAAGCCTTCCTGTTGGATAGAATGTGTCCAGGAGAGCTGGACTGGAGTGGTTCTCCTGGAGATACCTGAGGGTTTTCTGGCTGTTCAATAATAATATTCGTATTTAATAATAATTAATAACAATACTTATAATAATATTAATACTATATTGATATATTACATATCGTATACATTTTCTATAGTAATCTTATAATATTTAATGATAATAATTAATAATAAAAGTTAATAATAATTCCTTAATAAAGGAACAAATATTCCCGATATGGAATCACGGAATCCTGGAATGGTTTGGGTTGGAAGGGACCATAAAGTCATCTCATTCCAGCCCCTGCCGTGGGCAGGGACACCTTCCACTGTCTCAAGTTGCCCCAAGCCTTGTCCAACCTGGGGCAGCCACAGCTTCTCTGGGCACCCTGTGCCAGGGCTTGCCACCCTCACAGCCAGCAATTCCTTCCCAGTATCCCATCTAGCCCTGCCCTCTGGCAGTGGGAAGACATTTTACATCTTGTACATAGTAAGGATGCAGCTTCTTAACTATTTCCAAGGGATTATGGATTTAGTGCTGGAGCTGCACCTGGAGAGGATCCAGCAAAGAAAGGTGGTTTATTTTGGTTTATTTTCCTTTGATTTGCTCTTCTTGCTGAATTACCAAAGGCCTGGATCAGGCTCTGGATCCCTCAGTGCAAGGGCCCACGGTGGGGAAATCCCCACGTGAGGGAAATGACGTGGTCGAAAGTAGCAGCACAAAGCGTTTTCTGACCATGGCTTTCTTTAGGCATTTCACATTTTGGAATTTGCTTTGAATCTGCAGATCTGTATTTTGGAAGGTTTTTTAGTAATGAACTTGCAGTAACTGTTAATTTAGGAAACATCAACTTCCCAGGTTTAAAATTAGCACCTTTGGTAACAAAACTCCTCTCAGTGTTCCCCAGCACTCGTTTCCCAGAAGTCGGGCCTCCTGCCAAGGAATTTTCATCTATTGACTCAGTGCTGGCAGAGCCAGAGCGGGGCAGTGCCTGCTCCTGTCCCAGTGCTCGGTGTCACTGGGAGCCAGTGCCCAGTCCCTGTCAGTTCCCAGCAAAGCTGTTTCAGGAGCCCTGGTGTAGTTAAGGAGGCAGAAGCAGTGTTGAAATACTGTGGAATAGAGGTGTTCTCTTGGAATGACTTTATCATTGCAGAGACACAGCGCTAAGGCAGTTGGCTCTTCCTCCAAGAGAGCTCCCTGGAGTTTATAAACCAGGCAGGGCTGGCAGGACTTGGAATTCCCGGAGCTTACAAACCAGGCCTGGCTGGTAGGACGGGGTCGGAGCACGTCTCATGGCATGGAGTCCTTGCCCACGTGCCCTCTGCGAAGTCTCCCAGATATTCCATGGATGAATCCCTTGTGGCGAGGCTGCCCTTGCTCTGGAGTTTGCACTTGATTCCTAGCCTGGCTGGACTGGGGCCGTGGCAGCTCCTCAGTGCTGAGGGGAGCTATTTAAGCAGTGGGTGTAACAAACCTAATTAGATGTGAGCTAAAATAATGCTGCTCCAAATTCAAGTCAGCTCCGTGGAATGTGGAAGGGAAGCCGAGTCCCTCGCAAGTGCCAATTAAGCAGGGTGAGCTGGTCGATGGACTCGGGTGTCTCCTTGCTTGGATCAGCACATCCCAGTGGAACGTGGGGCTTTGTGCCTCTGGTGTAGCCTCCCAGGAAATCCCTGCCTGGCTTGTGGGGCCCTGTGCATGACTGTTGTGAGGTGGGAATACCAAACTCCAGGACTGAGGGGTTTGATTTGACCTGTGACCATGTCCTCACAGGTGATTTTAATGTGAACTGGGGCTTGTCCAGTGAACCCCTGGAGCTTCCAAGCTGAGTCCAAACAGGCAACTAAAACTGGATTGCTGTTTTGAAATTAGGAACTGTTTTTTCATGGAAAGGGTTGTCCGGCTTGGCACAGGCTGCCCAGGGTGGTGGTGGAGTCCCCATTCCTGGAAGTGGTGAAAAAATGCATGGATGTGGCTCGTGGGGACATGGGTTAGTGGTGAACAGGGAGTGGGGTTAGGCTTGATGATCTTAAAGGTCTTTTCCAACCTTAATGATTCCATGAAAACCTGGTCAAAATCATGGTCTTGTGGCTGTTGGAAATTGGAATTCCTGTCTAAGTCAGGGCTCGCTGCATCCTCCCCTGCTCCAACACGGCCTCGTGTTGGGTGTTGTGTGGGCAGCAACTCAGGGTGGCTTTCCCCTGTGCTCTGCAGTTTGTTCTGCAGCCATGGGAATGCTTTTCCCAGCAGAGGAGAGGGTCCCTGGGAAGGAGCAGGTTCCTGGTGTGGTGTGGAACAGGAGAGCCTGTGCTGCTGTTATGTGGTTTCAGCTGGGCTGGGGGCTTCCAGCAGGGCTGTGTTGCGTCCACCCCTCAGTGACATTCAGTGTCTCCTAACACCAGAAATGAGAATAAAGTCCTGTTTGTGTGGGGGTTGTTTGACTGTTCGTGACTTGGCTGTTGTAACTATTGACACAAACTGATTGTTTGACCAAAACCTGCCTTTTTCGTGGTAAGAACTGGCCCCAGGCAGCGTGGACAACCCGAAAAACCCTGGAGGTACAGCTCCCATGGCTCCCTGACTCTGACATGAGTACAGTGGGTTTGTGGGCATTGGCAGAGGTTATAGGTATCTGTAAAAGAATCTTAAATGTTTTGCAGGATAACTGGGATGATGAGGAGGAAGAGGAGGAAGTAAAGGAGACAGAGGTAAAACAAGGTGAGACTTGAAGGTAACCCCTGGCTCTGTGTCAGCATCAGAACAGACACTGGTGTAGTCTGGGGGTGTGTGAGGATCCAAACCTGAGTGGGGCTGGGGCTGGGGTTGGCTTTAACAGAAGTGTCTTTGACTCTGTGTTCAGTCCCCCTAGCTGAGCTTGGTGGCTTCCAGTGTTTATATGGTTGTGGGTGGGGAAAACAAATCATCAGATCTCTGAGAGCTGTGTTTGTTGTTCCACCTTTTACAGAACCAAAAGTTTCAGAAAAAAAGAAAATAGCAGAAAAAATCAAAGAAAAAGAAAAGCTACAAAAGAAAAAGCAAGAGGAGCTTAAAAAAAGGGTAACTCCTGATTTCTTCTGGGTCACATAAAATTCAGAAGGTGGGTTGGATTGTTTTGGACGTTGAGCAGGACCTGAAAAGGTCTTGATTCATCTGATAACCCAAACTTAGGTCTTGTACGTGGTCCCACCTGGGGCTGGGAGCTATAATTCTGGTGTAATTTAACCAGTGATTGGAACAGTGTTACCCCAGTTCCCTTGTGTGCAGCACGTGATGGAGCAGGCAGGAGTGGGAGTTTGGTCTTTCTTCCCATTCCTTGTGAAATGAACGATTTATTGACACTCCAGGGAATGGGTTCCAGGTTTTCTGTGCCCTGACTGACTCGAGGCAGCAATGAGTGATTCAAAGGCCCTGGAGAAAGCACCATGTCTTTAATGTGCCACCTTCTCCCTGTGTTTTCCCTCCAGTTAGAGGCACCTGAGGAACAGAAGGAGCTCACACCAGAAGAACAGTTGGCAGACAAACTACGGCTAAAGAAGTTACAAGAGGAGTCGGACCTGGAGTTGGCAAAGGAAACCTTTGGTGAGTTAAAGCAGCAGGAAATAAAGCCCTGGGACCTGTGGGACCCTGCAAGGCTTGAGCAGGGTTTGGCTCTCAGCACATGGAGCTGGTGGCACTGAGAACAAAGAAATAGCAAAGATGCTGATGCACAGCAGTGTTCCTCAAACATGGAAGCGTTTCCTTGATGATGGTGAATGATTCAGCTCATTGCTCAGGGGAGGCTGTGCTCAGTGAGTTGTCACAGAGCAGTGCTTGGGGGTGCGCTGGATACAGCTGCAAAGAACCAGCTGAGCTCTGCACTGCAGAGCTTCGGGAAGGAATCATTCACTTGAGGGAAAAGGTGCAGGTTGTCCAGAGAACAGGAGTAACTGGGTCACATTTCTGAGTTTGACTCAGCTTCTGAAATTGTTGGAGAGAGATTTTGGCCAAGGACATGGAGTGACACAACAAAGGGAATGGCTTCCCACTGACCAAGGGCAGGTATAGGTGGGATATTGGGAAGGAGCTCCTTCTTGTGAGGGTGGCAGGCCCTGGCACAGGTGCCCAGAGGAGCTGTGCCTGCCCCTGGATCCCTGGGGCAAAGCCAGACTGGGGCTTGGAGCAGCCTGGGATAGTGGGAGGTGTCCCTGCCCATGGCAGGAAGTGGCACTGGATGGTCTTTAAGGTCCCTTCTAACCCAAACCATTCAGGGATTCTATGAAATCAGTGAGTTTTGCAAAAAACATCCTTCCTGCCAGGCCAGGGATGGGCCCTGCTGTGGTGGGAGCAGAGCTCAGGGAGGTGGGAGCTGGGTGGGAGCCAGGTCCCCTCCTAGGGCTCACAGCTCATGTTCTCTGACACCCGTCTGTCCCTGCAGGTATAAATAACACTTGTGGAATAGATGCCATGAATCCCTCTTCAAAAGATGACTTCACGGAATTTGGGAAACTCCTCAAGGAGAAAATCACACAGTACGAGAAGTCGCTACATTACGCCGGGTTTTTGGAAGCGTTACTTCGGGACGTCTGTATTTCCTGTAAGTGCAGACAGCCCCAGCACTGCTGCCAGAGCTGTGGTGGAGCTGAAGTGGAAAACATGCTGTGATAGTCAGTGTTCAGAGGGGATTGCTCTGTGTAGCTTGTACTAAATGAAGCACTGACCTGATTCCAATCCCACAAACTCCACTAAAGATGCTCTCCTCGTGGAAGAGTTGCTCTTTCTGCACATTGGTTAGTGTGTACATTTAAGAAGTGTGAATTTTTAGGCTGATCTAAATCCTGCATGTTCTTCTTGAAGCCATTTCTAAAATAATAAGAGTAAATTCTGAGGTAGATAATTTGAGTACCTCAGTTGGAGGGAAACTATTACAAAATTGAGTTCATGTAATTCTGGAACTGCAGATTAACTGTTCTGGAATTCAGCATGTAACTGTACAGAGATGAAGTAATTGAAACTCCTTTTCCCACTGCCCTGGTGGCTGCAGAGCTTGCTGGGATCGTTCCCTGTCCTGTACCCTGTTGTCCTTCAGGGAGGGGTAACTCGATCCCAGGCGGAGCTGGGCGAATCCATCATCCTGGCTGGCAGCTGGGAACCTCATCTCTGATGGATTCCAGGGCTCCTAACACGAGGGACTCCCAGCCCCTTGCACCATTTATTGATAATAATTTATTGTTAATAATTTATTGTTAATCCAGTGCTCCTTTTGATACATTTTACTGTGTTCTACTGTCTCCACATTGTACTATTCAAATGTTTTAGTAAGATTCTTGTGTTCAGTAACTTCTGTTTGCAAGTTTTACCTTCTACAACACTCAGGCTTCCAAGGGACCAGCTGGAATCATCGTTGGGATTTTAAGGACCAGAATCACCCCCTCTGTGTTTTGCTGGTTTAAATCAAGTAATTGCCCATAGTTACACTAATGCTTGTTTCTAGTTTTAGAGACTGTTGATGTTATTTAACTGCCTTGTAAGAACAACACTGATAAGGAACCTTTTTTTTTTTTCCCTTTTTTTTCTCTGATGCAGTGGAGGTGGATGATTTGAAAAAGATCACAAACACTCTGACAGTATTATGCAGTGAAAAACAAAAACAAGAGAAGGTAAGTCTGGGGGTATTCCTCAGGGATCACAGCCCTGCTCAGGGCTCCCCTGCATTGATTAGTTACTTGTTGAGAGTCCAGGGGAAATAAGATGAAAGCAGACGGTGGGCAGGCCTGTGGTGCAGGGAGCTGGGGACACCTGGGACTGGCAGAGTTTTCCGAGGAAGAGAAAATGCGTGTGGTGGAAAGCAGAGGGGTGGGACTGCCCAGAGCCACTGCGCTGACCCTGGCTGGGCTAAGGACAGAGCGCTGGGCCTGTCCCAGTAACCATCCTCATCCTCTTGCACAGAATAAAGCCAAAAAGAAGAAAAAAGGTGTTGTGCCTGGCGGGGGGCTGAAGGCGACGATGAAAGATGACCTGGCCGATTACGGCGGCTACGACGGCGAGTACGTACAAGACTTTGAAGACTTCATGTGACATTTATCTCCCTTCTGTTGTCTTTCTGTTGCCCATAATCCCTTAAACATGTAGCACAACTTTTCTTCCTTTAAATTCTGCCAAATGCTACAATCAGAATTGCAGTATCTGTGTGCTGGGGGCTGGAGGTGCCGGGTCCGGGCAGAAGCTCCGAGCGGGGGTAGAATGGAGAAGGTCTGTAAATTGCAGTTAAAAACCCAAAATTCTGATAATGGGCACTGTTGCTATTTATAGTAACAGCCTCTAAATTGGGAAGGAATTGGAATAAGGTGAAGGATTATAACCAGCACAGCTCCATGACATGGCCTTAACTGTCCCTGCTCCAGGGCCAGGGCTGAGCACGAGCAGTTTGCAGCAAGGGCAGGGTGTGCACGTAGAGTTCCAGTCGCTTTGTCTTGAGTTAGAGCTTGAGGATTTCAGTATTTTGGGAAGGGAACTGCTAACTTCAGTGTGGAATACTGCACCTGGGAGCGTGTCCCCTGGGACAGCCACTGCTCCACGGCCTGACACCTGAACAGCACCTGCTGGGGCAGAGCAAGGCAAAACCCACTTGTGTCTCGAGGATGAAGTTTAGTTCCATTCGTTTAAATCTCTACTAATGCAGCTGTCTGGGTGGGGTGTTCTTTAACAGTTAATTAATAGGTTAAGTGTAAAAAAAAAAAAAAAAAAAAAAAAAAAACCCAAACCACACGACTTCCTTGGGCCTCTCCTGGGTTGTGGTGGGTCTCTCACAACTCAGCCGTTTTCTTTCATTAAAAACCAAACTTGCTTTGCAAACTGCAGCAGTTCCTACAGTTGGGCAAATTGTTATGTTAACAATTACAACATCTGCAATGTTTTATAAAGCAACTAATTTAATAAAAATCACTATTGAGGACTTCACCAGGCTGGCCTTGGAGCAGTTCTTTAGGGGCCTGAGAGGAAAAATACCTGAAGAGAGAGAGTTGCAGAGCTGAGCTGTGCTGGGGGTGTGCCCATGGCTTGGGCCTGGAAAGGAATTTATATTTAATAACTGTAAAAATACATTTGCACTTGATTGTTTCTTTTACTCCAAGACAGCAGAATTAGGAATGTTCTGTTTAGAGCTGTACAAGACTTTAGAAATCAGACTGGACTCAAAGAACATGTTATCCTACTGTGTACCTGAAACCTTCACTGATTCTGCTTATTCCATCCCTTTGTCCTGGATATTCTGCACCCCTGTTTGAGCCTTTTGGCTACACTTCTGGGGTGCTCCCTCCCCATGCTGCTAATTTAAAGGGCTGCTGATCTCTGCTTCACCCCTACCTGGGCCAGTGAGTGTTTGCTGGTGACTCAAATTATTTATAAACAGTAAGATTTATTATACGAAAACCAGTTTTAGATTAACACAGTCTCAGCATTTTAAATACTTACAACCCTGTCCAGTTTTCTGGAGTAATTTTTACAGAGCAGCAGAGCTCTGTGAACAGGTCACTGATAAAATCTGTGTTGATCAGCACTGCTGTCTGTGCTCCGGGGCTGGAATTCAGTTGGCTAAGAGGTCGTTGAGGCAGCAGCCGGTCTGAGGGTCCTTCAGCAGCGAGTTCACCACGTCATAGAACTTGTGGTCATAGGCCAGCCTGTAGTAGGTGTAAATGTCCTCGCAGTAGGTGAGGAACCGCTTCAGGTTCCGCAGGGCAGCGTCAGCAGGGGGATGTTGTTTGACCCTGCAACAAGCACGCATGGAACTGAGACACAAAAGCTTCCCGGGCCCTGAGACTCTTGCTCGGGGGCTGCAAGAACTACATTTTCAACAAGAGTTTGTGCTCAACACCTGCATTTGGATCCCCTGGTTGTTTAGTTTAAATATTTACTCCACCCAGCCCTCAGCTCCCTGCTTGTCCAGCTCAAGAACAAGGCTGGATCAGAGCTACTTCCACACTGTGCTCAGGAACCAAACCTACCAACAAATCCTTCCCCGTGAGGGTGGGCAGGCCCTGGCACAGGTGCCCAGAGCAGCTGTGGCTGCCCCTGGATCCCTGGCAGTGTCCAAGGCCAGGCTGGACAGGGCTTGGAGCAGCCTGGGACAGTGGGAGGTGTCCCTGCCCATGACAGGGGTGGCACTGGATGGGTTTTAAGCTCCCTTCCCCCCCAATGCATTTTGGGATTCTGGAATTCTATCTCAAGTCCCTGTCTATGAGAGCTTACCCCAGAACAGGTTTAACAGCCTAACATTTCCCCTCCCCTCTCAAGGAGTCTGTGTAGGGAAAGCTGCAGTTTGCCCCCAGAGCCCCTCACTCACTTCTTGGCCACCTCCTCGAACAGGCCGGGCCGCAGCGGCCGCTGCTGCTTGAACTCCTCCAGGTACACGAAATCTCCCCTGGTGATGACCTGCTGGAACAGGACCTCAGCCCAGTCCGGCAGGAACTCGTAGGCCTCAGCCACGATGGCTGCCTGCAGGGAGAGCAGAACAGGGAATTGCACAGAACATTGCATGGAGAACTCAGCACTGCAGATCTTCTGTCTGCCCCATCCCTTGCTGCTGTTCTTGAGAGCAGCTGTGGTGCAGAGAAATACAGGGTAACAAAGTGCTGTGAGTAACCTTCCCAGCCCCTAAACAAGGATCCTTTCCATGATTCCAGGCTGCTCCAAGCCCCGCCCAGCCTGGCCTGGGACACTGCCAGGGATCCAGGGGCAGCCACAGCTGCTCTGGGCACCTGTGCCAGGGCCTGCCACCCTCAGAGGGAAGAATGCCCTCCCAATATCCCATCTGTCCCATTGCCCCTTATCCTGTCACTCCAACCCTGGTATACCACGGGATATAAAGTTAGAACAACAGTCACAAGACATGGAGGCCACAGGAAGGAGCCGAGCACTCGGGCACTGCTGTGACAAAGTCAGTTCCCAACAGAAGGGCCCTGGGGGAGCCCAGCTCACCTGGTAGAACCTGGGCAAGGCCAGGATGGCAGCGGGCAGGTCCTGCCTGCCCAGGTTGATGATCCTCGTGCTCTGCCCCGAGCCCAGGAAGTGCAGCTGGAGCGTGATGAGCCGCGTCAGGCGGCGGCAGCGCAGCGCCTGCCGCACACACGAGTCCTGGAACAGACAGGGGAGCTTCCTTGGGACACCCGAGAGCAGCCCCGAGGAGCTCAGAGCTGAGCCTTCATAGTCATTATAGTCCACAAGTGTTAAACAAAGCTTTGTTCCCACAAACACTTCCATTATAATTATGCCTGGTTTTAAACACCTGATTTGTTCTATCTTTGCAAACGAAGCTCACGGTCCCTGCTCTGGAAGTGGGGACCCCACCTGTAACCCCAGGGGCTCAAGCCTGAGCAGGAGCCAGCACGGCACACTCGGTACTGGTGCTACTGGTGCTGCTGGGCTGCAGAGACACAGATTCCTGCCAGGACCCTGCACAGCCTCCCGGGGCTGCTCCGTGTGTTCTCCCCGCCCAGCCTACTCCTCTCGTGCTCCCAGTGCTGCACACAAGTCATTATTCCATTCCATCTCACTTTACCTTGGAGTAACTTTCTGCTGCATCAATGAAGAGAGTCAGAGCTTTCAGCAGCAGCTTCTTTAAATTTGCAACATCCTGAAGAGACTCCTCTGAAACAGGGAAAAAGAAGGAATAACCAATTACTTTTAAAGGTGACTAAGTTACAAAAATCCCCCCTGGTGCCAAGTCTGTCCCTGGTGGTGTCCCAGAAAGCACCAACAGACTAAACCAAATTTTTTTATTAAGAAAGCAAGAAGAAACACACTGTCTGTTCAGTTAATGGATCATAGCCATTGCTGGAGGCTGGCCGAGTGATTGAAGCCTAGAAAGAAACCCCAAGCACACATTTGTGGCAGATCCCAGCACCGGCAGTGGCAGATGCATTCAGAAATCCCTTGGCACAGCTCCTGCTGTAGCTGCTCTCACAGCAGTGGCTGTCCTGGTGCCCCAGCAGCTCCCCCCGAGCAGAGCTCACCCCGCGGGGCTCACACCTTGCCCAGACACAACCCCTGCAAAGCCACTGTGTCACAGCCCCAGACCTGGCAGTGTCCCTGTCTGCCCCACGCGAGGAACCACAGAACATTACATCACAGACAGAGCCAAACTCTCGGCCCTTTGGAAGCAGCCGGGGAATTGTTCAGAGCACGAGCTTGGCACACAGGCAGCGGTGGTTCCAGGGGTGTCAGGACACAGACAAGGGACCCTCCCTCCCCTCGCTGCCCTCCCCCTGCCCCGCTCACCCCAGGGCCGGCACTCGATGAGTTTGAGCTGGGTGCAGGCAGCAGCCTCGTGGTTCTGGCCGATCTCCCGGCACATGCTGAAGCACAGCGCGATCATGTTGTGCTTCTCGCTGTCCCCAGGCCGCCAGCGCTTGGTGTAGTCCAGCAGCGCCGCCTTCAGCGTCCCGCTCTGGGCACAGAGGGCACTCTGAGGGCCTGCCCGTGCCACCTCCCGCACCCACAGGCCACGCTGGCACCATTTCCCAAAAAGTGATCATTACACCCTAAAAGCCAAGGGCAGTGTCACACCTGGGCTCAACTGGGTGTGAAAATCCAGCGCCTGTGCATTTCTTTACATACAAATGTCAAAATGTGACATTTTTTATTGCTTAACTTACTTATTTTAAACAAAGCTGTGAATATATATGATTTTTTAAACTCCCATGAAACTTTAATTGGAAATAAAAACAAAGCAGGACATGAAAACTCTGACAGTGCCAAGTTTAAGTTTCAAGGCTGCTCTCATTGTACCCCTGAACTAATTAGAAAAAAATGGTTCAACTAAAATGAGAATAATTTCTTTTATATATACAAAAAATATAAAATATATATAAAATATGTATTTTTATATCTATAAATAATATATACACTATAATCTATTATATATAGTATATATATATTATATATAAATATAAAAATAAATATATATATATATAATATGTATAACAGAATTATTTCTATGGAACGTGACTCTCAGTCCCTGCACTCAGGAGGTAAAATGCCCAGATAATGCCACCCTGTGTAAACACCAGTTCCTGACGCAGCCACACCATTCCAGCACATTTGTCCCTCACGTACCTGGTCCAGTTTCTTCCTCATGAGCACCTCGAAGTAGTGCTTCTGGTGCAGCAGCTCGAAGATGTAGGTCATCTCGTTGTACCTGCCGATGCCCGTGAGCAGACGCACCTGGGGGCACGCAGGGCACGTGAGGAGCTCCAGGGAACGCAGCAATCCCTGCCCAGGGCAGCCGTGCCAGGGCTGGGCCAGGCACTCGAGTCACATCGGCTGGCCTGTGCTCCCCTGGAGCCATGGGGGCATCTAAACTCCCCAAAACTGTCTCTTTTCCACGGTGAGGTGAAAGGGCACCATTTTATCACATAAAAATGGGCACTGAAGCTTTCAGCACTGACACCATTCCACTGGGTGTGGCACAGACTCCAGGAGTTCCTTCACGGCACAAATGAAAGATGCCCAAGAGCACAGTGACACCGCCCAGGGACACAGCGCAGGGACACAGCCCAGGGACACAGCCCAGGGACACAGCCCACCACCTTTCACTGGCCACCGAATCACCACCTCCAGCCCCGGACAGGCACAGCCAGCCCCCGACAGTCACAGCCAGCCCCGGATGGGCACAGCCAGCCCCGGATGGGCACAGCCAGCCCCGGATGGGCACAGCCCAGCCCCAGAGTGGCACAGCCAGCCCCCAATGGGCACAGCCAGCCCCGGACGGGCACAGCCAGCCCCCGACGGGCACAGCCAGCCCCCGACGGGCACAGCCAGCCCCCGACGGGCACAGCCAGCCCCCGACGGGCACAGCCAGCTCCCAACAGTCACAGCCAGCACCAGAAAAGCACAGCCAGCACCAGAAAAGCACAGCCAGCACCAGAAAAGCACAGCCAGCACCAGAAAAGCACAGCCAGCCCCCGAGGGGCACAGCCAGCCCCAGACAGTCCCCGTCCCCAGCCACTCACCACCAGCCCGTACTCCTCCTTGGGCGCCAGGTGCTCCTCGGTGAGCAGCCGCGCCGCCTGCAGCACACGCGTGATCCCCTCCATGTGGCACGTCAGGCTGAAGCAGCTGTGCGCCAGGATCAGCAGCTCTGTAACTGAGGAGCAGAAAAATTGGCATTTCAGTTCAGGGGCTGAGCAAATGAATTATTGCCTCTCTCCAGAAGAGAAAACACAAAACACAGAACTTCCAACCTCCTCCACCAAAAGCTGACAAATGTATAACACATCATCACTCCAGTGCCTGCTAGCTCTGCCTTTGGAAAAGGAAGGGCACAAGTTTTGCATTTGGGTTTGAAAAATTCCATTTCTGTGAGGAATGTGAACAAAATCCCAATGCCTGTTCTGTAACAAACCACCACCACAGCTCAAGTCACTCCCTGACTGCATTTTCCCACCTCTTGCTTAGCACAAAAAAATCTGTGTTTTCTTTGGAAACTAAGCTGACACGACTCTTAAGCAGCACTGTTTTCTACTGTGCATATCCTCAGCTCTACTAACCGAGTATCAAATCTGAGAGCAGCAGCAGAGCCATCCCCAGCACCGCCCCTCTCCTTCCCCCTGTGATTCACACCACGTTAGGCACACACAGGTTACACCAGGCAGGATTTGCCATTTACTCACTGCATGACAGCTCCCCACAGGGCACAGAGGAGATTTTATCCAGTAACTTCATCCCAACCAAGGTGTGATCCTGGCACAGCTTGGCGAGCTGCAGGAATTCCTGGCTCTCCACTGCAGGATTCCAAACCTGCTTCTGTCCTGCAGCCAGAGAGGGAATTGTGTCATCACTAATTGTGCAGGACAGAACATTATAAATATTTATTTATATATATATATAAAATATATATATATATATATATAAATATATATAT
>VZRL01004108.1:217747-240849 GCA_013397895.1 Origma solitaria | reverse complement strand
TCTTTATTATCAATTAATAAACCCCAAACAAACCAATCATCCAGACTGACTAAGGACTTGGGACTACAATCCTAAAGACACTTTGGATGTTATTGCTTAAATTTAACAATCAGAAAATACTTTTTTGCCAGTTCAGACCAACAAAATCTTACTGGACAACCTTACTGCTCTCGCTCATGTCACAAAGGAAAAAAGAGAGGGGAAAACCTTCTGTCGTTCTTTACACAGGGAAATGCACATGAGCTTTCCCAAGTCAGATGATGTGGGACAGCAAAGACCACAGTTAAAAATCCTTTAAAAAAATACTAAATTTATGTCCATAAAAATAAAACCTTAACTACTGCAACATCCCACTGAACACAGAAATAACTACAAATGAACACTCATGTAAAACTTCACATAAAGCCCACACTGCTCTGGAGCAGAGCTGCCCCAACACCCCTCAGGTCCCTGGAGCACAAGGACAGCTCTCAGCACACCAATCCCACCCCAGCCAGAGCCAGCGCGGCCCAGCCGCGGCTGTCGCACCTTTTCCGCGGGCAGCGGCGAGGAGCAGCTCGTGGGCGATGTGCTGTGCCAGCAGCGCTGCCACGGCCGCGGGCGGCAGCCCCTGGCAGGCGATGAAGGCCTGGGCCCTGCGGCCGCGCTCCGGCCCCCGGCACGACAGGATGGCCCCCAGCACCTCCTGGGGGTCCCGCGCCGACACCTCCGCGAAGGAGCAGCGCAGTTCCTGGGGACACACGGGCACTCAGAGCATTGCAGAGCATCACAGAGCATCCCTGAGCATCCCCGAGCATCACAGAGCATCCCTGAGCATCACAGAGCATCACAGAGCATCCCCGAGCATCACAGAGCATCACAGAGCATCGCAGAGCATCCCCGAGCATCACAGAGCATTGCAGAGCATCCCCGAGCATCCCTGAGCATCCCCGAGCATCACAGAGCAACCCCGAGCATCACAGAGCAACCCCGAGCATCACAGAGCAACCCCGAGCATCACAGAGCATCCCCGAGCATCCCCGAGCATCCCTGAGCTGCAGCACAGCCCTAACCCCCGGCTCCAGGCTGGGAGGGGCTCTGCATTTGCAGCCTCACATCCCAGAGCTGCACAGAGATCATTTCCTGAGCCAAAGATAAACCTCAACACTGCAAATACCGACAGAGGGACAGCAGCAGTTCCTCCCAAAAAAAGAATTGTGTTTTACTATACAAGTCTGATAAGGAGGCTCCTTTTCCTCTTCTCCACACACCACAGACTGTCAGTGAAAAAGGTAAGTTAATTTTCGTGTTTGGAACAGGAGCTGGTGAGGCTCTGAAAATACTCTGCTGTAACATATCACACCTTTATAAAATTACAAATTACTCAAAAAACGTACCTCAAAACCACACTGATTGACTCTTAGTTCAAAAGTGTGGACATCCAGGTTGAGTTCAGTAGGATATGGATGGGATAAGAGGGACAGGGCAGCCTATGAATAGTTCTTAGTAGCTCAAACCCAACGTACAAATATTTGAGGCACAAAAAATTCTGTAGGAAAATCTAAGAACCTCTGTGATAAAGATGATACCAACATTTTCAGCATGCATGCTGCTGTTTTATTCAGGAATAAAAAAAATATTAAAAAATCTAAAAATCGAATAATTTATAACTACAGCCGAGCTCCCAAGGCAGGGCTGTGTCCCCTGACAGCAGCCCTGGGGCTCCTGGCAGGGCTGGAGGTCAGGGAGTGCCACCAGGGGCACTGCCCAAAGCCCTGGGGACAAAGAGCCTGTGCTCTGAGGAAAGGCTGTCCCTGCACAGCCCCTCGGAGCCCCAGGCAGCTGCAGTCCCCCTGAGCCTCAGCTCCCTGCAGCCCAAGGAAAGGCACAGGGGACAGTGTGCTGGGGACATTGCAGGAAAGGCCATCGGAGCCGCAGGCTGGGCTGGGCACTGAGCTCATCCCAGCGCCGCGTGCCCAGGACACCTCTGGCCTCTTTCCACACACAGGGTCAGGAATTGCACCCTCTGCAGCACCTGAGGGCCCTTCACCCCTTGGCCCAGCACAGCTGCCAGGGCCCTGCTCCCTGGGCTTACCTTGGACAGCTCGTAGAGGCACAGCACCTGCCTGCAGTAGCCCTTGCCATGGACACATTCCTCTGCCAGAGCCTTCAGCGCTGCCACCACTGGGTCATTGTCACACGGAGCCCCCAGAGGGGTCCAGTCCTCCAAGCTGGATGCTGGGGAAAAAAAATCAATTCCTACCTCATAAAGGCAGATAACTCCCTTACACCTGGATGAGGCTCCTGAATTTTGCAGCAATTCCATAATACTTTCTCAGCTCTTGATCCCTGTGATTTTTTAAAATTTTACATTTGTTTCAGGGTACAAACGATGTAACAGAACCCAAATATCCTCAATAATATCTCAGATATAAAATTTCTAAGTATAAGATTGTGTAAGTGCTCAGCAGCCTTTCTGATGACTTAGGCTTCATTCCTGCTCTTTGGTGTCTATTCAGCTTTACACATCAGCATTAGAAAGTGATGTTCCAGCTGAAGCTTTCTCACTCAGACTTCACAGACATGCAGAGAACTTTACAGATAAACATCCTCAGCCTTAGCCTTGCTATTAACAAGAATAAACCCTTTATAATGCATAAAGAAGACAGAAAAATATATTAATTAAAGCATTTCCTTGCTTCAGCTACAGAAAGAAAATTAGCAGAGTGTGTTTTCTAAAAAGCAGGAAAGGGATGAAACCCAGGGCTGCTTTACTGGGCCAGAATTGAGAACTATAAAAAATGAAAGGTCCAGGACCCACGGAAGCTGTACCCAGAACACCCTGCCTGGAGCACAGTGTGCACTGCAAGGCTTCGAATCCCTTTCAGGAGAGCATTTATGAACCAAGGAGAGAAAGCCACGTCAGCAAGAGCTCCATTTCCGCAGAGTTTTGGGGAAAGGCAAAGAGAGAGGCCAGGCAGTGCAGGTGTCCCTGCCAGGGGGTCACAAGTTACTCACTGCTGGGGGCTCTGCCCGGCGCTGCGCTGCCCTCGGCTGTCCCCGCTGCGGCTGTCCCCACGGTGGCTGTCCCCACGGTGGCTGACCCCACAATGGTTGTCCCCGCTGCAGCTGTCCCCGTGGTGGCTGTCCCTGCTGCAGCAGTCCCCGTGGTGGCTGCCCCCACTGTGGCCGTCCCTGCGGTGGCTGTCCCTGCAGTGGCTGTCCCCGCGGTGGCTGTCCCCCCAGTGGCTGTCCCCGCGGTGGCTGTCCCCGCGGTGGCTGCCCCCACTGTGGCCGTCCCTGCAGTGGCTGTCCCGGTGGTGGCTGTCCCTGCGGTGGCTGTCCCCATGGTGGCTGTCCCCATGGTGGCTGTCCCCATTGCAGCTGTCCCCGCCGTGGCCACCAGCAGAGCCTGCAGCTGCGGCCGCAGCTGCTCCAGCGCAGCCTCCCCCGAGGCCAGGGCTCTGCAGTGCAGCACCAGCGCCAGGTCCCTGGGCCACAGCTGGAAGTAGTGGCACACCCGGGCGGCCTCGGGCACGCTGCCCTCGTCCAGTAGGGTCCCCACCAGTGTCCCCAGTGCCGCCCGCTCCGCGGCCCCCAGTGCCACCCGTGGCTCCGCGGGGCCCAGAGCCGCCAGGCCGCAGTGCCGGGCGCTGTTCAAGGCTGGCAGCTTGGCGAAGGAGAACTGCTGAGCCAGGCCGCCCAAGGACAGCTCGCTGCCCACCCCGGCGGGGCACGGACGAGGGCACTGCCCCGAGCCCTCGGCCGCCAGCACGCGCTGGGCGATGCGGCAGCGCCAGATCTGCTTCTCCAGCTCCTCCAGCTCCTGCACGGCCACCGTGGCGTCCTTGGCCAGCCAGTGCCCGGCCAGGGTGAGCAGCAGCTGTCTCTCCATGACGCTGGCTGTCTCCTGCCCCGAGGATTCCGGCACGCTGCTGGCCTGATCCAGGAAGAAGCCCGCGGCGGCTCGGCTGGACAGGGAATGCTTAGTGAAGATGTCGTTGCACTTCTTCCAGAACTCAGCTCTTGTCTGCGTTTGATGCCACTGTCCAGTGTCTCTTAAATGATGCAGATCTCTCAGAACCTGTAAAATTCAAAGAGGTTTGTCACAATTATCTTTCCAAGAAGGAAAACTCCAACTCACACAGGACAGCCAGCACTCAAACGCCAGATTTAGGTACGTGCCCCAGTATGCAACAAGTCACAGAACTGGTTGGAAGGGACCTTAAAGGTCATCTCATCCCAGCCCCGATGGACAAATAGATGGACAAATCCATCTGTTTTTCTTCCCCAATGAAACTGATTGCATAAAAGTAAAACCAGTAAGACAATAAGGACAGCTGTCCTGTCCCTTGCAGTTCAGCACTTACAGCCAGTGTGCTTGGTGCACTTGCATTTAAAATAAAAAATAATTTAAAGAAAAATTAGTGTTTTGGGAAGGCTGAATGTGCATCCTCAATCCTGGCAGCAGCAGCAAGGAGAAGTGACTGTCACTAAGCGCACTGTACCTCGTGTGTGACAATGCCATCCACAGGCAGCTCAGCCAGGGCTGCCACCTCCCGAGCCAGGCTGAACATTCCCTTCTCCTGCAGCTGCTCCAGGATGGAGCTGCACTCCCCCTGGAACGCCTCCAGGCTGCAGGAGGTCAGGATGGAGCGACCGATGGATATGGAGGAGTCCCTCAGGGCCTCACTGAGCGCACAGAGTTTCTTCACGTGCGGGCCTGGGTTAGAGAACAAACAGCTCAGGGAAGCTGCGTTTGACCCCAGGGAGGTCTGAACTTCCCTCAGGATGCAGCCCTGCCAGGGAGTCTGGGATTCAGGCTGTCCTTACCATCCAGCAGGAGGTTCTCTGCTGCAGCAAAGAGCTGCAGGAGCTTCCCCAGCTCGTAGTCCGTGCGGCACTGCTGCAGCATCAGCTCCAGGAGGAAGAGTGCCTGCGACTCCAGCCACGGCCCCGGCAGCTCGGGGGCTGCTGCTGCTGCTCTCAGCTGTGGGATGGACAGCGTTAGCGCTCAGGGGATCGCTTTTCTCAGATATGCTGCGCACCAGGGTGGGAATGGCACTGGGAATGGAAGGTGCAGCAGATCCGTTCCTCTCTAGGGAATGAGGACCTGCCATTCCCGAGGGAGCACAGATCCATTACTGGACCTGATCCGGGCCCAATTTGGACCTCAAAGCTGAACATTTTCCAGCAGGGTGACCACCAATTGCTGCTGATAACCAAGGGGAAGATAAGGGATACAGGAAGGATCAGCAATGGCCAGATACAATCAATTGTTGGACAAACAGTCCCTGTCGCTGCTGGACCCTTCCCACGCTGCTCACGAAGGGAAAGGAAAGTGAGCTGCCTGAGCCTGAAATCCACGAAGGAAAACCGTGGATGGCAGGGAATGTCAGTCACCAGCACATTCCATACCAGAACACCAGGATGGAATGGAAAGAACGGTGAGAACATCTGCACTGAGAGACAAGGAGCAGTGTGAAAACACTCCTCTCCTCTTAACCCAACCGCTAAACCCCGGCAGTGACATGCAGGGAAAATGAATTTCCTTACTTTTGTGAGGTCTTCCTGAAATTTGTCCAGTTTGGTTTTAGCTTCATTGTACTTTTTGCACTTCATACACAGTTCATACATCTCCAGGATGTGCAGCAAAGGGGAATCCTTTAAGACACAAAACCAGGTAACAATAAATTCCCAAAAGTACCTCTATAAATAAATTGTATTTTTAAAAATCATATATTATTTCATTCAATGCAGAATTTGTCTTCCCCAGCAGCAGAACAATGAAGTTCTAATTTATCAAAATTGCATGCAAGGTTGATGGAGGATCTACAATCTGTGATAATTCCCAATTTGCCCATGAATTTCAGAGGATAGCCAGGCTACCCTTGGCACAAAGCAAGACAGAGGGGCATTTACAGGCCCAGAAGGTTTGAGACACACTAAAATACACCACTGAAACCACACTCTCTCACCTTTAGAAAGAGCTGGAAGCCATTTAGAAGCGTTTTACTTTTTTGCTTCCTTAGTAAGGCTCTCCAGATAAGGGCAAGGTCCTGCAGGTCCCACTGGTGACTCCCGGCCCCGCTCTGGATGTGGAAGGTTGCCTCAGCCCTGGTGGCCTCATCCACAGAGGTAATGATCCAAACGCAGAGGCAGGGAACGATTTCTGCATCCTGGAAATGCCAAAAGAGAGGGTTTATACATCACCTGGTGAAACTTGTCACACCGTTCACAACTACTGCAGAAACAGAAAAGAACAGCTTTTAATGCTACTACAGATCCCCCATTTAACAGAACTAGGCACAAGCACCTGTTTTATTCCTTATTTCCCTAAAAGACAAGTAACTCAGACTCACCGGGAAGCAGGCTGCCAGCACACTGAGGATGGGGGCGTGCTCCCTGAGCCCTTCAGCCAGCAGGTGCCGGGAGGGGCTGGGATTCTCCTGGCACTGCAGGAGGATCTGGAACAGACTCCTGGCGTGGCTGTCCCGGGCAGCACCAGGCTCAGGACGCAGGAACCTCCCCAGGGCCAGCACCAGGTGATCTCGCAACACAGGAGGGAACTCCTGCAGGAGGGGAACGACCTGGAAAACAGCACCAAAACCTTGTGAGGCCCAGAGGGGAGAGGAGGAAAGCACTGACTACACGAAGACAAATAAAACACTCTTTAAATTCGGTTTTGGAACAACATTGGAGACCTAGAGAGGACAAAGAGTTCTGCAGGTGTGAATCACTCTAACGAAAAATTGAAGCCCATCCTTTCCCATGAAGCTCAAATGCCTCTTTACAAAAAAATCAATTTGAGTTTTGAAAGGAAAGATGAGTGGCTTTATTAAAACTTACACTGAACATCTGGCAACTCTCCAATAAAAAAAGCAGTGACTACATGAGTTTAAATTAAATTTACAAGTGTGGCTGCAAGGGCTACCACAGTCTAAGGGTATCAACATCCCAAGACAAACAAATGCCAGGAGCTGCTGAGGCTCCTGTTGTCTCCGCACTGGGACATTCTCTCGCTGCCAGACTCCATTTCATGCACAGACAGCTCACCTGGGCTGGCTGGTGGCTGTAGAGCTGGCTCTGGATGAGGAACTGTAGCCACTCGCTGGATTTGGCACATTCCCTCAGGAAGGACGTGCTCAGCCCGAGGTTATGGAGCCTGCAGAACTGCATGACCAAGGACCACTGCCTCCTGGAGTCACTGGATGTCCTGCACGAATTCAGAGAGCTGCAGCTGTAAGAACTGCCACACCCACAGCAATGTTCAGGTACAGAGGGACCCTGCGAGCCCAGGGGAATTGTCTGCACACAGGAGAACAGCACTGCAGGGGCTGCCCTGCAAGGAGCTCACACTGCCTGGGGAGCTTTCCTCTGCACCCTCGGGGTGCTCCCACCCACCAGGGCAGGCTCTGCCCTATCCTGACCTCTTCAGTGTTACACACAAACAAAATTCAGTGCTGACACACCAAACTCAGTGCTCGGTCTCCATTTCCCAGCTAACCCTTCAAACCAGGCTGCTCTCACCTCTTTATTCCTTGGTGATCAACTGAATCCCAGAAAGCTTCTTCCAAGGAGGTAAGAACTGCTGCTGCTGCTGCTTTTTCACCCTCAGCCAACTTTGTTAACTTCTCAACTGTTGAAAAGAACACATTCCTCAGGTGCTATTTGGGACCAGAGTCAGGGCAGCATTTCCAGAAGCACCAGGAGCTTCCGGGTTGGAAAGCAGACACCTGTGGCTGTGCAGTTAGAAATGCAACTTTCTGAAGTTATTTCTAGAATAAATTTAATTTCCCTACAGCTTTGAACACCTGATCTCACTGCAGCTGTAAGAGTTTTTAAATAGGAAGGAGAAAGGAGATTTGGCAATGGACTTTGTTTAACTCTATTATATTATGACAACCCTAATATCAGTCCCAGGCAGCTGCTGGACAGTGCCTGTTAGATCCTGATACAGCTTCTATCAGCCTTCCTGCCTTTTCTCACATGACAGGATCAAAATGCACCTTCAGAATTACCAAGAAACAGGAATAAAAGAAAAGCAAAGTTCTTGGGTGCTTTCCCTGCTTTGCTGGCCAGGCAGCATCTTCCCATCCCTTGCTTCTCTTCCCATCCCTTGCTTCTCTTCCCATCCCTTGCTTCTCTTCCCAAGAACCCACGGCAGCTGTTCCAAAGCAGACCCAGCCCTACCCAAGGAGTCTCGGACTCGGCCGTGGTGAGAGTCGTCGCTCCTCATCCTGTGGCTGAAGATCATCCTGGCGGCGCGCAGCTCCACGCGCAGCCCGAGGCTGTCGAGGCCCAGCAGCTCCAGGAAGCACACGCAGGCTGCAGCCACCGAGGGGACAGCGAAGGAGGACAGAGCCAGCACCCGGGCCTCGTGTCCTGCCTGCTGGATCCTGCAACAGGACACACAGGGCTGGAACCGCTGCCAGCACGAGCATTCCCCAGGCAAACGAGCACCCACAAGGTTTACTGACCTCCCAGACCAGCAGCACCAAAGGGAACTACAAACCAAAAGTTTTATATTTATAAAAATGTGGAGATGAGAATAAAGCCTCATGCATGAGAAGCAGAATTTGCAATTTAATACACTTCTCAAAAACTAAAGGCAGCGGAATTACAATTAGTAAAACACCCCACAGCAACTGAGTGCAGACAGAGCCTTTGCAGAGCTGACAATCCACTGCAGCACCTGTCCTGCAGATGGTGCTAAATGTAGCCAAAAGGGCTGAAATGTACCCAAAAGGGTTTTCCACAGCAGGCACTGAAAAAATCCTGTATCCTGACTGTCTGTTAAACCATGACTTCACCCTACATTAATGCATGTGTTCCTTTTTGCACAAGAGAAACTCATGTGTGGAGAAATGATGGAGAAAAACAAACAGTGACCAATGCAGGAACCAGACATTCCAGAGCAAAGTGATTTGTTCCAATTCCTACACTAAACAGTGAATTTCATACATTCAAGCAAGACCTGTCATTTGACTGTATCCTTTTGAAAACCTGATTTTGAAGCTTCAGCCAGAATGTTTAATTTCCTCAACCTCCAGTACATCTTTTGCCTTATTAATTGAACTAAAGAAGTGTCACCTTTAGGAAATGTCAAAGAAAAGGGGCAGCTTTTTCCTACAAGGTGATCTAGAGGCTCAAGAAGAAGAGCCCACCTGTGTTTGACATGACTGGAATATTTTCCTTGCTTTTCTCGTGCAGATTTTCTTTAGGCAGTTCCAAACACAGCTCACCTCCCTGCAGGTGCCATTTGGGTTCTAACCTTTGGGACCCCCCGTTTGCTGCCGGGAGGGTGAATTCCTCCCGGAGCAGAGCTCAGCACACTCACAGCTGCCGGGGGGCTCTGCTGGGCAGCAGCTGCTGCAGCACGAAGGTGCCGAAGGCGAAGGCGGGCCGGCCGTGCTGCAGGTAGTAGAGGAAGTCCAGGCGCTCGTGCACCGCGTGTCTGCCCACCAGCTCGGGGCTCGAGAAGTGCGGCAGCTCAGCCCAGGCATCTGAAATGGCAGCAAGGTGAGCTCAGACACGGCTGAACCGAGCACCACAAATGGCCTTCGGCCACGAATCGCGGCGTGAGAATCACACACGGCTGCTCTGCTTCTCATTCGCATCTCAGCATATCCAAACCCCTCCAAAATGGCACTCCTCATTGGAAATCAGAGCTCTGCAGCACCTCGGCTTCATTTTACAAGAAAACGCTGCTTTTCTACCTTATATTTACAAGTTCTGTCTGTGAGGATTTTTTAAATACAAAAATCTAGCATTCTAGTTCAAAACCCAATTTTAGTAAATTACACTATTTTTCTTGTGGAAGAAAAGGCCTTTTGAGTACATTTATTTGCCAAATAATTCCCCTGGAATGTATTTTATTTCAGGTGCTCAGGCTAGGAAGGCATGCAAAACCTCGGCACAGGACATACCTGACACTGCAAGGGTGTTTGTCGACTGCCAGCCAAATAATTTCGTGGGATCAAAGGGCATTAGTGACTGAAAGATCAGAAACAAAATACATTGAGACATCCTAAGAATTTCACATCTCTGTCCTACAGAACTCAGTTTCTATTTCTATTTCTATTATTTATTTTCTATTATTCTAGACGGTTTTAAAACATTTTAAAATTTAAATACTGTAATTTCTGCAATATTAAACACCTCGCCCACGGAACACTGCAAGAATGTCTATCCCTCTGTGACATTCCTGCACTGCAAACTGCAGGCTTCAGAGCCCACTGGACAGACCAGCTCAGGATGCAGCTGGGAACTCCAGCTCCAAACTAAGGATCCCCAGGAAACAACCCATGGCCCCACCCCAGGCCTGAGCTGCAAACTTCTCTTTCCTCGTGTCCTGCCAAAAGCTCTCGGTGTACCTGAAGAAGATGGTAGAGAGAGATGTCAGGAGGCAAAATTCCGTGAGCAGTGCAGGAGGGAAAGAGAGCAGCCTTGAGCTTGGGGTAAGGGCTCAAGGCCATTTTCAAGAGCTGCGGATCAACTTTCTTTAGAGGTTTATCTGTATCTTCATTCTGAAGGACCTACATTGCAAGGAAGCAAAATTAATTAGGAGAAAACAGCATTAAATAAAATCTAACAAAATTTAATCTTAAAACAAATTAAATAAAACGGTTTTGGGATGCGCCAATCTACCTCATGGGTATTTGACATGCAGTAATATCACAGAAAGTATAATTTTTTTCCTATAAAATGCTTTAAAGCTGTGTCTGACCCATCTTCCCCAGCACCTGATGTTGCAGGTGACTGTGCTGGGGATGGAACGCTCTGTTCATCTGCTCTGCTCCAACACAGCGCTCAGGGGCATTTTTCTGTCACAGCCATGACAGGAGCTTCGTGTGCAGGACAGGGCAGTGCCCCAGGCAGTACCTGGTCGATGCCCCCCGGCCCGTACACCGTGGTGGCCAGGGCCAGCAGGGTCCTGCCCTCCAGCAGGATGCTGCTCACACCCCCCTGGCTGCTGGGAATCAGGACCTGGGCGTTGGCCAGACTCGCCTGGAAAATCATCTTGGGATCTTAAAAAAAAAGGAAGTGACATTTAATTCCATGCAAAAACAGTATTAAATCATCAATCACACATTACAACTGTCCTCTGACTGTGAAAAATGCTGAATTTTTTGCTTTTTGTTGTCAATACTGATTTTTTTCAATTTCCCTATGAATACAGGCAAGATGTGCTAAGGTTTACCAAGCTTTCCCCAATTTCAAATCTTTGCCTACACAGATTGACTGGGGTTGAGCCCCAGAGTTTAGCACTGTCTTGGTTCAATTCTTTATCCTACAGTGATCACGCTTTCTAAAAAAAGCTTCACTAGGGCTTATTTTAATCTTTTTTTAATGTGTGACTGCAGAAGATGAAATGTTGAAAAAGTGCAAAGAGTTAAAGGCACAAATTCCACTGTTTTTCCATGAAGCAAGCACCTAATCCAAGGGCAGAGAAAACAAAATGCACCACAAGGACTAGAGGAAGGCTTAATTTTAATGGGATGTGCATTTTCTTACGAATTCTCCTTCTGTTCAACCTGTTGGGAATGTAATTGAACTGGAGGTAACGATGATCATAAAATAATTCTCACAGAGGTGCTGTCTCCAGATCTTTGTGTAAGGTTCAAGCAGGAATTACAACCCAGACTTTAGCGACGAGGCAGTGATGGACAGGGAAATGATGGGTCACGGCCAAAGGAAGGTTGGCAGCAGAGCAGAGGTTTAATCAGCTGTGCCCAACCCCGAGCTGGAGCACAAACATCAGCCCCTCTCCAGCCAGGCTCCTACCTCGGGGATTGCTGGCAACGCCTCGGCACTGCACGAGGAACTCAAACCACGGGTGTGCTTCGTGCAGCTCCTTGCTGTCCAGAACAGGGCAGTTTGAAGGGGTTAGACTGAAATAAATGAACAGCACAGTGAAAATACAGATTTGTAACCACTGATGGGACACAGCATTAAAGATTGGGAGCATTTGTTATGCCAACTGCAGCTGGTTAGACAAACAAGCAGAAAATGATGTGTTGGCTTTTTTCCTGCTCCACTTCTACCTTCTTGATAATTCCAGTGTTAGACTGGAGTTACAGCACAGAAATTTTAATTGCCAAGTGTCATTAAGTAGAAAGCATTCACACAGTTCCAAATACCCAATACTCGTACCACCTTCAAACCCCAACTAATCCTAGTTTAGGTGGAAACCAGCAATTTCCTTATTTGTGAAAATATCAGGAGTCAAATCCCACTTGTGCTTAAGAGAGTTTCTGAATTCTGCAAACTCTGAGTTTCTGAAGAGCCTTGTCTTGGCTCATTTAGGACTGTATTGCTTATAGCATTATACTCATTACAACTGTAATTGCTTCCTTTTATGGCTGACACACAAATTAATATTAAAACAATCTGAATAAAGCTTCAAAACACAGCTTACAATCTCATACCCTGCCCCAGAGTTTCTGTTAAATGACACTGCTAGGGCTGAGGAAAACGCTCAAATGGTGTTTCCTCCTTGAAATCTGAGATGCCTCGTGGGATGTGAGGGAGGGCAAGCATTCCTACCTGTGATAGTCCAGGTAAGTGTAGAGCAGGTACTGCAGGCTGTGCTCCAGGCAGTGCAGCACGAACCGAGCGTGGAAGTCCAGGCCGCTGGCACTGCTGGGTTTTGGAACAGGGGGAGAATTCTGCAGGACTCCCCCAAGGCACCACAATCTCTGGAGCAGGAGCTCAAAATCCTCCAGCTCAGAACGGACAAAAATTCCCTTTCTGTCAGGAAGGAGAAAAAGCAGAGAGGCTGATCACACAGCTCTCTTTCACAAGTTCTGATGGGTGTTTTCAGCTCAGAATTAGAGAAGACCTTTCCTTCCCAGGGATTAATTCCCTGCTGAGGCAAACACAGCATGCCAAAATTTGTCTGGTAGTGCCCAAACAAACACCAACTGTGGTTACTCCAGGTCACTGCAGAGAACGAGGTGTGAGCACTGAAATGCTCTGTGTGAACTCAGAATTTCCTCTCTTGCATTAAGTTTGCATCAGGAATATAATCACTGGGAAACATCCAAGGGCTGAGGGAGGATTGCTCTTGCTCTCATGGTTCTTACTGTTTTCAGATAACTGAAAGTGCAAGACTAAACTTACATTTATCAATGGATTCATGCTGTTTCCAAAAAAAGCAAAATAAAAATTAGTAACAACAACAATAATGATGATGATGATGATAATAATAATAATGATAATTATTGCCTTCTCTATGTGATTTTGGCTTGACACGAACTAGGGAGAGTGAAAAGCCCCGAGGGCCCTACCTGGCCAGCTTGGTCAGGATGTCCTGTCTCATGTAGGAGCTGCACAGTGTGCTCCTGTCGATGATGTCAGGGCTCAGGGGGGGCCAGGCAGCTCGGCCACATGGAGCCTGGCTGGGTTCCAACTCCTCAATCCAGGAGCAAATGCTAATCCAGTCGTGCTGGGCTGTCAAGTGCATCCACAGGACCTCAGCATTGCAGGTCTTGAGCTCTGCGTTTGAAAAAGGCAAATGGATGAAAGCAGCACAAACGAGCACTTCTGAGGGAAATACTGATGTTTTGTTACACCAGAACTGCGGGATGGAGTGGGGTGGGTGGGACCTTAAAGGCCATCAGTGCCATGGGCAGGGACACCCTCCCATGCCCCAGGCTGCTCCAAGCCCTGTCCAGCCTCAGGCACTGCCAGGGATCCATGGGCAGCCACAGCTGCTCTGGGCACCTGTGCCAGGGCCTGCCCACCCTCCCAGGGAACAATTCCTAATTCCCAACACCCCACCTAAGCTGCCCTCTGGCAGTAGGAAGCCATTCCCCTTGACCTGTCCCTCCAGGTTTCTATTTTTAATGAACAGTTACGGTGCTGAGATCAAGGATATTGTCCCAGGTTTTGGAGCTCCGTGTTGGCAGAGCTGGAAGCAGTTCCCAGCACAGGGAGAGGGACAGAACGTGGCAGAGGATGGCATTTACCCATGGCGAAGCCTTGGGCAAGTCCCTTCCAGCTGCTCCCAAGCCCTCTCCACAGGACAGCACGGATCCAAGATGCAGCAGGATAAGACCATCATTACCCACTTCCATCCATCATTATCCACCCATATAAGTGACCCCTGGGGGAGCTTTTCACTCTGTCCCCATCACCCACACAGTGGCTGTGTGCCACACCAGACACTTTAACCCCAGCCCCAGGGCACTTGCCTTGGCGAGGTTTCCGGGGCAGCAGAATCATCTCCTGGGTCAGCTCGTCCCACCAGCGAGCCCAGCTGAACATCAGCCTGAGCCTCCCACCGTGAGCCCCGGGCTGGGCCAGGGCTGGGGACAGCTCCGGCACCCTCCTCCAGCTGCTGTGGCTGCAAAGGGTGGCACAGGGGGGCTTTAGGGCTGTCTGGAGTGGGGACAGCTCCTGCTCCCTCCTCCAGCTGCAAAGGGTGGCACAGGGGGGCTTTAGGGCTGTCTGGAGTGGGGACAGCTCCTGCTCCCTCCAGCTCAAAGGGTGGCACAGGGGCTTTAGGGCTCTCAAGTGAACAGCCCCAGTCTAACCATTTCATTACCACCCCATTTCAAGTGTAACTTGAAAACGTTACCAGTTCCAGAGGGACTGACCTGATCCAAACATTTGAGAACTAAAGAGTTACCTCATTTTTCCAAAATGAATCGTGAGTATCACTACAGTTATTTGTTTTACAGTTATTTAACTGTAAAATAATTTTATAGGTTATTTAGTTTGCAGTATTACAGACAGCATGGATCAAAAATAAAGCAAACATTCCATCTGAACACAAATAATTATTCGAGTGGTAATTCTAATATTATTAGCTATTAAAATGCTTCATTTGAAGCAGAAGAGCTCTGTCACCCTCACAACAGTTTGTCATGACTTAGTCTGGAGAGAACATGACAGCAACTGTCACATGAATGAGAGAATTGCTCAGTCCCCACACTGACCCTGATTTCTGCAAACAAAGACCAGTGTGAAATTAATGAAATTAAAGACTGTACTTGTCAGTGCAGTAAATCATACAGAATGTAGAATCCAACACATTTTATATCCTATTAATGTTATTAATTAATAATTAAAATTAATAAATCACATTACCTGGAAAGAGGCTGAGTCTCTTTATTTTCCTGGAAGGATTCCGAGTAAAAGCTTTCAACCTGATGCACAAAGTCTATCATTTTCTTCTCTTTTTCAGAAAAATAATTTTCTTCTCGTAACACTTTCACCTTTAATTAAAATTAAAATATTACCTCCAATTGTTAAAGCATTACCTCCGATTTTCATCTACCTTTAATATATTCGAGTTGTAAATGATCCTGGAAGCACAAACAACTAACCAACCGTAGAAAGAGAATGCTGGAAGCAGAGGGCAATACCCTTAAATGACAAGAGCACTCCAGACTGTGTGGGAGAACTGATCAGAGGGACAAAGACATGGCATTGTGACACCTCTGCACTCTAACTGCACACACAAAGGAGCAGGGATGCTCCAGGGACCACGGGAAGGATGCAGGGACAAACACACACGAGGCTTCAGGCCCGAGAGCTGCACCGAAAAAGCCTTTGCAGCACTCACCAGGAGATCCCGGACATGCTTGTCCTCTGTGTGGAAGCAGATCTTGTGCAGTTCCTGCTGCACATCGAAGCCCTGGCACAAAGAAAACACTCACTGAGTGCAAACCGCAAGATGTGCCCGCAGAATACACTGAGAAGATTAAATCCAGACCAAACACAGCTGCTTTGCTCCAAAGCACACAGCCCTTACAAACGTGTGTGAGTCGCTGCAGCAGCTCCTCCAGGGACGTGCTGATGTCCCCAGCGGCTGGGGACAAAGCCTGGGACACGTCCCCAGGCAGAGCCCCCTCCCACGCTACGCTGCTCAGCATTCAGCCACACGCACCCAGCACAGGCTCCCTCGGTAATCAGAATTACTACTCAAAAAGGGATTTCCCTGCCATTCCTCCTGCTCCTGGTGCAATCACTACAGCCATGGCACCCCCGGGAGCTCCCCTACTCCTGCACCTCCAAGAGATCACAAACAAGAGATCCCCCAACACCTCTCACCATATTCCTGAGCAGCGCCGAGGCCTCCCTGGTGTTGTCCTTCAGCAGACAGTCATAGACCAGGCTCAGACCCGTCCGGATGAACTCCTCGAGGCTCTCAGCAGGATGCTGCCGCCTTCGGAAGAAGATCTGGGCCTCTGGCATTTTGTTGCTTAGGATGGCCTCAGCAATGACTTCCTAAAGGGAAAAACATGAAACAAACTGATGTCTTTATAATCCCTATGTTGATTTTCTTCCCCAATACTTTGAGACATTTCCACATTAATGACCTCCTTAAACTTAATAACAGTAGTGAAAACCAGATTACTCATTTTTACCTCTGGTGTGAGTTTTTCCCATTCTTGGCTCTCTTCTATCTCAGGCAGGTCTTCATCCAGGTCAGCTCCTGTGAGCCCTGGAGTCATTTGTGGTCGAGGATATTTCCTCAGGAATTTTCTCAGTTTAATAATGTAATCAGTTAAAATATCTGCAGCCTTCTGCAGGAATTCATCAGGTTCTGCCAAGAGCATCCAAGACACCAGTTAAACGGCAATGAACAAACAGGATTTCAATGTTTAGCAGTGCTGAATTAATAAATGTCCTGATTCATAAACAGAAACCCTCAGAGGAAGTAGCACATCAGCTCTTGCCCCTGCACAGGCAGTGGCAGAGCCCAGCACGCCCAGCACCCTGTCAGGAGCCAGGACACAGCCACAGCCCTGCCAGAGCTCCCTGCCCTCACCGAGGGCTTTTCCCTCAGTAAATGACAACTGAAACTTTTATTAATCCAACCAATTATTAGTCTGGCCACAGCGCCGTTAAAGCACCCTGCCCTCACTGAGGGCTTTTCCCTCAGTAAATGAGAACTGACATTTTTATTAATCCAGCCAATTATTAGTCAGGTAAGTCCAATCTAAAATGCAGGGATGAACCTCTTTCACTCACATAATTCAAGTACTTTTATGTTAATTCTAAGCAAATTTAAGCTTTTAATTAAAAGAATTATCTGCTCTTACTTCCCTAAATAATGGCACAGTACTAGATATGACCCAGCATGAGTGATCTTACCCTCTGTGTGCACAAAGATTTCTTCCAGCTGCCTGGTCAGGAAAGTCAGGGTGAGGTTCAGGAGCTGCTCAGAGAAGTGTTTGCTGTGAGGCTCCAGATCATTGTCTTGGATTGCTGAGCAGAGCAGGTTCAGCGCTGGCCTGAGCTCCTCCAGATCTGCAATGGTTTCAGAGAGAGCTCACACACAGCCACAGAGAGAGGGAATGAAATAAACCCTGCCAGCTGCAGAGCTTCACTTACTTCTCAGGTAGGTCTGGGAGGCACCACCCTCAGAGGGCTCAGGGCAGGGCGCAGAGAGACTGAAAACACTTTCTTTGCTTTTTAAAAACAAATCCACCGTGTCCAGCTGGCGATTTTCCAAACCTGCCTAGACAAACACGCGGCAGAACAATTAAGCGTGGATTCTAAACCATACATTGGACACTTACTGCTGGGACTCTCACTCACACCGAGTGACGAACTGCAGAAAAACAGAAGGAATTTAACGTATGTGTGCTACACCTGCAGCCTGAAATAACAAAGTGAGCTGCTCAGGACCTGCCAGGCTCCTTCAGCAGGCTCTGCTCAAACCCTGTATCTTCACACAACAAAATGTTATTGCAGCAATAGAAAGTAAATACTATGAAAGTCAGGACTTTGGATAAATTTACAGTAATTTTATAAGAACAGGATAATAAACACAAAAATCTAGCTCCAAGGACTTCTTTTAATATTTAACATTTTGCAAGAGGACAAGAACTGCTGCAGAAATTGGCAAAAATGCTTTTGGGTCCAATTAAGAGGGAATTTTGAGCACTGCTATATTCTGGTTAATTTAATTAACATGCGTTCACGTTGTTGCTGTATTCCTTCTTTTGGGTTACTCATCTGCTTGGGGTTTTATTGTTTAATTAATACCCAAACCACTTCCTTTTGCCCCTAGGTTTGAGGTATACTTTTATCTGAGTCTAAACCCACACTAACATTCCTAAACTGCGTTCAGCACTTGAAAGAAGCATTTGCTATTTGCTGTTTGCAAGACGTGAGCCAGCTCTCCTTACCTCGAGGGCGTGGAGGGGAATGGAGCACCTCTCCCACCCATTGAGGTGACACACGGAATCCACGGCGCCGGCGCTGCCGAACATCATCAGCCTGGTCAGAAACTCCTCCTGAGTCAAACCGAACAGGACCAGCGACAGACCCTGCTCTGAATGACACAACCAAGCCACAGTTAAAGAGAGATCAGCTGCTTGCTGGACGGCAGCATTTCTATCCTCTGCTGCTTCCTAAAGAGAGGGGCAAAGCTGCAGCAGCTCCGCTGGGATTTCACCCGAGCAGAATGCAAGAGAAATGAGCCACGAGCAGCCAGGCAAGCAGGTAAAACACCAAAACCCCCTAAGGAAGCGTATATGCCTGTCTGCAGTATTCTATTGCAACAGGAATGCAACAGAAATGAGCCATGAGCAGCCAGGCAAGCAGGGAGAACACCAAAACCCCTAAGAAAGTGTATGAGCCCTCACCTGTGAGCAGCAGACACAGCGGCAGCTGCGCACTGCTCTCCACATAAACGCTGCCGCTGCCGAAGCAGGAACACACCACGTCCTGGGACTCGAAATCCCAGAGGGCCAGAGACAGCCCCGAGTCCCGAGCCAGCACCACGAACACGGCTGTAGCGCTGGTCACCAGCTTGCACTCCACCTTCAGCACCTGCTCCGGGGCTCCCACGGGGATTTGTGCCCACGGCTGGCCCGTGTCCCCACGGGCTGTGCCCTGGCTGCGGAGCGCTCGGGACGCTGCCCACGTAGCAGCCCGGGGAACAAAGGCCACCATCTTCTCTGGATCCTCACAGATCCCGGGATCGTGATCTTCCAGATGGGTACAAAACTGATACCAAGGCAAATTCAAGTCAGTCGCTGAATCTGGAGAACGTGGGGTTCTTCTCCTCCTCACTCTGTCCCACAGCGAGGATAAGTGTGCCTTCCAGGACCTGGGGAGAGGACAGCAGCCACCTATGTCACCAGGCATTACTCCAAGGCAGATAAAGCTCTGTCAGTTCAATAAAATACACTTTAAGCTTATAAAATCCATCCAGCACCCTGCATTTTAATCTTAACACGGCCTGTTTATTTGCATTTAAATACTCCCTGAGTGATCACAGCTGCATTAGCTGACAACGTCCATATTCAGCATTTTTAGTAGAAAAGTTTATTTTCCTCATAGAAAATGCCCCAACAATTAAAATACAGTAGAACAGAATTCATTCTAGGACTGAGTCTTTCTCACCCATGCACCAAACTATAATTCACATATTTTATTAGTATCAACACTCTAAGACTTAAAGGTAACCCCGAGGCAGCAATTACTGTTTGGAAGCTGTCCAATGCTGTACGTAAAGTTGTCTCGGCCCATCCTAAATTCAAAAGATTTACAGCAGAATGGGCTGATTTTATCTGTCACAATAACAAGTGAACAAACAAATCAGCAGTTTATTATGAATGATCCAAAGGAGGCAAAGCCCAGCCTGTGTCAGGAGGCATTTCCCTTCTGTACCTGTCCGTGCGGAAAGGCGACGACAGGAGCTCCATGCTGTGGTCAGAGCTGGCCAGGTCATCCTCATCCACGCCCTCAGGAGGCCTCACTGGAAGACTTTCAGGATCTCTCTTACACAGTAAATGCTCAGGGAACTGTCTGTAAAGAAAGAAATATGAAATGTCACCTTTCTCACATGATTCAAAATGTTTTTTCACTTTGAACTCCTCCAGGAGCTCTCAGTGAAGCAGTTTTCTCTCAGGGTAACAGGTGAGCCATCAAAACCTGATGCTCCTTCCTTTGAGCTGGACACCAGCTCTTAATTACCACCTGGCCCTAATTCATCAAGCCAAATCAGCACAGCTGCACCAGCAGAGTTTGACAATTCCATACCCCACAGCATTTCTAAAAGGTGATGCCACCCACCCCTGGCACTGAGAGCACCCAATCTTCCTGGAAAAAACACGAAGTGCAAGACTTCATATTGCAGTCTTGCAATAAATAAATAAATAAATAAAATTATTATTATTATTTGTATAATACAAATATTATATATTATTTGTATATATAGATACAAATAATAATTTGTGTATTACCTGTTTGTTAATACACAAATTCAAAGATAGATATGTGATAGATACATTTTCCTTTTTTAAAGTGACAGAGTGTAAACTGGAGCAACTAAGGAAAGGACAATCTTTAAACAAAGAGAATTTAAACTCAGAATTAAAAACTCAGCACCCCCACGAGTCCAGGCCCAAGATTAGGGACCTGTGAAGATCAGCTCAGCCCAAAGCCTCCCCCGGGAACTGTACCTGAAGTAGGTGTTGAGCTGCACAGCGAGGGCACGGTGGCAGGCGTTGGTCACCACGGCCACGCTGAGGTCAGGGGACACTGCCAGGGCAGCCAGGGGGGCCACGGGGGCTGGGCCCTCCCCCTGCCCTGCTCCCAGGGCCACACTGACCTTCCCTAAGGTGGCACCATCGGAGCAGTCAAATATGTCTGTAACAGGATCAAGGAAAAGGCCAGGCCTGGGAGGGTCCAACAGAGAAGTTACACAGGAGGGGAAGGCGATGAATTTGGGCTCTGAGAGGAGGGGAAGGCACCCTGACTTCATTGTGCTTTCCCATGACAGAGAAGATGAGCAGAACAGGTTAAATCCAGCAGCTGGTGGAACTCACAGCTCTGAGCCCCCGCTCATCCCTGCACACAAATCTGATTCCCTGTGCACCTGCAGATCATTTCTACTTTCATTAAGAAATCAGGTGACAGGAGATGTCAGCCTGTTACACACAGATCTATGAATCAAAACCATTAATGAAACCCATCAATCCTGAGGGAAACAGATCTCCAGTGGGGCGTCAGGAAACGCTGGACACACACCATGGCCCTTCCACTCCAATAACCACGATATTCCCTGAGAGCTCATCTCTCCTGCAAAGGATACAAATCCAGCCAGCACTGTCCAGCAGGAACAGGACCCCCCTGCAGAACTGGGAGTCTGTTATTCTCCCCGCAGCTCCTGGAGGCAGATCCAGGGGGAAGCAGCCACATGTCTCTGACGGGGAGTCTCCCCCAGGAAAGGTCAGGTGCACAAGGATAAACTGGTTGAGCAGAAGTTTGCACTTGTTGCTTCCGAAAGACAGAATCTTCACAGAGAAAACTGAAGGCAAGCCTGTAAATTTAAAGATATTTAAATTTTGGATTACAGCCAGCTGGGGCTTTTGATTTGTAAAGGAATCCCAAGGAAACAACAGCTCAAATTCATTGCCCCTGTTACCATCGTAACAGAATTTGGGATTGTGAGTTGGGGTGGTTGGTTTTAAATCTCACTTTCTGTGTCAGGGGCACTAATTCCAGAACAATTTCCTAAAACTTTTTATGTGCCTTTTTCAGTGGACAATACTTTGAAGAACACAATCAGCACAAAATAGTATTTCAGCCAGCACTGAGAAGAAAAGCTACAAACGTTAGAAATAAAATATTTTAGGAAGGGATACTGTTTAAGAACACATAAAACACCAAAGGTCCTGAAAAGGCTCATTCTAACTGCACATTATGTTTGCTAATCAAAAAATACAAGGTTAAATGTTTAATTAGTCTTTGCAGGGTTATTGAGGGGCCCTGTCTCTGTTTTCTTCCCATCAGTTCCAATATTAAAGTTACAATTTGAGAGAGCAGGGTTGCACATATTTTATTAAAATTTATTTTTAACTTCGTATCACCCAAACATGACCCAACAAGAGTTTAATTATCTCTAACAAGGCTATCTTTGAATACAGACATGTACCTATTATTTTTCAAGTCCATTAATCCTGCGGATCACACTGGATCAGTGTGGAGGTACCAACACTTCCCTAGTGCTCAATCCCACTGCCACCAGGAGCAGCAGAACCAGACCCGCAGTAATTTGACGTAATGGAACACACTGAAATATACTCACTAATGTTTTTAGCTTCCAGGAGCTTTTTAAGTGTCTCTTCCTTACAACTGTGCAGGGAATTCGGGTTGTGTTTTCCATCTTCCACACTGAATTCATAGACAAACAGTTCATGACTTCGACCAAGAGCCAGGAGCCTTGTCTTGTTTGATTGCACACCATCATCTTCTGTGCTGTCCCACAGGAAGCTGAAGAGACAACATTCAGGTTTATTGGCTTTATTCCCTTTCCCCATTTCCGCACTGAACAGCTCTGCACTGCTGCTGACAGCACCACTTTCACTTCAGCAGAAAAGGTTCTGCTGTCACCCTGTCCCACCCAGCGCTGGAACTGTTCCATCCTTGGCAGGACAGAGCCTGAGGGAACGCCACTCCTCTTTAGCACAAAGGCGTTTCCATCCTCCTGTGTTTCTCCCTGTGGCCACCCAGGACACGAGGGATGCTCTGCTTCAGGATTTCCAGGAGGGGGAACGCGAGCTCTGCCAGCAGGGGAGAGCAGAACACTCTCACAATGCCCATTTGCAGATGGGTCCCTGTTGCTGGGCTGGAGCTCTCCAGGTGTGCCGCAGCTGCCCTGGGGCGATGGGGATGGGGCAGAGCAGAGAGCAGAGCCCTGCACAGCACCGAAACACTGCCCATGGCTGGAATGGTCCGGGCCAGGCTGGACAGGGCTTGGAGCACTCTGGGACAGTGTCCCTGCCCATGGCAGGGGTGACACGGGTGGGTTTAGGGTCCCTCCCAACCCGAACCAGGGATTCCGTGAGGCTCCGAACAGCGCTGGCGCTGCAGGACACTGCAGGTGCTCAGCCCCAGACCGTGACAGCAGCTCTGACTCGGCACGGAAGCTGCCAAAGCAGATGTTAAAGCCATCATGCGATGGCCGAGTGTCACCCCGGGCTGGCCCCCCTGGCACTCGGGACACCGGGGATGTGGAGCCGACGGACAAAGACTTCTGTTCGCTTCGGGTTTCGGAGCAGCTGCAGTGAACACGCCCAGCTACAGAGGCAGATACCGCACCGCCCCCCGGGGCTCGGGGAGAGCTCCCATTCCCGGGAGCCGCAGCCCCC
>VZRL01004108.1:174296-217054 GCA_013397895.1 Origma solitaria | reverse complement strand
CGCTATTGGTCCGTCCCGCCATTGGCCCCGCCCCCGCCCCGCCATTGGCCGCGCCCCGGGCCCGCCCCGCCCCACGCGGAAGTGGCGCGGCCCGCGGGCCCATGGCGGAGCGGGGCCATGGCGCTGGTGCTGGCGCTGCTGTCGCAGGCGCTGGGCCGGGTGTGGCGGAGCCCCGGCAGTAGGGCCCGCCATGCCCCCCCGAGCCGCGCCATGGAGCACGACAGGGCCCTCGAGGTCTACGGTGACTGCCGGAGGGCGCGGGGGCCGTGGGCTGTGAGGGGCCGGGGGTGTTCCCGATTCGCCCCTGTGGGGCTGAGGGGAGGTGACCGCGCCCGGTCCTGAGGGGCTCAGAGCTGAGGGGGCCCCGAGGGGCTGGGGCTGCTCCATGTGGGGCGGGGAGAAAGGGCCGTGTGTGACTCATTTGGCTCCTTTGTTGTGGCTTCCAAAGAGGAGCAGCACCAACAGTGCTGGGAAGGTGGCTGCTCATAAAAATACCTTCTGTTAAATCCAGGGGAGATGCTTTATTGTTGCTCGTTTGTCTCCTGCCTCAGATATAATCCGGACCATCCGGGACCCGGAGAAGCCCAACACTTTGGAAGAACTGGAAGTGGTGACGGAAAACTGCGTGGAAGTGCAGGAGATAGGGGAGGATGAATATCTGGTCATCATCAGGTTTACACCAACAGTACCTCATTGCTCCTTGGCCACTCTCATCGGTGAGATTCGTTTAATTAAATCAGAAACAATGAGCACAAGGTTACTTTGAGGCTGTCTGGGTAACATCAGTCCCAGGTCAGATTCAGCCTTGCCTGGCTGTGTTGGTTTGACCAAGAATTGCATTTTGAGAACCCAACCACCAATGCAACCAAACCAAAAACCAAACCAAGCAAAAAAAACCCCAGATCCAAAAAACCAGGGACTTCCATCTGTTTGTGTCATGTTAGGGAAGCTCTTCAAAGAGAGCGTCTCAAAAATCCAAGAATCTCCAAAAAGTCCTGATCCACCAGGAGGTGGAAAGGAATTAAGTTAAATGAGAATCCACACTGATTTATATTGCCTTTTTACTTTTTCCTTATGATTTGTGGTGAGATTTCATCTGAAAAAGTCACATCTGAGAGCTCTGACATGATTTGTTTAAATGTGCCAAAGTTAGAAACTCAGCATTAAATATCAATACAAAGATTTCTCAGTGTGTTTTAAGATTAAAGATCCAGTATTTATTGTAATGAGGAAATTACTGTATTTATGCCCAAATGTTTTATGTTGGATTTTCTAATAAATATTAAAGAACAGTCCAAGCACTCCCCTCGGTGCAGATGCAGCCACAGAACAGCTGGGAAGCTGTACCAAAAATACCAAGGAAAGCTGGGAATGCAGGAATTTGTCTCTATTTAGTGTTTCTGGAGGTGTTTAGAGAGCAGAGGCCTCCCAAGGTTGTAATGCAGGTGAGAACTTATCTGAGAGCTGCATCCAAAGGGCAAACCAAGAGTTATTTAGTCCTTCTGTGGCTTGTGCTGCTCAGAAAACAAAAGGACATTGGCAGTTACTCTGATTGTTAAATGTGGATTCTCTGAAAATGCACCTCAAACCTTGAATTTTACAGCAAATCTCTTTTGTGTTTTAACAGGCCTTTGTTTAAGAATAAAACTTCAGAGATGTTTGCCTTTTAGACACAAGGTAAAGTGCCTGCTTTGAAGCCTGTTTTAAACCACACGAATGAACGGCAATGTCCCTACATTAAACAGTGATTTACAGACCTTTAGAGACTTGCCCAAAATAATTTAAAGAATAAATTAGTTACCTGAGGGTTTCTGCTGTTGATTTTGGGGTGGTTTTTGTAGCTGCTGGCTCCATCCTCCCAGCTGAGCAGTGTGGAGGGAACTCTTGCCACAGTCCCCTCCTGCAGCAGCAGGGCTGACAGGCACTGCGTGTGGGGAGGGGGGGACTGCGTTTTACCTCCAGGAAGGAATTTATTCCACTGTCATGGTGCTCCTAACGCTGTTGATCTCTCCTCTAGCTGGAAATCTACATTTCTGAGGGCACACATTCCACCGAGGAGGACAGTGAGTAGAGCCTGTGCATGCTGCTGCTTCAGCCCCGTTGTGCTCTGTGGGGTCCTTTCCTCCCCTGCCTCTCCAGAAATTAGTACCCTGTGAAAACCTGAAAGCCAAATGGCATCGAGGTGTTCCCAGGGCTGTGGTGGCTCTGAGCACCTGCTTGTTGTGGTTTGGTTTTATAGCACAGCTCCCTCAGTTGTCACAGGTGCTGTGTTTGTATCAAAAGGAGGTGCTGCTGAATAATTCACATGAGGAGATGCCTCGCTGGTTGATCCCTCTGTCCTAACATCTTCACAACAAAACCTGCTGTTTCTCAGTCAGATTTTGCAGTGAAGCTTGCAGGACACGGAGGTTGTGCCACAGCCAGAGCCAGGCACGGCCCTGAGCAGCCCTGGGAGTCCCGGCAGTGCCTGGGCCTGAATGATCAGTGTCTGGCAAAAAATGGGTTATTTTGGTTAGAAATGGAACCTGGAGAACCTGAGCCACTAATTTATCATGAATTTCACACTTGATTTTGGGACATGTCATTGGGACATCTTACATCCTTTCCTAAACTAGAACAGTGACAAAAATCATATATTGCCAGTGGTTGTTCTGCTGTGACTGAGCTTTCATTTGCTTCGTTCCCCATTTCCCAATAACCCTCCTCGTGATGTCCTTTGCTCCTGAGCTGCTGATCTCCCCTCTCGGGGCTGTTTTGCAGTCAACAAGCAGATCAACGACAAGGAGAGGGTGGCGGCGGCCATGGAGAACCCCAACCTGCGGGAGATCGTGGAGCAGTGCGTGACTGAGCCCGACTAGAGGCACTGCCCCACAGCCCTGCTGCAGCCTGAGGACAATAATAATAATCAAGGCCTTGTGTTTAATACTTGAGTTCTTTTTATCTTCCGCGTGTTTTTTAAAGAGAAATTGTTTATAAGATAGATTTAAATTATGAGGAATCGGTCTCTGAAGAAAGTCCAGTGTATAGTGCTGAGAGTTTGTAATTTCTGGTGTCCAGAGGAATATTTTGTGATTCAAAGCAACACATCGGCATTGCCTTCTGAGAGACATTGTGATATAAATTCAGTTTTGCAAGTTAAATTTCTACATTGTTTCAATCACTGCACTGTAAAAATAAAACAGATTATTGTACTGAAATGCTCTTTTCTGGGTCCTGAATTTGTTTGTTTCTTTGAGGTTAGATTTCTATTAGAGAAATTAATTTTATTCACCTTCTTTGGTGTTGATAAACATTAAAGCTGAAACAAATTTTAAAAAATAATTTGGCCCTCAGGGACTGGACTAGAACAAGGAGATTTTTACTGGGACGAAATTCCTGCTAAGTATTTGTGCTCTTTTCCCTGTTAATGTTACATATTTCTGGTTCTGGAAGCTTTGCCTTACAAAGCAAAAGTAAAGTTTCCCTAGGGATGAGACCTTGCCAGTTTGATCCTGCTTTTCCTTCCCACTTTCCTGCAGTGTGGGAGGCGAGAGCATCCCACAGCCCTTCCTTCTGCTGGCTCCCCCTGTCCTGTCCCTTTTGGAACTCCCACTGTCCAGTTTGGGGCTCCCCCTGTCTCGTTCTTTTTGGGGCTCCGTCTGCCCCCTTCCTTTTAGGGCTCCCTCTGTCCTGTTCCTTTTGGGGCTCCCTCTGTCCTGTTCCTTTTGGGGCTCCCATTGTCCCGTTCCTTTTGGGGCTCCCTCTGTCCCGTTCCTTTTGGGGATCCCACTGTTCCTTTTGGTGCTCACACTATCCTGTTCCTTTTGGGGCTCCCTCTGTGCCATTCCTTTTAGGGCTCCCTCTGTCCTGTTCCTTTTGGGGCTCCCCCTGTCCCGTTCCTTTTGGGGTTCCCACTCCTCTTACCTGCCGCACCCACAGCGTTTCCAGCTGCCGCATGTCTCTCACTGGAGGAGTTGCCAAGGGTTCCTTTCCATTGCAGCTCCGGATCTGAGTACGATTCACCTTTCCCTGGGAATTTGGCAGTTCCCTCCCAGCTCCTCCTCGCAGTGCAGGGTGCTCAGGAGTGGCTCCTCAGGGATTTAGGGAGCTGCTCCTCGCTGGAGTGCTCCAGGGATTTGTGGCTGGTCCAACGGTGAGAAATCCTTGGAGCGCAGTGCAAACATCTGTTGGGATTTCAGGGATTTTAATAATTTTCAGTCATTTTAATAATCCCCACAAAGCTTTCCTGAAGGCATGGGATGATGGAATGGACTCCAGCATCATAAACAGGGAGAATGTTTCCCTTTTGTAAACTGCCCCATGTCACAGCTGTGCCAGCAAGGGACCTGACCCTCAAGTGCCAAATTAGCTGAAAAAATTAATGGGGGAGGGGGAAAGAAAGGTGGGGAAGAGAACAATCCCTTTTCCACAGGTTCCTGCACATGTGGAAAAATACTCTCAACTTCAGTTGCTCAGCTTTAATTAATTTCAAATTCAATTTCAAGCTCTTTTGTACTCCCGTGGACAAATGTGCCTCGTGTGTCAGCACAGGGGGACACGAGCTCTGCATCCTACCCCAGTGCTGGGAAGGTCTCCAGGCAGGTAATTCCTGCAGGAATGAGCTAAACGCTCCAGGGAGCCGGAGCTGCCACTATCTGTTGGCTTCTTTCCTGCAATTTGCTTCTTTTTTGCTCTCCAGCAGGGGAGCTGATATTTTCCGTTCAGAGTGCAGGTATCTCTGCCAGCAAGGAGGTTCTGTGGATGCTGTGGCCATGAGATAGCAGCTCCTCTCCTCGATGAGCTCCTGGGGGCTCTCTGTGCCTGCTCTGCCTCTGCTCAGCTCGGTGGCACCGCCGGAATGGCATTCCCGGCTCAGACAGAAGCTCGGAGCACAGGGAATAGGATGCTCTGGTGGCCCTGAGGTGACTCTCCTTGTCACTGCCATGCCCTGGGACCCTTAGCCCTGAGGGCTTCGTGCTGGGGCACAGAGGTTAAAAGTTTTTCTTCAGAGCAGCAATTCGGGAAAAGGGATCAGATCCCAAAGCCAGGCCTGTGCAACCAGGAATATTCCCAGTTCCCCGGGGAATGGATCACTGCTGGGGCACTGGGAGGTGACTCCCCAGGAGCCGCCACACTTTCCAGCAGTTCCATTTGAACTCGGCTCGGGATCTTTGTCCGTCCCCGTCGCTGCTGCCCCACAGACAGGGGTGGGGACAGCCTTTGCTGCCACGGGGCTTTGGGGACACCGTGGGGGTGACAGAGGAACAGGCGGGGGAGCAGGGGACACGGCGGGGACAGCTCCGGGGGTCCCATTGGGCAGGATTTGAGGCGCTGGAGGAGCAGGGGATGTTCCCCCAAACCCGGGGAGACTCACACGGGTCTCTGCCCTCACCTGGACCAAAAAGTACCAAAATTGTCCCTTCAGACTATGAATCCTTTGCATTTACAGCGCGGAGGGACAACTGCAGAGGGCATCAGCAACCCACGGCACTGCTGCGCCGGGAGAAGCATCCCCGCCCGCCTGGCCCGGGGCCATCAGGGAACCGAGCGGGCTCCGGGACCATCCCGGGAACCGAGCGGGCTCCGGGGACATCCCGGGAACCGAGCGGGCTCCGGGACCATCCCGGGAACCGAGCGGGCTCCGGAACCATCCCCGGAACCGAGCGGGCTCCGGGGACATCAGGGAACCGAGCGGGCTCCGGGACCATCCCGGGAACCGAGCGGGCTCCGGGACCATCCCCGGAACCGAGCGGGCTCCGGGACCATCCCGGGAACCGAGCGGGCTCCGGGACCATCCCCGGAACCGAGCGGGCTCCGGGACCATCCCGGGAACCGAGCGGGCTCCGGGACCATCCCCGGAACCGAGCGGGCTCCGGGACCATCCCGGGAACCGAGCGGGCTCCGGGACCATCCCCGGAACCGAGCGGGCTCCGGGACCATCCCGGGAACCGAGCGGGCTCCGGGACCATCCCCGGAACCGAGCGGGCTCCGGGACCATCCCGGGAACCGAGCGGGCTCCGGGACCATCCCCGGAACCGAGCGGGCTCCGGGACCATCCCGGGAACCGAGCGGGCTCCGGGACCATCCCCGGAACCGAGCGGGCTCCGGGACCATCCCGGGAACCGAGCGGGCTCCGGGACCATCCCCGGAACCGAGCGGGCTCCGGGACCATCCCGGGAACCGAGCGGGCTCCGGGACCATCCCCGGAACCGAGCGGGCTCCGGGACCATCCCGGGAACCGAGCGGGCTCCGGTGACATCCCTGGAACCGAGCGGGCTCCCGGTGCCCGTCACCGGCAGCGCCCGTGCGGTCGCAGAGCCATCCCGGTGCTCCCGGAGCAGCTGGGGACCGGCCGGGAGGTGGAGGAACGGACAGTGCGGGGTTTGAGCTGAGCTGTGCCGGTTCTACCCTTCCGGCGCTGTTTTCCGCGGTAAATCACGGAACATTCCGAGCCGGAGGGGGCTCGAGTGTCTCCCCCCGGTACCCCGGCAGGAGGGGGGGCTCCCGGGACCCCAGCGCTGCCGGGGCTCGGACAGCCCGGGAGTGCCCGCGGGGACACGGGAGGGACAGAGAGCGCAGCGAACCCCCGCGCCCGGGGCTGCGGGAACTGGGGGCAGCTGCTGGGGGCACCTTCCCCCGGCAGATCGCCCTCCGAGGGACAGGGACCCCCGAGCCCAGGGGAGCTCTGTCCTGCTCAGACCTGAGCGGGACACAGACACCTTCTGCCCCTTTGCCAGACCCTGACACCAAAGGCATTCACAGCAGCCTCTGCCTCTCCAGGCTGGCTTTTCCCGGTCTGGAATCACGTTTCCATCCCGGATGCTCAGGCTGCGGCCCTGGCAGAGGAGGAGTGGGGCAGAGGAGGAGGGACAGGGCCTGTTCCCCTGCGTGCAAAGGGCTGTGTTTGCACACACGTTACTCGGGGGGGCTGTTACTCACCACAGATGGCAGCGGAGCAGTTGCGTGTAGAGACAGAGCTATTCTTAGCACGGAGATATTTCTAAATGTTTACAGCCGGCCGAGCCTTCCCTCGGTGCAGCTCAGGGGCTGGGGGCTGTGGGCTTGCGGCAGCTCTGCCCCTCGGAGGGTCCCTCCCCTCCCACTGCACATGTGGAACAGCTTTACTGAATTTCTCAACCGAGTGGTTGCTCTGGGTGAGCAAACACACTGTGCCTCGGTACCAGCTGACGAGCGGGGCAGCTCCTTCCCCTCCCTCCCTCCCTTCCTTCCCTGCTCCCGTTTTCTGTGCTTTACTGCCCTCCGGGAATGTCCCTCCTCCACAGGTGCTCCCGGGAGCTGCTGGAGCAGTGGCCATAGAGGTGGCCAGAGCAGTGGCCAGAGCAGTGGCAGGGGCAGTGGCCGGAGTGGCGGCCGGAGCGGTGGCCGGAGTGGTGGCCAGGACAGTGGCCGGAGTGGCGGCCGGAGCGGTGGCCGGAGTGGTGGCCAGGACANNNAGCGGTGGCGGGAGTGGTGGCCGGAGCGGTGGCCGGAGTGGTGGCCAGGGCAGTGGCAGGGGCAGTGGCCGGAGTGGCGGCCGGAGCGGTGGCCGGAGTGGTGGCCAGGACAATGGCCGGAGCAGTGGCCGGAGTGGTGGCCGAGGTGCAGCACCCCACACTGGGTGGATGAAGGCTGTTCCCTACTGGAGCAGCTGGCAGAGATCAGCTGCCAATTAAAAGCCAAACAAAAAGATAAACCAGTGAAATTTTTCAAATCCTTCCCTCACTGTCCTGACTGTGCCACCCCTCTGTGAACCCTTTCTGGGTAGCACAGGGAGGTTTTAGGAACAAGAGAAAATAAATGCATCTCTTATTATAATCTGGAGAGCACAGGTGGGAGCTGAGCTGTTCCCACTGGATTCGCTGCCTCCTCGCACGCTCGGGTCAGGACCCTGCCCCTCCTTGGTCCATGCAGCTGATGAAGGACTGATGACCCTCTGGCTCTTTGGGAATTAAAATCCTCCATCTGATCTCATCGGGGCTGGACCGAGGCCCTCGGTGAGGCCTGAGAGCTGCACAGGTGCTCTGCCAGCAGAGCCGGCGGCTCCGGGGCTGCGGAAGCGCTCGGAGAGCTCCTGTGGATCTGAGACACAAACAAGCTCCTCCACAAGCAGCTGCTGCTTCCCAATTAATGAGCTCCTCTTCCTTCCTGGCTCCAGTATAGAAACGTCTGCAGGTGACCAAGGGAGGCACAAAGCTCTGACTTCTCATCTGAAGCCAAAAGATTCTCTCAGAGAGTCTTCAGCAGATCATGGAATCATGGAATGGTTTGGGTGGAAAGGGACCTTAAAGCCCATCCAGTTTCTCCCCATGGCAGGGGGAGGAACTGGACCACTTGAAGGTCCCTCCGCACCCAAACCATTCTGTGATCCTATTTCAAGCATCTTTTGATCCAGAGGCCCTTTCCTTCTTCCCTTTCGTCCCACTGCAGCAGCTCTGTCTGAATAACATCCTGCTTGTGTTGAGACAATAAAAGCATCTTTAGAAGAAGAAAAGAGGCATTTCTATATCCCATCCAACCCTGCCCTCTGTCAGTGGGAAGCCATTCCCCCTCCTCCTGTCACTGCAGGCCCTTGTGAAGAGCCTCCTTCCAGAGCCACTCGCGGGAGGTGTCTCACTGAGAGAAAACTCTGCAGATATTTAAGCCAGATGTGATTGTCACTGATAGTGCAGTTTCTGTGCTGGTGGGAGGCCTGGCTTGTTTTGTGGCTAAAATCAGACGAACCGCCCTTCCACCAGAGACTCATTCCCACACGGTGACCCAATCCTTTCCAGCCCCAGTGCCCACACCCTCACAGCTCGGGCACTGCAGGGTTCCGGGGCTGCCGTGGTTGGGGTTTGCAGTAAATCCCACAGCTCCCAGCCCGGGCTGGGCTCAGCCCTTCCCACAGGGACACCCCAGGGCTCTGCTGTGACAGCTGAAGGTCACAGCAGGCCTGGGGCACCCCACTCTGCAAACCCCAGTGCCCCTGACCCAGCAGGGCTGGCTCTTCTGGGGACACAATTTGGGGCTGAAACAGGAGAGTCTGGGGTTGGAATGGAGAGGTTTCTGGTTGAAAGGAAAAGGTTCTCCCTGGCTGCTGCAGTTCCCTGTGCCAAGGAGACACGGCCTGATGGGGACCCCAGGGCCGGGGGTAGGTGGCACTGGGCTCTGGCCATGGCCTGGTGTCCCCAGGAGGGATTATCCCATGTCCCCAACCAGCCCAGCTGGGACCCTGCACACGGACAGGCACCGCAGAGGGGCTCAGCAGATCCTGTACCACAAATAAATTGATTTGCAGAACTGATTTACCCCATCAGCCCCGCTCACATTTTAATCAACAAACCTCAGTTGCAAACGGCAGCTGTGAACGATTTTCAGACGCAAACTGATCGTTCCTTCCTGCTGCCAGCGCCTGAACCATCTCCAATTAACTGAAAACCCTCGGAATCCTCCAGGGGGAAGAGAAAATGTGACACCCAGCCATTTCCTTCAGTAACTGTTTAATTTAACACACTCGTGCACTGTGGCCATCAGAGCCCAGCGCAAGGGCTGTCCCTTTGCAATCCTGGGAGGGGCTGGGGCGTGGGACAGACGGTGCTGGGGACAAGGAAACCAGGGCTGAGCACAGGCTCTGGAACGTAAAACATTTACAGCACCTTGGGAAGCAATGAAGCACAAATGGTGAAGCCATGGCTTGTGTTTTACATACAAATCACACACAAGAATTTCCCCCTTTGGACCGAGTGCTGCTCCCACAGCACAGGGAATCGCACCGGGATGGGCTCCAGCCTGGCTCTGCCCAGTGCAGGGACAGTTGCCTTCAAGGTCCCCCAGCTTTTGGGCATCCTCCACAGCCTGAAGAGTAATAGGGAAAGGAATTCCTACCTAAATGCTCCTGCCCTCCTCCAGAGACCAATCTGCTGGCAAAGCCTCCCCGAGACAGGGAGGGATTCCTTCCCACACCGCTCCGGGAGTGGGCCGTAGGGGCTGTGCCGCAGAATAAATTGGATATTCTAGTTAAAAATCAGCTAACCTTAACAGAGGAGAATCTAGATAAGCAGGAAAAAAAGGGGCTTAGCCTGTAAGGCCACAGAAAAATACCTTAACTGAGCATTACACTGCTACACATAGAGAAATCCAGGGATTGAGCCTTGGCTGCCCATGAGGGAGGGGATGTGCCACTCACTGCAAGAGCAGCTTCCCTCTCTTGCCCAAATGCATGCAAGGGGATGTGCTGGTGGACCCCAAACCTTGGTGTCCCTGACGGTCCCCTCTGCTCCAGAGGGACACAGCAGTGGCTTTGGCAGAGAAAGCAGCCGTGGGGAGATGGGGCACAGAGCCCTGCACACCCCAACTGAAGCTGAAACTTTATTACTCTGCCCTGTCTCTACTTCTCAAGTTCAATCTATTTAGCTTCAGTGCGTAAACATTTTAATGAAAATTACAGGGTTGCCAGCTTCAAGTCCCTTAAAGGAAATAAAAAAATCCCTACCCCAAAGGGTCGGTAGAGATGGTGGAATTCTGGATGCTCACCTCAGAGATATAAAAATAATAATAAAAGTCAAGGCTTGTGCTGGCCAGCCAACACCTTCGAGAGGCTGCAAATGTCGAATGATAGCACCATAAGCATTTCTGAGAGGTCTTCCCCGAATTATTGCTGCTTTCAGTTCCCCTTTCCCAAAACGCTTCCCCGCTGGCCTCCCGGGGCAGCGTGACCCCGACAGGTCTGGAATGTCCATCGGGAGCAGCGGGACCAGCAGCCCCACGGATGGTTTGAGCACCGTTAGAGAGTATCACGAGTGAGAGTCCGGGGCCTCCCCAGGCTGTGGCAGAGCCACCGGAGCCATGCGGAGCTCGGCGCCCTCGGGGACGGCGCTGTCACCTCCGGGAGAGCCGCTGATCGCCGCGCTCGCGGCCGGGCCCGGCCAGCAGCCCGTGCTGGCGGCAGCTCCGGCAGCACTGGACGTGCACGGTGGGCAGGTGGCACCTGCCCAGCAGCCGCAGTGTCTGGCAGAAGGCGAAGGTCAGCCGGTCGCGCTCGCAGGGGACACCTGAAGGGAGGGAGGGGACAAGGTCAGTGCCAGCGTCACCAGGTGTTGATGTGAAAGGTCCCTGTGCGTGGCAGGGCTGCAGCGAGATGATCGCTGAGGTCCCTTCCAACCCAAGCCATTGCAGGATTCCATGGGCACTGGCTGCAGAGCCCACCCGGGCACCGGGCAGCCTGCAGAGCCCACCCGGGCACCGGGCAGCCTGCAGAGCCCACCCGGGCACTGGGCAGCCTGCAGAGCCCACCCGGGCAGCCTGCAGAGCCCACCCGGGCACTGGGCAGCCTGCAGAGCCCACTTGGGGCACCGGGCAGCCATGGCATTTCCCATTCCCAGCACAAACAACACCTGTGCTGCTGCCAGCAGCTCCAAAGCATCTTCCCCACGCAACAATGCTCCCAGGGAACGGAGCTGAGGTGCAGGGGGACAAACCCCCCCGCACTGACACCTCCTGCCAGTCCGCAGAGCTCCCCTGTGCCAGCAGAGCAGCGGCAAGGCCAGAATTCCTTTTTCTTTGAATTGTTTAGGTTATTTTGAGAACCTGCATCATCTGGTTTGCTTCCTGCAGGTGTCCTGCAGACCTCAAAACAACTGCGGTGCTGCTCCGAGGAAGGGCTTTGTTTTGGGAAGGGCTTTGTTTTGGGAATGGCTGCTCCGGTGGCAGCCCTGGCTCTGCTGTGGGGGAGTGCCCAGTCTGGAGTGGCCACCACAGCCCGGCCACCGCAGCTGAGTCACCCCAGGCTGAACAAACTTTGCAGGAACTGCTTCCTCCCTGCAGACAGCCTGGAAATCCCAGCTCCCACTCCAGGGCTGGGAGCACAGGGCAGGGATTCGGGTTCACAGCGGGAGGAGACACAAATGCAGCCCAGGGAGTGAGGGAGGGACATCCCACCTGGACTGCCTCACACCTGGCACCCCTGCATCCCACGGGACGCTGTGAGGTGTCACTCCACGGCTGGTGTGGGACACAGACCCCAGGGAACAGCGTGGGATGGGGAAAGGAGGGGAGAGCCCTCCCTGCCCCAGCAGCAGCCCCCAGCCCCATCCCCAGCCAGAGCAGACCCCAGTGAGCTCAGAGCAGCAGCACAGACCCCTCACCAAATACACACTGTTCACATGAACACACAGCTGGTTTGTTGGAATTTTGGATTTCCTCCTCCTGTCCTTCATCTCAGAGCAAGGCACAGCTCCCTGAGCCTGCAGCTTCTTGCCCAGTGGTGTAAGCCTGGCTTCAATTACATCAACTCAAAAATGTGCCCAAGCTTAAAATCTGTGATTCTATGATTCCAGTTTTACCTCCTATACAAGGAATTAAAATAAATGACAGCTTTTCTGTGGAAAAGGACAGAATTGATGCACTCTGGAGCTGATCCCCCCTGGCCTTCCCCCATTGCTTCTCCCTGGGCACCCTCCACCAGGACCACGCAGAGCAGGGACAGAAACGGGCAAGCAAAGGAGGCTTTTCTCTTTCTCAGGACACTGCTCTGCAGGGGAAACACCAGGACCGAGGCAGGGGAGCTGCTGCTGACCACTGCCCCTCTGGGAACAAAGGCTGTGCGAGGGAACGGCCGCTGCCCCGATTCCCACGGGATGAGCCGACCCAGGGCCGAGCCAGGACGCAGCAGATGCAGAGCAGAGACTTTTCCCTGGGTTGGGATTTCAATCACAGCCCCCTCCCCCAGCCCAGCACTGAAGAGGTCACTACACTGCTCTAAAATTTATTTTCTGTTTCAGCTGAGGTATTTCCTCCCTGCCTCCCGAGCCGCAGCTCTTTGTGCCCAGCCAGAGCAGCCCTGCACCCCAAACGCATTGGGACAGTGGAGCACAGCAATGCACATATTCCTGTTTGCTGCAGCACAGGGATGGCTCAGCAGGGCTCCTGAAACACCGCAGGGCTGTCCCACGAGAGGGGAATCAGCCAGGATGCCATGGGTGGGTGGGAATGCCCTGGGCCCTGCTGGGGATGCCCTGCCCAGGCAGACCCTGCCCAGCCCCTGGGTGATTCTAGCACTCACTCCATTCATTGCAGACCCTGCCCAGCCCCTCGGTATCTCCAGCGCTCGCTCTGCTCATCGCAGCTTCCTAGAAAGTCATTTATGGATCTCACCCAAGCTGCCTCCTGCGTTCCCTGGAAGGAGCAGGGAAGGCCGAGCTGCTGGAGGCCCACTCGGGGAGGAGGCTGCGTTCCAGGCTGGGAGTGATGCTCTGGCTCTTTCCTGATCCCTTCCCAGCAGCTCAGCACCCTGGGCCCAGCAGGAAATTCCCATCCCTGCACCGTGCCCAGGCATCCATGAGCTCACTCTGCCAGGGGTTACTGCTCTCTGAACACCTCCTTGTGCACAAAGGTATGGCATTACTGCGGAAAGCAGCAGGGTTGGGCTCGGAGATGGGGCAGAAGAGCCACCACCCTTGGCTGGAGGCTGCTGACCTTACAGGAGACCCCGGCAGGACCTCAGGGCTCCAAAGCAAAATGACCTCACAGAATCATAAAATATCCGAATCAAAAGGGACCCACAGGGATCATCCAGCCCAGCTCCTGGCCCCGCACAGGACACCCCCACAATCCCACCCTGTGCCTGGGAGCGTTTTCCAAATGCTCCCTGAACTCAGTGAAGTCAATGGGAGTCACTGAGGGGCTGAGTTCCCATCGCTTTCCCAGATCCTGGTGCAGTCTCGGGGTGGATGTGTGTGGGGTCAAGCGCAGGTCTGAAAATCTTGGCTGAGCTCATGGTTCCTCCCTGGAATTTGGTCTTGGGCAAGGGAAGCTGTAATAAGCACTTAATTTTTCAGCTCTTCAGAGAGGGACCTACAGAACCCACCCAATTTTCATTTAATCCTTTTACTGCTATTTCTTTCTATTAACAATTTTTTAATATAATCCTCACACTTCATTTGGACACACGTTCCGTAAATCCATGCCAAATTTTAGGCTAAAGAAACAGCTTAAAGCAGGGCTTTAAAAATCCACGCTAAGTCAGCACATTAGAGACTGAAAACGCCCACTTTTTTTTGGGCTGTTTTTTCAGGTCGGTGTGGAAGTTGCTTTAAATTTCATTTAAGCTTCTGCCAGCCAGACCTAAGCTTTTACTTTTATTCCTGGGAAAAATAAACTTCCTGGAACATGTTTTGTGAAAACAAGGAAAGGTTGAGCTTAGAGCTGAGCTAGCAAATCCAGGGAATTAGGCTGCTGACCTCTGGCCTTTGGGATGCTCTCGGAGCCAGGGCCGAATTTAACAAGTAGATTATTCCAGGGTCCTGCTCTGGGGCCAAGGTGCCTCCCTGTAGTCTCTGGTCAGCATGATGGGATGGGATGGAGGGGATGGGATCCATGGGATGGGATGGGCTGGGATGGGATGGATGGGATCGATGGGATGGGATGGGATCCATGGGATGGGATGGGATGGGATGGGATGGGATGGGATGGGATGGATGGGATGGGATGGGATNATGGGATAGGATGGGATGGGATGGGATGGGATGGGATGGGATGGGATGGGATGGGATGGGATGGGATCCATGGGATGGATGGGATGGGATGGGATCCATGGGATGGGATGGGATGGCATGGCATGGGATCCATGGGATGGATGGGATGGGGTCAATGAGATGGGATGGGATGGATGGGATGGGATGGGATGGATGGGATGGGAGGGGATACATGGGATGTACCCCCAGCTGCCAGCTTGGCCTGCACAGGCTGGCACTGACACAGCCACAGCTGGGAAAATGGGGAAAGCCACAAACCCCACAGCTTTCAGGCGTCAGCCCTGCTGTGAGCAGCATCCTTCTCCTACATTTAATCGAAACAGGGAGTCCTTTCCCCAGCATCCCTTTCCCACTGACTCCTGTTGTTAATTAGCAGTTAATTAATTGCCCTCCATGCCTCGCTCAGCAGCACCTCCTGGCCTCACCACTCGGATAGGAACATACATGCTCAAATGACAGAGAAAATGGGGATTTGCTGCAATTATTTCCCACATGGATCCCTTGTGGACAAACCCTGGGACTCGCAGAACCACGAACAATTTCATTTCCGTACTCAGAGCAAGCAGCAGCAGCACGTTTAACTGCCAATTAATCTTGTGGCAACTGGAAATGCAGCCAGCCCTGGATAACGAGGCGGCAAACGGGAGCAGTGGGAGAGCCACGCGTGTCTGGGACCGAGCCAGAGTGAGCAGGGGCTTCATTCCCTGGCCCCTCAGGCTCCCTCCCTGTGCTGGCTGCTCCCAGGATACAGGCTTGAGCTCCCAGGATAGGGGCTGAACTCCTGAGATATGGGGCTGAGCTCCCAGGATAGGGGCTGAACTCCCAGGATATGGGGCTGAACTCCCAGGATATGGGGCTGGACTCCCAGGATTTGGGGCTGAACTCCTGAGATATGGGGCTGAACTCCTGGGATTTGGGGCTGAACTCCTGAGATATGGGGCTGAGCTCCTGGGATATGGGCTGAACTCCACCCCACTGCTTTGTCCTGCTCCCAGAGGAACTGCACCACTTTACACACACTTGTCCTTGAGTCAGTGAAGTCTCTACCTCATCCCTTTGGAATTCCAAGCTGAGACACCTGTGAACAGCCGTGTTTGCTGCTGGAACCAAGAACTGGCCCCATCACCTGCCTGGCACCTGCCTGGGGCGAGTTTGGGGAGCTCAGAGACCTCCCTGATATGGGATCTGGAGAAATGGGCACGAGGGTGATTCCTTTCATGGCACAACCACAATGAGCACCGGGGATGTGTCACCACCACCAGGATGTGCCCACAGGCTGTGTCCAGCACGGCCACCAGCCTGCGGTGACCAGCAGTGACCAGCCCTGCCCATCCCCTGCTCCTCCTCCAGCACACAGCAATTCCCCTTTTCTGGTTTAAATCCCACTGATCTGGATAAACTGCTGCAGGTTTCTCCAGGCCCTCATGCAGGGCCTGGGGCCCAACTCCTTTCCAAGACCCCATAAACAATTCCCAGATAAATGCCCCCAGCCTCTGGAGCATCACGAGGAGGCACTGGGGTGCCCTTGGCTCTGATGCTCCCAGGAGCCATCTAAGGACACACTCACAGCTGGCTGCAGCTGTACAGCAACAGCCACATTCAAAAATAACCTCGGTGCAATCTTCAATTAATTTATAACCTGGCAACAGCTCAGGACTCTGGTTCTAATTAATCCCGACCTCCTTTAATTGAGGAGCCGATTGCTGTGAGATGTTTGTTTGTGCTTCATCCGTTCCATCTCTGCTCAAAATCCATCTGATAAAGGTTTGAACATCGAAACCCTGCTGGGGTTATTCGCATTTTTGTGTCCAGTGAGGACAGGAGCCCTCACAGACCCAGCCCTGGCTCTGCTGATACCAGAGCACCTCACACCAGAGGAGGGAGAGGCTTCTTGTGCTCCTCACAAAAACATGGATCGCTCCAGCCTGAATCCATCTTGTGCAGTAAAGATCCCTTAAAACACAGGAAAGGGCTGGAGTTACATTTCTCTCTCTGGGAGCCTTTGCCTGTGCATTTACACATCTGGGATTTCCTGCCATGTGAAAGTTTTGTTCCCCTTCATGCCTTGGCTGGAAACGTTTGTATTTCCAAGAGGCGTTTCCTGCCCTGGGCTGCAGCCAGAGCATTTATGTCATTTTTGATCCAGGATTTTACCATTTATTTGTGTGCTTCCTACACATCTCAGTGGTTATTCTGGTCCAGCCTTGGCTCCACAGCTCTCATCACCGAGCCCGGCACGGAAATCTTCCCTGACAAAAACAGCCGGAACCACACATCGTTTCTTGAGCAGGGCTGACTCATCATTTCCTAAATACTGGAGTGCCCCGGGGCCCTAAAGTGCTCCGAAAAGGAGCAGATTAATGGTTGAAAACATTCTGATGGCCGCCAGTGCCCAAATCCCACCTAACCAAAGCCAAGGCTCCTGTCTGCTCTGGAGTAGGAGTTAGGAGGAACACGCTGGGCAGGGGACAAACACAGAGCTGGAAGGGCGGAATGGCTGTCCCAGGCTGCAGAGGGGACCTGCAGGGATGTGTGGAGCAGACATGGACACGGCTCCTCCACCCCAGGCACCAGCTACTGCTGCCCCCTGCCCACCCTGCTCCTCCTCTCAGCCCTCCCTTTGTCCAGCAAACCTCCTGGAGGTCCAACAACACTTTCTGGGCAGCCGAAGAGCTTTTCTTTTGCACATTAAAAAGATAAAGCTGATAAATGACTGACGTGCTGATATCAGTGACACCTAATCCCTCATTATATTGCTTTTCCTATAAGTGCTGTTAACCCTTGCAGCCCCCAGATTTGTGGCTCCCAGGGAACTGCCTGGTGCTGTGGGATCCATCTCTGTGAGGGCAGGAGGGAGGAGAAGCCAAGACAGTGCCCATGGTGTGGCCAAGCACTGTGGCTGCAGCCAGGGCAGGTAAATGAAAAATGGGTTAGAATGAGGCTGGTCCCTGTGGCACCTGCTCAGACACACCTGGAGGTGCTGGAGAACTGCTCCTTTGCTCCATTTTCTAATGCTGGGCCCTGCTTGTCTCACAAGTCTTGTGTTCCGGGACTTTACCACTGAACAGCTTCCTGAGAGCTCCATCCCTGGGTGCTCCCCTCTGCCCTCCTTGTCCTGAATGCTGTCCCTGAATGGGGCACAGCCCTTCGCCCCACACCTCCTGGGGTCCCTCGGGTGTCCCTGCGCTGGGTGACACTGCTGACTCCAACAGGCACAGCCCAGCTCAGCCCTGTGCCAGTAAAACCCCGCTCGGCCCCTCGAGGGACGGATGCTCTGGACATTTATAGATGGTTATAACATTGCCACTTCATTATGGATTAGCCAAGTCAGCCTTACACAATCCCTGCATGAAACACTCACTCCATCTCCCCACAGCTTCCCACACCATTTCCCAGCCTGGTTTCGCTGCTGCTCACCGGGCTCGGAGCTGTCGCAGTCCTGGGGGTTGCACTTCTGGCTGCTCTCGGGCCAGGGCTCGTGGTCGCACAGGCTGCTGTCCTCCTCGGCCACCCCGGTCCGGGTGTCGATGCACTTGACCTGGCGCCGCTGGATGCCTCCTCCGCAGGGAGCCGAGCACTGCGGGAGCGGGACCGGGGTCAGCCTGGGGACCCTCCCCATGTCCCACGGAGCCCCAGTGCCACCCCGAGGGGTTCTGCAGCAGCTCCTGCACTGGTTCGAGGGCTGTGTTCCCCATTCCTGCAGCAGCTCGAGGGCTGTGTTCCCCATTCTTGCAGCAGCTCCAGGGCTGGGCTCCCCATTCCTGCACTCCCCGGGCAGGGAGCACCCCACTCACCTGTCCCCAGGAGCCCACCACCCAGGTGGTGCAGGGCTGGGTGTTGCAGGGCCGGGAGCTGTTGGGCCGCAGTGTCTCCTCGCAGCGCCCTGGCTCCGGGCACGTCACCAGCCGCGCCTGCTCCCCGCCACCACATGGCTCCGAGCACTGCGGACACAGCAGCGAGAGAAAACACCGTCAGGGGCTGGGGCTGCAGCCCCTCTGCCCTGGAGACAGCTGGGGGTGCTCACCTGGAGAAGGGAAGGCTCCAGGGAGAGCTCAGAGCCCCTTCCAGTACCTAAAGGGCTCCAGGAGAGCTGGGGACGGAATGGGGACAAGGGATGGAGGGACAGGACACAGGGAATGGCTTCCCACTGCCAGAGGGCAGGGACAGATGGGATATTGGGAAGGATTTCCTCCCTGGGAGGGTGGCAGGCCCTGGCACAGGTGCCCAGAGCAGCTGTGGCTGCCCCTGGATCCCTGGCAGTGTCCCAGGCCAGGCTGGACAGGGCTTGGAGCAGCCTGGGACAGTGAAGGTGTCCCTGCCATGGCAGGGGTGGCACAAGCTGTCCCCCAGCCCCTGGGCAGCCCTACCTCTCTCCAGGAGGACGTGTACCAGGCCAGGCACGGCGCGCTCTGGCAGGGCAGCTGTGCCGGGGGCTGTGCCAGCACGGCCTGGCAGTGGAAGGGCCGCAGCAGCCGCTGGTCCCTGGTGTCCACGCAGTGAACGTCCCGAACCTTCGTCCCCTCGCCGCAGCTCCGCGAGCACTGGGAAAGGACACGGCACCGCGCTGGGGATGGAGCGAGGGCTGGCACAGGGGAACCCCCACGGGAAGGGGAGGTGACCCCGGGGACAGGCTCTGCCGAAGGGGAGGTGACCCCGGGGGGAGGTGACCCCAGGGACAGGCTCTGCCCAGCGTTGGGCTGAGCTGACACTCCTTTCCCCTTGCTCCAGGCCGTTAGAGCACACTCCGTGTGGTTCATCTGCCACCGCCACCCCTCTGAAACCAGGCGGGTTCCACTTGTGACAAGAACAGCCCTTCTGCATCAAACACTGATGATCTGAGCAACAGCGACCACCCAGAGCAAGGAGGGCTGCTGCCCACCGCCAAACCGACTGAACTCGCCCAGCCCAACCACAAACATCTCCTGCCACCACCGAACCTACTGACCTCACCCAACCCAACCGCAAACATGTCCTGCCAGCGCAGAGGGGCCAGAACATTGTGCAGGGACTGACACATCATAGAGACACAGAATGGTTTGGGATGGACCCTTACCTTGCTCCAGTTGCCCACACGCCAGGCCGAGCAGGGTCTGAGGGAGCACCTCCGGGCAGGGACAGGTCTGTCAGCCATGGCACAGCCACCGTCACTGCCGCTGCTGCAGCGCACAGACCGCCACACTGCGCCCACGCCGCACGTGGCTGAGCACTGCAACACAGAGACCCTGCTGCTCGCTGTCCCGACACCCCTGAGCCTGCTGCTCGCCGTCCCGACACCCCTGAGCCTGCTGCTCGCCGTCCCGACACCCCTGAGCCTGCTGCTCGCTGTCCCGACACCCCTGAGCCTGCTGCTCGCTGTCCCGACACCCCTGAGCCTGCTGCTCGCTGTCCCGACACCCCTGAGCCTGCTCCTCGCTGTCGCGACACCCCTGAGCCTGCTGCTCGCTGTCCCGACACCCCTGAGCCTGCTGCTTGCCATCCCAACACCCCTGACCCTGTTCCTCTCCATCCTGACACCCCTGAGCCTGTTCCTCACCATCCCCACACCCAGGGGAACACGGGTAGCACACTGCTGGGGCTGGGGGTGCCTTTAGCCTTTTGTTACCAGTTCTCTCTTAATTAGCACTAATGACCCCTAGGCCACCGAGTGCTGCCAAGAGCAACGTCCCAGAGGCAGCCGGGACAGGGACACATCCGTACCTGTCCCCTGTCACCCCAGAGCCAGCTGGGACAGGGCATACCCGTACCTGTCCCAGGTCACACTTTTCACGGGACTCACCTCGCTCCAGTTCCCGACCTCCCAGCTGGGCTTGCCAGCGGCTGTCGCGGTGGTCGATGGTGGGAGCAGAGCCTCCTCCTCCTCCAGCCTCTCCTCCCAGAGCGGGGGGGCCAAAGGGGTGGCCTGGGACAGCTCATCCCCGTCCCTGGAGGCAGGTGTCCCTGGGGGTGCCCACGGCGAGGGCTCCCTCGGTGCCGTGACGCCGAGCGGGGTCCCGTGGGAGGGCAGCTCGGTGAGGGGCGATGGCAGATCGGGGTGCTGGAACACCCCTGGTGTCCCCCATGGCGGGGGGGACCCTGCTGCGTGGGCAGGGGGGCTGTGGGCTGGGGCTGTGGGCACGGCTGGGGCCAGGGCATCCTGCTGGGCGAGGCTGCTGGAGCTGGGCTGGGATGCTGGCCCAGGCACGGCCGGGGACAGGGGCACTGGGGGGGCTGTTGTGGCCACCGAGGGGGTGGAGGGGGGGGCTGTGGGGGTGTGCAGCTCCAGCTGGTGCCCTCTCTGCCCCACGGGAGGGGGACTCGCAGCAGGGTGGGGGCTGCCAGCCCTCCCTGCCACCTCCCAGCCTGGGGCCCGTGGGGTGGGCAAGGAAAGGTCTGCCCCGTCCATGCCCTGGGCTCGCCCGCCTGCCTGCGTGCCCAGCACCCCCTCTGGCACTCCTGCCCACCCGAGCTGCTCCGTGGGCCGGGGGGCTGCACCACTGGTGGCAGCAGTGATGGCCAGACCCCTTTCCCTGGGGTCCTGGTGGCCTCTCCCTGCAGACCCAGCCAGGCCGTGTCCCTCTGTGCTCACATGTCCCTCGCTGCCACTGCCTGGCGCTCCCGGCCCGTGGGACACCTCCACAGCAGCACTGCCCCAGCCCGTGGGCACCGCAGCGGCTGCGTGGGGTCCCCAGGGAGCGAGGCCATGGCCGGGGCCATCGTGCCCAGCGCTGGTGCTGGGGGGCACAGCTCCAGCTCCGTGGGGCTCATCCCGGGGCGGGTGGCCGTGGCTGTTCGCAGAGCTGTGGCTCACGGTGCTCGGCGTGGATGAGTGCTGCTCAAAGTGGGGCACAAGCACTGTGCCCTCCTCCTCCTCCTCACCCAAGAAGGCAGGGGTGGTGTATCGGGGAGTGGCTGGTCCCACATCCTCAGGGACCACGTTCAGGAGGTCATCCATGGCTGAATCCCCCGGCTCTGGCTCTCGCTCATCCCCAGGAGCAGAAGCATTGTCCTTGTCGCTGCTGGGATGGTCCTGGCGCTCTCCCCCCAGCTCGGTGGTGAGCAGGGCCTCAGTGGGCAGCTCCCGGGGCCCCTCCATGTCCTCAGCACTCAGCTCTGGCTTCGGCCCCTCACCTTTGGTCTCCTTCTCCGTGAAGGGATAGTAAGACAGATCCTCGTGGAAGTTGATAAAGTTATAATCGTAATAAAAATCATCAACAAAGATGTTTCCCTTCCTGGCTGAGAAGTCCTCCTCGGTGATGACATTGACATCGTTGGACTCAGGCACGTTTGGGATTACGGGGCTGAATTTAGGGATGTGGCTGCTGGGGATGTAGTGGATTTCATTGAACACCTCCCTGCTGGAGGAGCCGCTGCCGGACCAGTCGGCGGTGGCACTGTCCCATTGCCGCGGGCACTGCGGCAAGGAGCAGAGCCTGTCGGGGCTGGGTCTCTCCGCGGGGTCACACGCGGCCCCGGTGCTGTTGCTGCAGTGCACGGAGCGCCTCTGGGTGCCGTTCCCGCAGCTCACGGAGCACTGGGGGGGAAGAGACAGGGTCAGCTCTGCAGGGCTGGGCCGGGAGCGGTGCCCGTGCCCTCACCAGTGAGCGCTCCGCTGTCCTTGGGGCACAGGGCTCCATGTCACTCTGCCAGCTGCCACCACCCTCTGGGCCCCCGACACCTCCTGTGCCAGCCCCACGGTGGGGAGTGCTGTCACACTGGGGAGCAGAGCTCTACTGCCCAAATCACAGCTCCCCGTTAGAGACCGTCCCAGGGCAGGGCTGTGCTGGGGCACTGTGCTCACTGTGATCCTTGCCCTGCACTCCAGCCACAAAGTTTTCCCGGGAGATGGACGCGGGGAAGGGCAGGGGGAGGATGATCTAATAGGTCTTTCCTGTGACCTATTGCCATGAATTGCATCTCTTCTTGCAGAAGAGCATTCTTTGAAGCAGGCAATAACAACATGGGTGTTGTGCAGTAGGGAAAAGGCAAAGGTCAGGGAGGAGCTGTGCTGGGACACCCCTGCCCCATAATGGGCTCTTTGAGATGGGGCAGCACAAAAGGAACCGAGACGCTGGAAAGGACAACAGCAGCATTTTCTGCTGCATTCGGGCTTGGAGCAACCTGGCCTTGTGAAAGGTGTCCCTGCCCACGGCAGAGGTGGAATGAGATGAGCTTTAAGATCCCTTCTGCCCCAAAGCATTCCAGGATTCTCTGGTAACACCTCCAGGCATTCCCAGCAGCCGGAATCAAACATTTCCACACACCAATATCTGTGAGAGAGCTGCCAGGAGCTGCTCCTCCCCTGCCGTGGCACTGCTAGACCAGCGAAAACAGAGCTCAACTCCCACAAAGCTCCAGCTTCCCAGCAAAGGCTTCAGCTGCACCCAGGAGATAAGCTCCAGGTATCGCAGCGCTCACGGGGGGACAGAGGGAGGTTATTTGCCCAGGCTGGGCTATCAGGGAGCCCTTGGGACACAGATAAGGAATGAGGGCTGCTCAGAGCTGTGTGTGGGAACACACCGAGCTCGCAGGAGGGCTCAGCCTTGAGCACGAGGCATCGGGGCCGGCTGGCACGGTGGGATGTGCTCCTCCAGGACACAGCCATCCCGTCTGGGAACCCGTGAACAACAAACCAGCCCTCCTGCCGCAGGAACGTCTTTGGGGAGCCCATAAAGCTGCACGGGCAGAGCTCTGGGGTCCTCCTGAGGCACGAAGTCCCAGTGTTTAAGCAGTTGTGGTGCTCCAGGACTGGACAGGCACACGTGCTCCTGCCTGGGCTCTGCAGGGACAGAGATGCCCCACCCCTGCTGCTACTGCTGACAGAAGGACCACAGCTCTGAGAAGCTTCCAAGCCCCTCCAATTCCCCTACTTGTGGTGGTGGAAAGGGAGAAGAAAGAGGGCTCTCCCTTTAAATTAGTGGGCAGAAGAACTACTGAACCTCAAAATCCCAAAGACGTTTTTCCTGGGCTCACAAATCCATCAGTGCCAACACCACAGAGGACAACTGTGAGGGCTGGGGCTGGCCCTGCCCAGCGCTGACCCACCGACAAGCAGTAATTTTCCTGTTAAACCATTGCATCCATCTTTCTTAGCCCTTAATTGTGGCTTTTGTGGGCCCCTACAAAAATATTTCCAACTCGCTCTCCTTTAGCCTTCATATTCTCTGTTCACATTTGATTCCATTTGTTCCTTAGCAACAAGCTCTGTTCCCAGGCTCTCTTCTTTCTCTCCTGATATTTGTCTTCACCCTGAATACTTTTGGAACGGCTGCTTAAACTAAGAGTTATAATTTTCTGGTTGAAACCCTCAGCCTGTGGTTAAGCTGATTCGCAGAAACACAAAAATAAATCAGGGCTACACAGTTAATCACCCCATGGAATGGTTTGGGTTGGAAAGGACCTTAAAGATCATCCAGTTCCACGCCCTGCCATGGGCAGGGACACCTTCCACTCTACCAGGCTGCTCCAAGCCCTGTCCTGTTAAAAACCTCATTTGTGCCCTCCCTGTGCCAAGCAGGGAGCGTGGCCCTCAGCCTGCGTGAGGGATCTGCAAAGCTCAGAGAAGGGGCACAGTTCAACCCCCAATGCTCCTTCCTCGCTCTGGGACCTCTCCAAGCAATGGAATTCCCATCCCTGGAGCTGCTGAGCCCATCCAGACGCAGCCACGGATTTTCTGTGCGCAGGAGCACACCCATCGCTCCTGGGCAGGCTGGGGGCACCCGTCCCCAGCTCCCACCCCTGTGCCAGACCCCGGGACCGCCCCGACGCTCCCTCTCACCTCAGACCAGTTCCCCACGGCCCACTGCGAGGGACAGGGCACCTCTGGGTGGCAGGGCGCGGTGGCCTCCGGCTTGGCGAGGTGCTGGCAGTCTGCTGGCTGCAGGGCCCGCTGCTCATCCAGCCCCACGCTCTGGATGCACAGCACCGTCCTCTTCAGCAGCCCCGCGCGGCCGCACGTGGCCGAGCACTTCTGCCACTCGCCCACCCACCACCTGCCGGCAGGGGACAGGGACAGGGGACAGGGCAAGATCTCAGCCAGAGCAGGACGCCATGCACCAGAGTCTGTCCCGCAGCCCATCCCGCGCAGCCATAGGGAAAGGAGGATCCAAAATGTGGCAGCCCAGGGTCTGGGGGCCCAGGCAGAGGGTCAGGGGTGGGACAGTCCCCAACCCGTGCCAGGGTTAGGGGCACAGAGGCAGAGAGTAGCATCCTGCCAGCACGGGACCTCCTGTGAGGCTCAGCCTGCGGATGGACAACGCCCTGTGGTGCTTGGGCAATGCCAGGGATGCTGTCATGGACCAGCCCAGGCCTGGGACCCTCCCAGGGTGAGGGAGAGGGTGGGTGCAGGGCAGGGTCGCACCTGGCCGGGCAGGGCTCCTCGCTGCAGGTGCGCTGCTGGTCATCGGGGCGGGTCAGCGCGTCGCAGAACCGCTCCTCCACCAGACCCGCCAGCCGCTCCACGCAGTGCACCACCTGCCGCTGCACCCCTGCGGGAAGGATGGCACTGAGGCACCCCGACAGGGCACTGACAGGGCACTGACACCCCTGAGACACAGCACAGGCACCAGTGCGGCCTTGGAAACCGAACAGAACCACCCAACACCCTCCAGCAGCAGATGACAGGATGCCCTTGGTGAGCCTGAGCCACCAGAACAGGGAAAGAACATGAAAGCACAACCTGAAACTGCAAGTCCATCTGTGTGAGGGTGCGCTGCCCTCATGGAGCCCCGTGGGCAGCTGGGGCAGGCTGGCAGGGGAGGGCCTGCACTGTCCTGGCACCACTGCCCAGAGCCACCCCAGCCACGGAGCTGTGTGCACCGGGGTCTGGGGGCTGTGGGCAGCCAAGGGCAGCCCCCTGCTCTTTGGGCAGCCCTGCCCCAGCCCAAAGCGGGGACAGCTCGCTGGCCAAAGCCTCGTGTCCCCCTGTGCTCACAGGGGATTTTAGGGGTGACCTCACCACGCTGCCTCGCTCCGGCTTCTGTCCCCATTTCTGTAACATGTACTTGACCTGTGACATGGAGAGCTGTCACCACAAACCCAGCTGACACTGACAGGACCCTGCTGAGGCTGTCGAGCTGGGCTCTGCCTCAAGCTCTTGGGAGCTTACAGAGCCCTGGAGCTGGCCAGAGGCTCCATGTGAGCTCTGCCACATCCACATCTCAGCTCACAGCACCATCCCAGCCAGGCCAAGGGGCTCAGCCCTGCCCAGCTGCTCACCCTCACCCGACTCCTGCCTGGTTCACTCCTCTATTTCCTTTCAGTTCTGGAAGCCAAGCACTCTAGTCACACAAGGGAAAGCTGGTTTTAAACAAAGCCCATGTCCTGGCACTCTGTGCTACCTAGAAAGCACGAGCGTCCTTGAATTCCCCTTTTTTCCAGTGCCAGCTGCTCTCGAGGAAGTGCTCGCTGGTCCCAGCCTCCCCCGGCAGGGTTCCAGGAATGTCCCTCTGCATCAGCTGCCCCAAAAGCTGCCCTGGGGACCCCAGGATACCCAGCCCCCTGCAGTAGGGCAGGATGGGGGAAGCCAATGTCCATGCACGGTCAGTGTGGGACCCCAGCGTTCTGCCCGCACCAGGCACTCTCCCGTGGGCTCTCCGTAAAACCCTGATATTCTCCCCCCAGAGAGGCCCAGCCAGGCAGGAGAGCAGCCCTTCCACTCTCCCTGATTTCTCTAAAGCCCTTTTGTCTCCATCCCTGCCGGGTAACAGGACACCGAGCCGCCGGCACGGCACTGATAAAGCCCTGGGGTTCCTGGTGAGCTCTGCGGGGGCACTGGAGCCGTGACCTCAGCAGATGTCCATTCTTTCTTGCCCTAAGACCCAGTGAAACTCAAGCCCCAGGAGTTTCTGAGGCTCCCCGGGGATGCCGCGCTGCTCGGAGCGGGCATCCCGCGGGGCTGCACTCACCTGTCCCGCAGGTGGCCGTGCAGGTGGTCCAGGAGCCGAAGCGCCACAGGAACTCGGGCTGCTCGATCTCGTTCTCGCTGTCGGCCGGGCGCTGGATCGTGTACTGGTACCTCACACCGGGGTTGGTCTCCTGGAACAGCAGCTGGGGACACAGGGACAGTCAGGGGTGGCAGTGGGGTGTGGCAATGCCCCTGGGGCTCCTCAGGAGAGAAGGACCTGCCCAGCAGGGCCAGAAGGATGTGACTGTGCCCAGCTCTGCACCAGGGCTGGACAGGACTTGGGGCAACCTGGTCTGTGGAAGGTGTCCCTGCCCATGGGTGGAATTCCCTAAATTGCTCCCCCCTCCAAAGGGCTCCTGCAGCTCCTGTGGTTGACACAAGTCCTGCTCAAAGCTCCTCCCGCACTCACGCTCGCCAGGGCAGGGAGTTCATCCCTGTTTTTCTTAGCCTAAGCACTCCCATTATTGCCAAAGCTTTGTTGTTCTTGGAGCTTTGGCCGGAGCCAGGGCATCTTTCCAAAACCTCTCCATGAATATCGAAACATTCTCGTCCAAAGGTTTCAATTAGGCTGTGAATCCCAGAAAGTGATTTGTGGGTGCTGAGTGTGCCAGCATTGCCATTAACAGCAGCCCTTGGCGGCAGTGGGCCCGGGATCCTGCTCACATCCCATCCCATCCCATCCCACCCCATCCCATCCCATCCCGAGCTGCTGCTGAAGAAAAGGCAGAAGGAGGAGGTTTTGGCTGCTCAGGGTGGCCCAGCTCCAGGCAAGCCGTGCAAAGGGGGATGCTCTGGGGAGTGTGTCAGGGCCTGAGGATCCATGGCTGTCACACCAGCCCTGCACCACCCCTGGCACCACAAGGGATTTCAGCTGTGCCATCAGCACAGGATGATTCCCGCTGGTTTCTCCAGAGGACAGTTTGGCCTCACGGCCACAAGGCTATTGACTCCCAGCAGCTTGGCAGGAGCCGGCAGCTCCCTCGCTCCTGACTGTCCAGCCCAGCCACAAGCACTGGGGCTCCTTCCCTGCTCTTGATAAGATACGGGAAAGGCCTCAGGAAATGGCTCTTTCTCCTCACGCTCCCTGTCCTGTGTCAATACTGTGTGGAATGCTGCAGAGGGGATGAGGCTCAGCTGGAAATGCTCCCTGGGCTGGCAGCGCGTGCTCGGCCGCTCGGCGCTGGCTCCCGGAGAAACGCACCCGAGGAGGTGCAGAGCCCACCCCGGGAGCAGGGAGGGGCCCACAAGGAGGGCAGGATCCATTGCACCTGGATCCACACGGGCTCCACGGTGGGCCCCGGAGAGGTGAGGTTCTCCCAGTTCCCTGTCCTCTTGTAGGTGAAGGTGGTCCCTGCCACCCTGTAGTCGCCGTTCCACTGGATGGTCCAGCCGCCGTTCAGGAAATACTTCTCCGGGTCCTCGCTCCGCAGCGCCAGGAAATTCCCAGCTTCTGCCACCTCCTCAATGCGGATCTCCCGAGCCCCCACGGGGATAATCCCGATGTCCACATAACCTGGGAATGGCACCAAGTGTTGGTCTTGGCAGAGTCAGAGGTGTCTGAGACGATTTTTGTCCTTGGGTGGGTGCCAGCGTCCCCTGAGTGAGTGCTGCGTCCCCTGGGCAGGCACTGCGTCCCCTGAATGGGCACCGTGCCCCCTGGATGGGCACTGTGTCCCTGGGCAGGCACTGTGTCCCCTGGGGGCCAGCATGGTGCCAATCCTTACCCCTCTGTAAGGCACCAGTGGGCACCAAACCCTACCTTGCCCCAAGCCCATCTGAGTTCCCTGATGTCTTATCCCCAAAAAATGGACAAGTTGGGATTAACTCCCCTCTCCAAAGGGGTGCAGCAGCAGCAGCCCGGCCGTGCCGGACCAGGCACGCGTGTCCTGGGGACAGCCGAGGTGCCCTTACCCAGCCCCTCGCTGTCCTCGAAGGTCTTGTGCACCGTGTGGCAGGTGGAGCCGTCCCCGTGGCACACCCCGCAGCGATCCTCCACCGCGTGCGAGTCGATCTCGTAGTCGCAGCCCACGTTCTGCAAGGGAGCCCCGTCAGCCCCCCAGCAGCTCCCAGAGCACCCACAGCACCCAGCGCACCGTCTCCAGAGGATTCACAGAACCACCGAGCGCTTCGGGTTGGAAGGGATGCTAATCCAGCTCCAGCCCCCTGCCACGGGCAGGGACACCTTCCCCCAGAGCAGGTCACTCCCGTGCAGGCTGGCCTGGGCTGTGCTCTGTCTCCCTGAGGCCAGCACAGAGGCTGAGCCAGCCCGTACCGCACCCCAGGGCAATCAGGAGCACTTCCCAAAAGGGGAACGGCAAAAGGAGTGAGCTCAGCATTGAGGGAGGGGACACTGAGCACCCAGGGGTGTCCCCGGGTCCCCCTGAGGCCCACCTTGCAGATGCCGTTGATGCAGACGTCGCGGCTGGCGTCGCTGTCGTAGCAGGGGGTCCCATCCACCACCGCGTCCCGCAGCTTCTCCGCGAAGTACTCGTGCTCAGGCCGGCAGTGTAGCTCGCAGGGGTTCACTGGGGAACAGGCACAGACTCAGCCCCAGCGCCCGGCTCCGAAAACACAAAGCAACCCTGCAAGCCCAGCCACAACGCAAAATACAAAATATCTGAGCGTGAACAGGCTGCGAGGCGGCACTGGGACACAAACGGCCGGCTCCAGCCGCCTGCGCCACCGTGTCTGAGCGTTTCCAGCTCCGAGGTCTTTGCCCTCCACTCACTGCTGTTGGGCACCGGTGTCCACTTGTAGAGCTTCCCTTTGTAGGGCATGGGGTTGAACTGGCTGCACTGGAGCTGGCGGAAGGAGGGCTTGTCCGCGGGACACAGCCTCACGTTGCAGATCCGGAACCGCTTCCGCTCCCCCAGGCAGTACCGGCCGCCATACTTCGGCCTGCGGGAGGGAAAACCGGGGGTCACAGAGGGGCTGGGAGTGAATCCTTAGAATCAGAGAAGCCCAGAATGGTTTGGGCTGGAAGGGACCTTAAAGCCCATCCTGTTCCACCTCCCGCTGACCAGGCTGCTCCAAGCCCAGGTACCCATCCTGCAGCTGCCCTGGAGGAGCTGCTCTCCCTCCATCCCACCCAGGGCGTCCTCCTGACTCTGCTGCCCCGGGAATGGCCAGGCTGACACTGCACTTTTTAGAGCAAGACCGACTCGAGAAGCACCAAGTATTTTTTTTCTCGGATGCCAACAGATCCTCACGGCCACCACCTCCTGCCACGCTGCCTTTTCCTTCTGTCACACCACTCTCCATGGCACAGTGACCTCATGAAAATTCCTTCTCCTGGGCACGCTTTGCTGAAGAGAATGAAGCTAATGATTATTTTAGGGCTGTGTTTACATGCCCTGCCCTGAGGGAATGGCTGAGGGAGGGGGGATGCCCAGCACACATTTTCTCACTCATCCCAAGGGCAAAGCTGAAGATTTACCTCCAGTGGCCAAAGCAAACAACCGCCCAGGAAATCCCCAGTGTTTGCTCTCCTGCCTGTCCACAGCTGTGCTTGGAACACTCCACAAACCACCATGGCACCTCTGCCACGGAGCTCACGTCACACACAAATCCAGGTCCTGATCCAGGACCGATGACAGCGCTTCCCTCCAGAGCCCAACAGCACGTGCCAAACTCGCCCCAGGAAGAGGATGGGCACAGCACATCTGGGCACATCAGGAGCCACTGCTGGGGCTGCCAGAGCTCCTCATGCCGTGGAAAAGCGACTCCCCTGGAACGTCACTACAAAGGCTCCTTTCCTCCCCGTCCCAGGGTGCTCTGACACCAGGGCAAGCCGGGGGCTTTGGCTGAATCCAGTGCAACAGAGATTTGGTGACCACGGGGACATCTGGGGAGCAGATGGGTCAGCCCAGAAATCCCAGGATGGAGATGGCAGCTCCTCCAGCAGTGCCCGGACGCTCCCAGGCAGGAGCCAGCGCTGGCTCATGGAATGCAGCAGGGTGATAAACTGCAGCAGGATTTTTCAAAACAACTCTGAATCAGGCTCCAAGAATGCCTGGGTTGCTGTTCTGTCACTAAAGGACACTGGATATGTTTTACATCTCCGAGCGTGGAACCTCTGCCCTTTGTTTGAGTCACACTGCAATGCTCCGAGCCTGCACGGAACAGGAGGGACGTGTGGAAGGAGCCGAGCAAACCCAGCCCCTCCAGAGGCTCCTGTGGGTAATCCCAAGAAATTAATGCCCTGATATGCAAAAGCTTGTAATTCAGACCAGTGACTGCACAATGGACTTTGGACAAGGAATGGACGGACAGGAAAATAGGGAATGGCTTTCCAGTGCCAGAGGGCAGGGACAGATGGGATATTGGGAAGAAATCCTTCACTGTGAGGGTGGGCAGGCCCTGGCACAGGTGCCCAGAGCAGCTGTGGCTGCCCCTGGATCCCTGGCAGTGTCCCAGGCCAGGCTGGACAGGGCTTGGAGCAGCCTGGGACAGTGGGAGCTGTCCCTGCCCAGGGCAGGCGATGGAATGAGGTCCCTTCCAACCCAAACCATTGCAGGACTGACTCCTGCCTGGGGTCCTGGGGGTCCAGGCAGCCCCGGGAGCAGCACTGGCTTACGTGGGGTGGCTGCAGTGCCTCTCAGCGCTCTGCACTCCTGCGCCACAGCTGCGGGAACAGGAGGCCCAGGAGCTCCAGGAGCTCCAGCCGCCGTCGATGGCCTCGGGCCGGTACCCCACGGGAACACAGTCGCCGTTGAAGCACCACTGAGGGACAGGCAGAGGAGAACACACGGTGAGGGATGAGGAGCACTGGCAGCACTGGGAGCAGGGGGTCTTTGGGCAGTGGGATGAGCCCATCCCTGCACAGCTCCTGTGTGTGCAGGACCAGGGGTCCTGAGGCCATGGAGGGGTGTCCCCACTGTCACCTTGTTGTCCCCGCACGCCGTGCCATCAACAGCCGCGTCCAGCTTGGAGTGACACGTGTTCCCCACCGTGCACCACAGCGTGCTGCAGACGCTCTGCAGGAAACACAGGGACAGGGCTCCTGTCCAGCACAGATCCATCCCTCCGGAACAGACCCGACCCTCTGGCAGAGATCTGTCCCTCGGGCACAGATCTGACCCTCAGGCAGGCAGAGCACGGCCTCAGCAGACCCCAGCCCCGCAGAGCCCCCTGAGCCCGTGGGACCCCACTCACGTCCATGTCGTCGCAGAAGGTGGAGTAGGGGCCGTACTGCAGCCGGCACTGGTGGCCCACGTCATACAGGACACCCGGGGGCACCAAGGGGAAATCCAGCACCTCCCGGGCCGGGGGATCATCCAGGCACAGCCCCCAGCCCCGGCTGAAAGAGAGAGGTCACGGCAGTGTCACCCCAGGGGGAACAGCAGCTGCTGAATGCCCCGGGATAGGAGCAATCAGCATTTCCCACTGACATGACCCTGGCTCTGCAATCCCTGGAGCTGTTCTGGGGCAGATCGGTACCTCTGGGTACCTTTTTGGGGTGGGAGCCCCAAAAAGGGAGCCCCCATGTCCCCCAGGAATGGGAGGACATGGGGAAGGCAAAGGGCCAACGACAGAAGGGGCAACAACCAGAAACATCCTAGTGGACCCAGAACCTCCAGAAATGTCCCTGCTAACAGGAATAAAGGAGATTGGCAGCAGCCAAAACGGGCTCACCCCCATATTGCCCCCATACAAGCACTCAGAGCAGGCTGGGCAGCATTTCTTTGGAGCAGAGGTGGGAGTGGAGCGGCCAAGGCGAGCGGTGCCTCCCTCTGCTCCAACTGCTTTTGCTCCGACACTTCCCAAACACACACGGAATTGTCACCAGTTCAGCCTTCAGTGTTGATTTAAACAAACTCGTTTCCAGCAAGGCCAAGCCTCTGGCGAGGCTGTGGTGGTGGATCAGATTACTCGGGTTTGTTGTGATTGGGAACGGCTCTGAATTAACTCAAACGAGATTCCTTTTTAACCCAAACCAGCAGGGGAAACACGGGCTGGAAGCTCGAGAGCTCCTGCTCTGGGATGCTGGCAGTGCCTCGGGGCGATGCCCAGCAGGACCAGCACCTCCTCCTCCCTTTCCCATCCCATCCCACCCCCGAGCTCCACACTGGACACCTGCAAAGAGCTCCCCTGGCTGGAGACAGCCCCTAAACTCCCATGTACATCCTCACTGCAATATATTTATATTTCCCTACGGGGAAAAAATCAGGAAATAGGCTGCTTTCAGCAGCGCAGCAGCTTGAAAGTCTCCATTTGCACTCTGCAGGAGCATCCTGCTGCCCCCAGCCCATGGGGAGGGAAGGATGGCTGTGGGATGTGGGGCTGAGCCGGGACAGACGGAGCATGGAGTGGGCAGCTGGACACGGGGTCCTGGGGCAGCCTGTGCCCGGCGCCCTGAGGGGTCACTGCACGGCACCTGTGTCCACAGAATCACGGAATCCTGGAACGGTTTGGGTTAGAAGGAGCCTTAAAGCTCATCCCATTCTTTATCTGCTGCTGGAAAACACTTGGGCTGTATCAATGGAAGGAATGGTGTCCTCACTGGAACAGTCCAGGCTCACGCGCCTCATCCTGGCTGAGCCCTGGGTGTGGCACTGGAGCTGCTCTGGGCTCTTCACCCTCTGTCCCCCAGACTGTCCCAACCCTCCTGCTCCCCTGACCTGCTTGGGGCACTCCCTGTCCTGCCCCAGCTTACGGAGGGGTCTCTGCCCAGGCTGGGGGTGACTGGGACCTGCCTCAGCTTTCCAGCTTTTCCAGGATCTATTTCTTTGTTAAACATTTTGCAATCGTTCTGCTGGACTGTTCAATTGGCCAAAACACATCTCCAAACCGGGAAGGATTGGCCTGAGTTTCCCGTGGCCGTGCAGGGATCTGCAGTAAATCCCAGCGCTCAGGGAAACGCAGGGGCCGCGCTGCTCTGCCTTAACGAGCTGCAGGATGGAGCATGAACCATGATTGAATCCCCATCTGTGAGCAGGCTGAGAGGATCTGCAGATACATCTGAGGGCAGGATTAAAATTCCAAAAGCTCCCAGAGAACTGCAGGAAGGGTCCAAGAGAGCCAGGACAGAATTCAATAAAAACAAAGGCAAGGCTTGGAGCTCGGGAAGAATCAGCTGGACAGGCATGGCATGGAGCTGGCAGAGCAGTGCCATGGGATGGGGAAGGGCAGCAGGGCCCAGGCCCCGGAGGAGGAGGAGGATGGAGGAAGAGCTCCAGAACTGCGGAAAGAGGCTGAAAATCTGGTTGTGTGATGTAGAGCAAAGCCTGAAGGGTCCCTCAAGCACAGGAGCATCACCAGCCCCCTGTGCCAGCATCCTACACCGGCCTGAGGGGACAGCTTCCCTGGGGACACAGCAAGGACAGGACCCTCTCCCAGTGCCCCTCACATCCAGGCAGAGCCTGACCCTCCAGCCCCAGCCCCAGCCAGTGCTGACCTGCGGTGTGGGGCTGTGCCACTGCCAGGAATCGCCTTCAGGCACTCCAACACTCGGCAGTGCTGGTAAAATAACAGTGACCTTGTGTAAAATAATCATAACCTCGCATAAAATAATCATAACCTTGCGTAAAATAATCACCATCATCATCTGAGAGTGTGGTTTTCCAAACGTGGGGTCCGTTCCAAGCTCATCGAGCAGCCCCAGGTCAGCAGGGCCCTGCTCCCTGGCTCCCTCCTGCCTGCTCTCCTGCCAGCATCACATCAGAACACCCCAGCCCCTCGCTGCCCCGGGGCTGTCACAGCCACTGACAGACCCTGCGCCGCTCCCCACGAAGAGCCGCTCCTTCTGGGGGAGCAGAGGGACCAAAACCCCCCCAGAGGAGCTTCCAGCTGCTCCGTCTCTCCCCCACCACAGCTCGCAGCAGCCCAAGGTCATCACAAGCAGGAAATTCTTCATCCCAAAGTGAAGGTTAAAAGCAGAGGGCCAAGAGCGCTGCGGATGCGGGAAAGCTCCGCTCCTCTAAAAGCCATAAATCAGCAGTAATTCCCCTGCACGGGGCCAAGCCCACATGGCCCAGGCCGGGATTTGGGAGCGGGAGCCTGGCCCCAGCAGCCTCCCGGCCACGGAACGCCAGCCCCTGGCCCAGCTCTCCCCTCGCTGCTCCTCGCTGTTTTCAAACCTTCTGAGAGCAAGGGAGGGAAACATTCCTCCAGCGCAAGCCACTGGCTGACAAACCACACTCCGGGCTGAGCTCCTTGGAACTTCCTAACAACGGGCTGAAAATCAGCCACGGGCGCTAAAAATAAACAAAGGCAGGGAAGAATTTGGCTGGGTCTGGCTTGGCCATGTCAGGCAGAGAGAACCGAAGAGATTCTGCAGAAGCTGCAGAGAGCACCAGGGAAAACACTCGGGTTTTTTCTTTGCAACCACAGCCCCTGTGCCACCCCAAACACCCCTGACCCCTTCAGAGCACAGGGTGAGGCAACCCAGGGAGGCCAAGGAATCCCAGAAGGGTTTGGTGGGAGGGGATCTTAAACCTCCTCCCATCCCACCCCTGCCAGGGCAGGGACACCTTCCACTGTCCCAGGCTGCTCCAAGCCCTGTCCAGCCTGGCCTGGGGTGGGGCAACCACAGCTGCTCTGGGCAAAACCCCCAACAGCCTCAGAGAGTTGATCTCAGAGATAAGAGCATCCACCCGACCCCCAGCCCCCAGGGAGGAAGAAGAGGAGGAAGCACTCACTCGAGGAAGCGTGTGATGTACTCGCGGCTGCAGCGGGACCAGGTGAGAGGGGACGTGTCATACAGGAGCTGTGGAGACATGATGAAAGGTCTTTTCCCAACTGGCTCACAGTCATTGCTGCTTCCATCATGCTGAATCCCAAAACTGTGTAAGAGCACAGCCCACGGAGGGGAGGTGAGCCACGGCCACCACGGCCACAGCCACCACAGCCGCACCCGCCACGGCCACCACAGCCAGCACAGCCACCGCTCCCAGCACACCGCAACACGGGCACGGCCCCGGCCCCGCTCCCGGCGCAGGAGCAGGGATGGGGATTTGCCCTGGGGACACTCTAGTGACACCCAGACACCGCCCTGAACTTGGCCCCTTGCTTTTATTTCAGCTTTCCCACTGAAAACTCAGGAATATTGAACAAGATCAAGGAACTAAACCTCCTGTGGGTGTTTTCCCACACACAGATTCTGTTGGGAACTGCAATGTTCAAGTGATCTTGCCAAAATTTAACGGAGCCTGGGGCAAGTAAAATTCTGTCGCTGATGCTGCAGACAGATCCTACTTCAAACCTTCTTAATAGGCAACCCCTGCTCCAAAACCTTCCCAAACCACCCCAGGACAATACACAAGTGCAATTTCTGCCTTGGATTTTTTGGTTCTCATTAAACCTGGGACAACCCAAAACTTAACTCTGGAATGAAACTCCCAGGCAGCAAGGGAGGAACCGTGTGGGAACCATCTCCCACCTCCCCCTTGCCCTCTGCTCCAGCCCCATGGCACATGCAGAGGAAGAGGAGGAGGAGGAAGGAGGGGGGGCAGTACCTGTGTCCGAGCTCGTGGGCCACGGTGAAGGCGAGTGGCAGCCCCGTGTCCTCGTTGATGTTGCAGCTCCGGTGGGGTTGGCACATCCCGGCCACGTGGGACAGCCCCAGGGTCTCGCAGGGCCTGTTCATGGCAGCACAGATGTCCTTCCTGGGCCCAGGGACGAGGACACACGGACAGACAGACAGACACAGAGCAGAGAGGGCGTTGAGGGCAGCAGGACAGCGGCCAAACAGGAGTGAGAACGGAGACATCCGACATCCTTCCACAGGGGAAACATTTATGACCTTTTTCCCCTTCCCTCTCCCAGTATCCCCAGCTCGTTATTAAGCCTGATTAATGGGAGCTGCTGGCCAGCCCAGCCATGTTTATTCCATCGTGTAAATAAAGCTGATGCTGGGGATAATCGAGCGATGCTCGGGGGAAGCACAGCCCAGAGGTGCTGGATTTTCCAGGGCAGCTCCAGCCACCCAGGAAGAGCAGCTCCATTGAAGTACAAGGCCTGAAGTGCCTCATTTCTGCTACAAAGCAACTTCCCGGAGAAGATCAAGCTGTTGTGGGTTGTGAATCATCGCCCAAACCACCACAACAGCCAACTCCGGCAGCACGAAAGCCTCAAACCAGGCTTTGACTGCAAGGTACACAAATTTGGCCAGAGGCAGGAATTCCTGCCAGCTCCCTGGGAGGTCAGGGGCTTCCCAGAGGCTCCTCTGCCAAGCCCAGCCTCCAAGGGAAAAAGGAGAGTTAATCCTGCGTACAGCTCTGGGAGGATCCAACTCTTCTGGGGCTTGGCAGTCGGGCCACGGTGAAAACCTGGTTTGGAAACCAGCTGGGAGCTGTGCCCAGGTTTAAACCTGAGATCTGGGACCAGTTCACCGAATCATAGATTCGTGTAACGCTTTAGGTCGGAAGGGATCTTAAAGACATCTAATTCCAACGCCCTGCCACGGGCAGGGGCACCCCCCACGGCAGTTCCAGCCACCAGGGCCCGGATAGCTCCGGATTCCACACCACACAGCTTACGTGCAGGTGTCCAGGCAGGGACAGTGAGGTTTCTCCACCTGCACGGAGCTCCCCCGCCTGCCCCACCTGAGCCAAGTGAGCTTTTGGCTGCCAGAGCTGCGAACCAGCGCGGGGCTCCTCACCTGGTGAGCAGCACGGCCACGTCGTGGTGCAGGGGGTGCGCGTCTCCCTTCACGTTGATGCTCTTCTGCCACTTGCAGAAGCTCTTCAGGGTGTTGTCTGCGTGGTGGGAGATCTTCAGGTCCTCCTGCCAACAGAAAGGGAAACCTGCCCGAGCTGTTTGGGTTTTGGGGTGGGGAGAGGTCTGAGCCCAGACACATCAGAGTGGAGCTGGGAGGGACTGCCATCCAGATGGAATCGCTCCATGTTTATAGCTCGCAGCCTGGGTGGGAGCACAGCCCTTTTCCTGCTTTCTTTCATCTGTGGTTCAACCCAAACATTAAATCATCCGGAACAGGGGTTAAGAACCCCTTCAGGACCCCCTGTGCTGGCTGAGGGTGAAGAACGAGGCTGTGGAGCCCCTGAGTGGCCTCAGGCCCCCCAGCACCGTCACAGCAGCCAGGACACGACCACCCAGTGACCCCGAGCCCTCTGCCACCCACTGACACTGTGCCACCCTAGACCACCCCAAATCCCAGCCTCTGCAGCTCCTCTGCCCACGCTGTCCCCAGCTCTGCCAGCCAAGACAAGGCAGCAAACGTGGGCACCTGGATTTCTCTCACACGCACTCAGCTGGGTCAGGACAGCCCAGGAGGGATCCTGGCTCTCCTGGCCAGCTCCCAGCCCATCTCAGCCCATCCCAGGGGGGATCCTGGCTCTCCAGCCCAGCTCCCAGCCCATCCCAGGACAGCCCAGGAGGGATCCTGGCTCTCCTGGCCAGCTCCCAGCCCATCCCAGCCAGGCTGCCGGGGCTCAGTGCCCGCTCTGCCCTCACCTCCTCGTGCTCCAGCAGGATGAGCCGCACTATGGCGATGTTGATGGGGTTCCCAATGCTGGCGTGGTGGAACAGCCCTGCCACCTGCAGTGGGACAGCCAGGGGACGGAGCTGGGAGCACAGAGCAGCCTGGACACTGCTGCTGCACCTCCAGCCGCACAGCAGCTCCGGGGGAAGCTGCTCAGGCTGCTGACAGCATCCCGGGAGCTCCCCTCGCGGGAGACAAGAACAGACACAGCCGGAGTGGGGCCTGCCACAAAATCCATTTACACTCGATATGATCTGTGCACGCGCTGGAGCTCGGCCAGAAACGCCCGGGGAGCCCCTCTGGTCTCTCTCTTAATGCATGTGTTTAATATCTCAAAGGAATTCGGTGCTCTCTGGGTGCCTTCAGCCCCCAGAAACCCAGGGGTGTCACCTGAGGTCCTCTGCCCAATCCCACCCTTCCCTGGCACCCACCACAGCTCTGCTCTGGAATGCCACGAGGAGCCACCCCGGCAGCAGAGGGACAGACTGAGCCAGCTCCCCAGCCCTGTTTGTTTCATGGGGCCAGCAGAGCCCCCCAGATTCCCACTGGAGACCACCACGACCTGGCTCTCCTTCCCTCAGCAAGGGAACAGCCCTCCAGCCCCTCAGGAAGGGGAAATGGCCTCGGCTGAGCTGCTCCTGCCCGCAGGGAGGCTTTGGCCCCAGGTTTGCTGCCACCTGCTCATCCCTGGCTAGGCTCAGGGCGCTGGGCTTGGCCTGACCTGCGCGTGGGGCTCTGCCAAGGTCCCCCAGGGGTCAGTCCTGCAAGCCCTGGGGTCTGTGATCCAGGGAGACGGTGCCTGTCCCCTCCCTGGAGCAGGATGGGGCAGGGGGACGGACGCGGCTCAGAGGAACGTGATCCATGGAAGGCGTCCCTGCCTGGCCCAGGGGGTGGAATGGGATGAGCTCTGAGTCCCTCCCGTCCCAAACCATGCCAGGGCTCCGTGGCTCCATCTCGCAGCCCTGCAGGGCCCAGCACTCACCATGTTCATGACGGTCAGCACGTACTTCTCGATGTTGTCGCTGCCGTGGAACTCCACCATCTTGGTGTCTGCCACCACCAGCGTCTCCACCCACTTCTCCGTGCTGATGGAGCGCTGCCTGAGCCTTCTCCTCCTGTGCTGCCTCTGCTCCCAGCGCTCCCTGCGCCTCTCGGACCGCTCCAGGCTCTCCTGGGATTCTGAGGGATTTAAGGAGAAAAAGGACTTGTTTCCTTGATAAAATGTCTGCAACTTTGATAAAATATATTCTTTTTTAATTCGAAGGAATAACCTTTGATGTGGAGAAGGCTCCACACGTAGACCCATAACTCAATAACTCGTGCGCATTTTGCTGTGCTCTGTTCCCAAGGACTCTGAGCTCACTCTGCTGCACATAAGCACGACACAAAAAAAATAAACAAAGCATTTGAAGCCATTTCTCTGACCAGAGCAGGGTTTGCAATATTCCACAAGGAACAAGGAGCCTCCCAGAGCAGAATCGCAGAGTTTGCGCTGACACAGGGATTTACAGACAACCCTGCAGAGACGATTGAGAAACAACCTGAGAAAAAACCCCACTGGCTCAACGTTTCGGATCATCCCAAATCTGTGTTTTTCAGGAAGGGACAGTTCCCAGCACAACAAACTCTGCGCCCCCAGAGTTTCACAGATCCCACCAGCCCCAGAGTCCTGGGCAAGCCGAGGCTCTCAGGACAGCACAGAGATCCCCTCGGGCACACAGACTGCACTCCTTCCCAAGGGGAAACAAGGGAAGGGTCACTGGGCCGAGCGAGTCCGGAGGCGGCGAGGGCTCCTCACGCACACCAGCCACTGGGAATTCTCCAGCGGGACTGCTCCTGTGACGCGGCTCCAAGAGCAAGGTCAGGGTCAGCCCCAAGCTGGGTGAAGGCTTTACAAACCTCATCCCACTCAGTGGGAATTGCTTTCATGACGGGTTTGGGAGGGCTCAGCCTCACGTCCCTAACAATGGACTCCTACATTTTCTGGACCGTGCTGAACATTAGCTGTGAAAAGGCGATTTATCCCCCGGCCTGAAAAATCCCAACTATCTGGCCCTCCTGATGGATTGCTCACAGCACTGCGGCAGTTTAAGGGCAGCGCCTTCCTCGGAGCTGCTCCCCACTGTGTGCTTGGCTGCTGGGAGCAGAGGCTGCCGGGGGTCCCGGGGGCTCCTGGGGCATTTCCCTTTGGACAATCCCTGTCCAATTTTTGGACAATCTCTGTCCAACGCTGGCCCAGCTGTGCACACGGGCGGCCCCGGGCACTGACAGGAGGTGACAGCAGCCGGGGCTTTGCAGAGCACACCAGTGACACAGCAGAGCACAACCAAAGGGTGGCAGCCACTGAAATCCTACAGACCACGGGATTCCTCCCCAGGGCATCTACCCCACTAGCCCTGGCTACAGAGGAGATCCGCAGGAGTTACACACAGGCTGTGGTACACCCAGAGAAATTAATTTTCAAGAGTAGACTTCAAAGTCCAGAATAGATTTGAGTCAAGAATAGACTTCAAAGCCCAGAAGAAGCCATTAAGATTATTACCACAGATTAAATCATTAATTTAGATTATCAGAAGAATGCCTGGAGATAACCCTATTATAGAAACAAACCCCAGTTTGTGAAAGCAGAGAGCTCCAGGAAATGTGCAGCACATAATGCACTGCCTGGAAGATGCAGCTTCATCAGGGACTAAAGTGCCCATGAGCTTCTGGGAATGCACCAAATTCCTCAGTACTTAAAATCCTGGATTTAGGAGTTTACCCAACCCATCTGCTCTGGACAGGGAAGGACCCACACACACTCTGCCCACAGCAGGAGCTCCCAGGGCAGTGACCAAGTTCCATTCCCAAACTCCAATGCCCTGGCAGGTCAAAAAGCAAAGTTTCCATGGAAATGAAAATGCTCAGTCTCCACATGATCCCCCCGCCTGCAGCAGGGCTGGGAGGGGCAGATGACAGGTCCAGCACACATCAGTCACTGGTGCCACAAGCTTTGCCAAAAGACAAGTGGGGGGACAGTACCTGGCACGCCGCAGGATTCCCGTGGAGCCAGGGGCCTCACGCCCTGCCCAGCCCCATCCTGGGGCACCTGGCGCTTGTAGATCCTGTGGGGCTGCGCTGCTCCCTCCTCCCGAGGGCTGCTGGACACAGGCTCGATGAAATAGTCCTCGTTCATGAGCTGGAACACACCTTTCTGGGAGGGAGACACAAAGCGGCACCGTGAGGCCACCTGCATCCAGGCTCACCCCAGGGACCTGGGAATGGCAGTGATCATGGAGTCACAGGGTCATGGGGTGGTTTGGGTGGGGAGGGACCTTAAAGCCCATCCAGTGCCACCCCTGCTGCGGGCAGGGACACCTTCCACTGCCCCAGGCTGCTCCAAGCCCTGTCCCGCCTGGCCTTGGGCACTGCCAGGGATCCAGGGGCAGCCACAGCTGCTCTGGGCACCTGTGCCAGGGCCTGCCACCCTCCCAGCCAGGAATTCCTTCCCAGCATCCTATCCATCCCTGCCCTCTGGCACTGGGAAGCCATGGAGGACCAGATGGAGTTGTCCCCCTCCAAACTGAGAGACCTCAGCATGAGCACTGCATCACCAGTTATATGGGACCACTTCCACAGCCCCACAGGAGGTCTGCAGCCCTTTCCCCCAGACTCTTCCAGGTCACTTTTGCCTTAGGGAATACATACAATAGAACAAAGCAGCGGAGAGTTTAGGAAACAGCAAGCAGCTTCACTACCCTGGAGCTGTGTCATCAGTAACACCTTCAGCTCTGAGCCCATCGTTTCCAGATGTGCTCCTCACAGTCCCACACTTGGGGACTAGAAGGCACAGAGTTGCTCTCTTTGGGAATTGGGACACGAACAAGTAAACACAGCCCAGAGAGTTCCCAAACCACTGGAATCCATGGGAAATTTACAGCCAGCTCATCCATGGCTGCATCAGACCTATGTGATGAGATGCTGACTCTGCTGTGGCTGGGAATTTTGCTATGGCTTTTGGCAGAAAAAGGGCTCTCACCCAGCTCCTGCTATTCCCTTATGGATTCAGGATCCTTGGGGCTTGGGGCTGTACTCACCAGGCCATCGCAGGTGCTGAGAGCAGCCAGCCCCCCCTGCAGCGCCCGGCTCCGCACCTCCCCGATCATATGGCACGAGTTGTAGGAGTGGGGCTGGATCTTGGCGCCGGCGATGCCCCCAAAACGCCTCTCGCTGACAAACCCTGGGGCCAGGAGGTGCCTGTTCAGGCTCAGGTTGAATTTCAGGGGTTGCCCTTTGTACTGCAGCTCATAGAAGGCAGGAAACTTGCTCCTGGAGGCGGGAGACCTCCGGTGAAGGGCCCGGTGGGACAAGTCGTAGGACAGGAAGGATCCGCTCTCGTCAACCTTGATGGGATGGACGATGTCGCTGCCGGAGCGTGGCGGGGGCGGCTCTGGGGAGAGCGGGGCGGTGGTTACCTGCAGGGCTCCTCACCTTTCCTCTCCCACCCTTCCTCCCGCTGGACGCCAAACTCCCGCGGCACTGGCGCCCGGCACCCCCGCACCAGTTGGATGCGGTAACTGGTGTCCCCTGGGATGGCACGGAGCGGGGACAGCGGGGACAGCAGGGCCCCCGCCTGTCCTCCTGCCCTCGGGGGCTCAGGGCCGGGGACAGGGTTAAGGTCAGGCCTAGGGGCGGGTGGGCGAGGTGGGGTCGGGCAGCTCCGGACTCGGCTCTGCCCCGGTCACCACACACCCGCTCCCGCTGTTAAACTCCAGCTGCCAGTGAAAATAACCACCGAACAACGAAAAAACACCCCAAAAATCAAATCCCCGCTTTGAGACGGTGTTGGGGCGCCGTCTCTAGGGGCAAAGCAACCCCGGGCACGGAGCGTCCCGGAGCCTCCCCAGCCGGGGATCAGCGCTGCGGCCGCGGGGAGCCCGCGGGGAGCCGGGAGGGACCGCGGGGAGCC
>VZRL01004108.1:142627-172780 GCA_013397895.1 Origma solitaria | reverse complement strand
AGGGCGGAGGGAGGCCCGCGGGGCTCGGGGGATTGGGCTCGGGCTCGGGCCCGGCGCGGGGCTCGCCCGGGGCTCGGGGGATTGGGCTCGGGCTCGGGGATTGGGCTCTCGCCGCTCCCCGGCAGCCCTGCCGGGCTGGCAATACGTGGGGAGGCTGAATTCCCGCAGTCTTTGTCTCCTCCTGTCCCTCCTCTTTCCTCCCGATAACACGCGGGCCCTTCCCACCCCGTTATTCCAAATATCCTTCGTTTTCCTGCGTGGACATTCACTGGCATTGAAACTGCTGAAATCTCTTATGTCTGTCGGGATTTTTATTTTAATACGTTTGAATGATGGTTATTATTTGCTGTTCCCCGGAAGGGAGCCCAGTGCAGGAGGATTCATGGAGGCAGCGTTGGATTCCAGCTGTGCTGGAATCCACATCTGCAACAAAGCACCGCGATTTAGGTGAATGAGGCTGAGCTGCGCTTTTTAGGAGGCTTGTTCTGTGTCTGTTTTGCTTTTTAGCTAATGGATGTGGTTGGGAACACTATAAGTGAGATAAATAAAAATAGCAATATAGTGTAAGATGGATGCCCCATCCCCGGAATGTCCAAGGCCAGGTTGGATGGGGCTTGGAGCAGCCTGGGACAGTGGAAGGTGTCCCTGCCCATGGCAGGGTGGAATGCGTGGCCTTTGGGATAAGGAACAGTGTGTGGATCCAGGGGACGGGCCTTATGTAGGGGTGCAGGAGCCTGCCGGGTTATCGCAGAGACAAAGACCCTTTCTGCAAATCATCTGTGCGTTTTTTAAAAATAAATATTTAAAAATAAATAATCCTCAGTAACTGTGGGCATCTCTCCTAGAAAACATTGCACAGCTTTGATGCAGAGATGTGTTTTCCGCCAGCCCTAGTGAGCACTGTGACAATGAGGGTGATAATGTCACCTCTGATTGTCAGCCCTGACTGTAGGGACGTTTTTAAATGAAAGCACCGACTGTGTGATGTATCAGAATGGGCACTTCTGGGAGAACCCTTCCAAGCCTTTTTCTTTCTTGGTACATGGAAGCATTTTACAGTTCTGCAGCTCATCTCCCCAAAAATGTGAGGCACTGCAGTTTCCAGAAGGAAATGTCTGGACTCAGATATCCTGTGTTAAGTACATTGAAATTCCCGCAGCGTAACCACACAATGAGACTTGGCCATGGAGGAGATAAAACCAGGCTGAAAGACAATCTCACCCTGCCTAAACCCCCAGAGTGAGGAGATTCTCTTGCTGCTGCACAGCCCCAGCATCACCCCATCTCCCCAGGCTGGGTGGGGCAGCAACGGGGGGCGTCTCTGTTCCTGAATTCCATGAAATGGGAATACCACGTGCTGTTCTTCCTGTGGGCACAGGACGTGGATGACAGCAGCTTTCCTGTGTCAGAAGCGTTTAAGGTGCAGAGGTGGGAGCTCGTAGGGGTCTCTTAGGAGGGTGAATTCCCTGCCCTGGATCAATAACCCCTCGGTGGGCAGCTGTGCCAGCTCCTGGGGGGCCCAGCGTGCTCTGGGGGCTGCAGCTGGAGCTGGGGCTGGGGAGAAGTGCTCAGCCAGCCTTGCTGTGGGGTCTGGGAATGTCTGTCAGCTCAGGGGGCAGCAGTGTGGGGTTTGGTGCCAGGTGCCGCCAGAGTCAGCAGCACTGCTGTTAGTGTGCAGCTGCTCCTGCACAGAGATCCGCAGGGAGCTCTGCTCCAGGGTCTCAATAATCACAGCTCTGATCCCCTTTGATGTGAGAGTGAATTTGCTTCTCCAGTCAGTTGTTTCCCTGGCTGCCCCTGGCGTGGCTCTGTGCTGTTCCTGGTGGCACAGGTTATGGCAATGGCCCTCTGGAGCTCTGAGCTGTGTCTCTGCGCTTCCCTTGCAGGTGAGCGAGTGCTTTGTTTCCATGGACCTCTCCTCTACGAAGCCAAGGTAGGTGTGAGTGGCTGCAGGTGGCTCTCGGTGTTCCACAGGACCACGAGGGAGTGTTTTAGTTTGCCTGCTGTGCCTCCAGATGGGATAAAGGACTGGAACTAAAATTAGCAAAAACCTGTCTGGAATCAATTTTAAACCCTGGAGCTCTATTCCAGAGCAATTTCAGGAAGCCCAGTGGCACTGTGCAGCTATTCTGGTGACTCCCAGAGGCTGCTGGAATATCCCAGAGCACTGGGAAGCCTTTGTGCCTGCAGGATTTGGTGCCTGAGCTGCACCTGGGCCCTCCCCAGGGGGAGGTGGCTGAGTGCAGCCCGTGGCCCTCGGCAGCACCAGCACTCGAGAGAAGGCTGCACTGCAGTGACAGAGGAAGGGCCATCCCCAGCTCAGCTTCCCTGCTCTGGCTTTTAACCACAGGAACCTGCACTGCAGATCTGTGCCCCTGCTGCCTCAGTGTACTGCAGGCACAGCTCTGCTCTGAGTGCTTCCACTCCCTCTGAAAGGGAAAAAAAAGAGCTCTTGTGGCTGTGTGGGTCAGAAGGCTTGCAGAAATTCCTGGGGCACCTCAGGCAGGGATTTAAACCCTTTAGGATTTAGTGTCAGTAAATGTTTACATAAGGAGCCAGGAGAAATAGTTGACCTCTCTCCTCAGGAGAAAGCATTGTTGTAATGCTCAAATAACAGCCAGAGCACTGAGGGGATTTGGGCTAAACTGTTCCCACTTTAGTGCTCCTCCTCTGCTCTTTCCTGTCTCTGGAGCAGGAGGATGAGGTTGTTGGGAAGGTGTGACCATTCCCGTTCTGGTGTTCCTCCTCTGCTCTCTCGCTCCTCTGGAGCAGGAGGATGAGGTTGTTGGGAAGGTGTGACCATTCCCGTTCTGGTGTTCCTCCTCTGCTCTCTCGCTCCTCTGGAGCAGGAGGATGAGGTTGTTGGGAGTGTGTGACCATTCCCATTCTGGTGTTCCTCCTCTGCTCTTTCCTGTCTCTGGAGCAGGAGGATGAGGTTGTTGGGAGTGTGTGCTCAGGTGTTGTGCCAGTGCCTGCAGCCAGGAGGGTGATTGAGGCTTCTGGTTTTGTGCTAATAAACTTGTGTCACTCAGACGGCCCAGAGCTGGACAGCAGCTGTGCTGTGTCCCTCTTTTTTCCAGAGTGGAATGGGTGCTGCAGGATCTGGCTGTGCCAGCTGGCTGCTGCAAGGGATTTCCCAGCTGCCTGTTTAGATTGAGTGGATCCTTCTGGGTTCCTGCAGTGGCAAAATGAAGTTTGATTTTAAAAGGTTTTATTTGTTTATTTTAAAGGGTTTAATTTTAAAAGGTGCTTTGTCAGTAGTAAGGAATAATAACCTTGGCTTTCTTCCTGCTCCTTTGATCTATTTTTCTCCTGTGGCTCTCAATCCAGCAGTTGCTTTGTTCCTGACCACATCCTTGATGTCCCACAGCAAGGTGGTCAGAGCAGCTCTTTGTGCTGGAGCAGTGTGAGGCCCTGTGGCAAACAGGAGCTGTTTGTGCCTCTCTGCATTGCAGAGTTAAAGGAGATTCGCTTCAGGCCCTTCTAACCTCCAGCAGGGAAAATATTTTTCTACAGAGCTGTATTTGAGTCATCTTTTGCTTCATGCTCAGCCCCTTTATTCTGGCAGACAAGCAGAGACAGGCACAGGCTGTGTGTGGCTGGCTTTAACTTGAGGCTGTCAGAAGAAACTGAGGATCCAGCAGGAGAACCTTAGCCCTTGCTGGAGGTCTACGTGGGCCTGAGTTTAAATTCCATATGTGGCTTTTTGCAGATGTTTCCTGAAATACGAGGTTCCTCTCTGTTGGCAATTTTTTTTTAATTTGAAGAGGGTACACCACAGCGTGGTCTTGAGAAAATGTTGTGTAGCCAAAGGTTCTGCCCTCTCACTTAGAGGTGGCTGTGCATGCCAAGAAAATACCAATTATAACTCCTGTGAGTAGTATTGGCCTCAATGGAAGGAAAACCCCTTTAAAAGGGGCTGAAATGTGGAGCCCCAGAGGGGCATCCTGCAAGTTTCACAGCAGCCTCCTTCTGTCCCTGCTCAGGGGGACAGTGGCAGCTGAATCTCAGCACCTCCAGAGCAGGACTTGAGCTTCCTGGAGGAAGTGTTGAGTTGCTGGATTGCATTTGTAAGTTCAGGGGCAGGGAAAACTCTGCAAGCTAAAGCAGCAAAGCTCCCTGAGATCTCCTGGTTTTCCGTGGGACTGACTGACCTTTCTTCTGTGTTGCAGTGTGTAAAGGTTGCCATAAAGGACAAGCAAGTGAAATACTTTATCCATTACAGCGGTTGGAATAAAAAGTAAGTGTTGCATGAACTGAAAGCAGGATTTCTGTTTCCTTCCCAGGGAGGTGCTTTGCTTGAGTGTGATGGGTGCAGCAGCACTGCCCTGGCCCTGCTGTTGGCAGATGCTCTGGGATTGTCCAAAATGCTTTTACACCTAAACTGATGATTTACGTAACACAAAGAGAGCATTGCCAAACTGGCCATTTCCTGCAGAGCTGTCGGGAACGCTCTGGAACATTCTGGTTGTTCAGGGTGGGGAACACTGGAATTCCTCCCTGGCAGAAATTCTGCAGTGAAAACTTCCTTGTTATGCCTCGGTAGGAAAGGCAGCTCCTGCTGAGGTGGGGCAAACCCCCCCACATCCCCTGTCCCTGCCTTTTGGCCCAGGCAGGGCAGGGATTTTGGAGCACAGCTTGCTCAGGGCTGTGCTCAGGCTGCCTGGGGCGGCAGCAGGTGTAGCCTGTTTCAGCACCATCCTCTCAGGATAAAGTAAACTTGCAGATATTTTTCCCTCCTGCAAAACTGGAAGGATTCCGGGTGAGAGATGGCTGAGGGTTACAGGCAGATCTGTCAGATAATTGTTGAGCCCATCAAAGGTGAAAACTTCCATGAGGTTGTTATATTGATGTACTTTTCCCCCCCTTTTTGAGTTGTTTTCTGTCACTTGGTTTGAATGTAGGAAAAGTGGAGGTTTTTTCTAAGCTCTTCAGACCCAGAAGTCTCAGGGAGCAGTTTCCTGTTTGGGTTGGTCTCATTTCAGTGCTCAGGACTCTTAGTCACAACTGTCTAGATCTCTGTGATGTGACTAAAAGCTAAAGCTCATCTTTTAGATGTGACTTTTAATTGCATCCGCTCCCCCTCCTGCCAGAGGGGCAGGGGATGTTCCAGTGTAAGCACAACACTTACAGGAGCCTCATCAGTTTGTGTGGTGACTTCTCTTAATGAGGCAGCAGAAATTTGGCCCTTCCTTCCCTTGTTTATGCCATGAAGGGGGCCACAAGTGGTGTCCTGATCCTGCTTTTCTTGCTTGTGCTGTTTGAGTTTTGTTTTTTTTTTGCCTTCAAGCTTCCAAGTAATGACATTAAAAGTGGCGTTGCTGCAAGAGCCAGGGCAGCACAGCCTTCATTTGGCCTTGTGCAGCTGAGATGTGATGGCCTGACTCCCCAGTTACTCTGCCAGTATCAACAGTCAGGATACCAAAAAGCTTTGTCACCGTGGGTGATAAATGTGTCACCGTGGGGCATGAACATGTCCCCTGGTCACACAGCACCCTGGAAGGTCTCCTGCAGCTGGCCAGGCAGCAGAGGGATAAGTGGCTTACACTGCTGAGCAGGGCACTACCCAAACCCCACAGTCTTTGGGTACAGCTGGAGATGTTTCTCTGTAATTTTTACATGCTGCCCTTGCCTTTTCTCCACCCCCTGAGGACCTGGTGCTCCTGTAGCCGTGTTGGTTTGGCCATGTGATGCTCCAAGACTGGCAGCTCCTGAAAAATGGCACAGAACTCTTTATAAAAACTTTAACTGGTGTACTTCAGAATACCTTGGCCGCTTTTAATGTGTTTTATTTGAGCTAAGTTGTCAGATTACTCGGATGAGCCACTCTGTTGAAGTGGAATTCCTGCTGGTAATGGCAATTTCCCCAACACCTGTTCTCTTAAATCGTTCACTTCAGATTCTTCAAATATTCATGCCATCTTGGTTTCCTTCACAGACAGAAATCAGAGCTCTTCTCCTTACAGTAAGATCCTATTGCTGAATTTGTTAACCTATAAAATGTTGGAGTAGATAAAGGAAACTGTCTCAGTAATATATTATGGCTACAGATGTCCCATAATTTTGTAAGCATAGAGTATGCTTTTTTCTGTGATGCTTCTTTTGAATTTAAGACAGTGTTCTCCCTCCTAAATTGCCCATCCTTCAAGTTTGGGAAACTGGAAATGACAGAGGGTTGCACTTCCCTAGAAAAACCATTCCAGCTCCAGTCAGTGGGGAATGTTTGGTAACTTGGACCTTGAGTTGTGCCAGTCCATGACTTGACACAAAGCAGAGTTTAGACCCAAATTCTGTGAAGCTTTTAATTGACTGTTGAGTGTGGAAGGCAATCGTGGGATGGTTTTGAGTGATGATTTCTCTCTGGCTGTTTTCCAGCTGGGATGAATGGGTTCCAGAAAGCAGAGTGCTCAAATACGTGGACACCAACCTGCAGAAACAAAAAGAACTCCAGAAGGCCAACCAGTGAGTAGTGTGGTAGGAGTCCTTGTCAGGGAGTGTTTGTTTAACAGAGCTTCAATCCAAAGTTATCAAGGGAAGTTATTGAGTTTAAAACCAAAATCAAACAAGCTTCTTTTTCCACCAGAATCTTATTTCTGAATATTCTCTGTTTAAAGGGAACAATATGCAGAGGGGAAGATGAGAGGAGCTGCTCCGGGCAAGAAGACTTCTGGTCTGCAGCAGAAGAATGTTGAAGTGTAAGATGCTTTTTATTTAAAAATAAAACCCCAGACAAGACAACCCACCCCCAAACCCTGCCCAAAACACCTCCCAAACTTTTGCTTGTCAGTGTTACTTTTATCTTCAGTATTTTTCTTAGAATGGCTCTGCAGCTCAACTCCTTTTCTTGTGGCCCAGCCCATGCCAAAGCTCTCACTTTAATGGTATCCAAAAGGCCTTTAAGTATCTTATTAGAAATGCCTTTTAGATGGTGCAGAGTTAATGTTGAATTGAGGTGCTAAGTAGATGTACTCTGTGTTTTTCTCACTTTATTCCATTGAACTTGGTGACCTGACACTCAAAAAGTGGTGATTCTTCATCAATCTTGTGTATCTCAGTAAAATCAGTTTCTCTATAGAATTTCCCAGTTCTTCCAAGCACTTTGGAATAAAATCCTTACAGTGCTTTGCCTTCTCATGGTACAGTTGTCAAAACTGCATTTCAGGAGCCTTTCTATGGCTGGCTTTGCCAAAATTAAACCAATAAATACCCAATTAAAATTGGATTTGCTTCCTAAGAGATCAGAAGCAAGCTCAGACATCTATCAGAAAAATTAATTTGAGCTATGACTGTCAGATTTCCTTCACTCCATCCTTCTGGTGTTTCGGGGCAGATGGTGGATTTTATGGCAGATTTTCAGACAGTCAGTCCAGCTCTGCTCATTTGTCACCCTCTTCTGTCTGGGCAGTGTTTCCCTTAATGATGAGGATGGCCATTACTAATGGGATGTTTTGAATTCCTGACTTCATTTATGGGTCTGGTCTTCATAAGGAAGCTGCTGAAATGCCATCAGTCCTTAAGAAGTGGATTTGGGAGCAGCCTCAGGTTTCATGTCTCATTCAGGGGCAGGTTTGTTAGGAGAGGTGAATCATTGCTTTGAGGAGTGCAGCACAGGTGGGGACAGGGAACTGGGTTTTGCTCACAGGTGGGGACAGGGAATTGGGTCTTGCCCTGGATCCTGGAGCAGTTTCACTTTGGGATTAGCCAAAGCCTGGCTGAGGCTGCAGCTGGCCCTGGTGCTGGGGAGGGGTCCCAGAGGATGTGCTGGGTCCTGGTTTGGGGCAGGGTCCCAGGGGATGTGCTGGCCCCTGGTGCTGCCTGGATCTCCCCCGAGCTCAGGTGCTCCAGGGCAGGTTCTGCCAGCCCAGGACAGCTCCCACAGGGACCAGGCACTGCCTGTCCTCATGTGGGGTCAGACAAAGCCCAGCCCAATCTGTGTGGGCAGCTGATAACGAGGGTCATTAGAATCTCATTAGAGCAAGTCTGAATGATGGCCATGACTGATTTGGCTGCTTAAAGAGCTATTGAGCTGAGTGGAGCAGTGGGAGGGGAGCTGATTTTGGGTTTGCCAGGCTCTGGTGACTCGGCTGGAGATGTGCATGGGGTGTGCCCCAGGGCAGGAGTGAGTGCCGAGGGGGGGCCACTGCTGTCACTGGGGTCAGAGCAGGGGGTTCCTCTCCGGCTGGGTGACTCTGGGTGGTCCCCTGGCCTGCAGGCAGGGCTGGCTCACCCTCACCTCTCCCGGGGCTGTGTCCATGGCAGCCCCAGCGCCAGAGGGCTCTGGTTTGAGCCGTGTGAGGGTGAGCTCAAACCATGTCACCCAGCCTGAGCTGCTGCAGGCTGAGCCGCCTGTGGGACGGGAGGGCCTTGGCTTCGCTGCCATCCCTGCCCTGAGCTTTTTATGGCGTGTCTGGCTGGGCAGGTGTAAGGGAATTCTCTGAAACTTCCTTTTCATGCTGTGGAATAAACGAAATCCTTGAGCTGGGAGCAGGAAGAGGGAGAGCAGCAGCCTGGCTTGGAGGAATGAGCTAGGGCAGGTGCCATGTGTTTGTTAAACTGATTTTGCTCCTCATGTCTGGCCAGGGCCACATCAGCACATCCCTCTGAGCCACACCTCTGCTGTTTCCAGCACCTGCTTCCCTCCTGGGAGGCTGAGGGGGAGGAAACGCTCTGACAGCCCCGGCAGTGGTGCAGGGCTGTGCTCCTCTTAGATCTGCTCACAGCTAAAGCCAGGAGGGCTTCTGAAAAATCCCAAAATACACTTCCAAAATCAAATTTCTGGATTGTTCCCTTGTGCATTTGAGCTCTTTGCAGATACATAAAGTACTGGTGGCGGGGAGGGGGAGAAACTGTTCACGCAGCTGTTCTAAAAGGGTATCATTCAATCCCTGTGGGCCTCAGAATTTACCTTTTGTAGCATTCCTGGAGGATCTGAGGGAAAGGTAATTTACATTCTAAAATGTATTCTTCAGATAACCAATCAATAATGTAAGCACAGCTTATCCTCCAGGAATGTTCAGTAACAAAATGCTGCTGGAAAGGTCAACGTGTGACTCCTGGGCTCGTGTGAAGACTGCCCTGAGCTCTGCCCTTGTCTCCCCCAGGTTTTTCCGGCGGGATGGAGCCCACACGGTCTGCTGCCTGGAGACCCCGGCCATCTCCACACGGTGAGCGAGGGCTGGGCTGCCCCAGCAGGGCTTCAGCCTGGGATCCCACCCTGCCTGCTTCCCTGCATTTCTGTGCAGAGCAGGGCAGCCCTCGGCTGTCCCGGGGCGGTTTGGCAGCAGTGCCTTGTTCGGGGTTGCTTTCAGCCCCTTTTCAGTTCTGCACCTTTTAGGTTGGGTTGGGTTTTGTTCGGGATTGCTTTCAGCCCCTTTTCAGTTCTGCACCTTTTAGGTTGGGTTGGGTTTTGTTCGGGATTGCTTTCAGCCCCTTTTCAGTTCCCCAGCCCTGCACCTTTTTGCTTGGGTCGGGAACAGTGGGAAGGCACTCCCTGTGTCCAGCTGCCTCCAGACTCTTGGCACCGAATCCTTCCAGAAGGTTCCGGTGGTCTGCCTGCTCCCTGCAGCCTGGAGTTCATGGAAAGCAGAAACAAAGAGTTTTCTGGAGCCTTGGGAGCAATGCTGGTGTTGGAAAGGAGAGCTCAGAACACGGTCCTGGTTGTGCTGCATTTTAATTTGAGTCTGTTCAGAGAAACTGTCTGCAAACTGCAGCAACTGGGCCCAGAAGCTTTGAAGCAATCTGTGATCAAATAGAAATATGTATGAAACGCAGGTTTGGGTTTAAAATAATTACTCATCTTGTGATAACTGGAAGCTCTAACAGAGAAAATGTGTAGTTAAAGCAGGTTTTGTGGCTGCCTCTGCAGCACCTTCTGGCTCTGTTGAATGTAGCTCTGCTGAATTCCAATTTCCAAGAGTTTATTCTACATTTCATGGGCCTAAAAAACAGGAAACAGTCAGATTTAATGGGTGCTTGAAAAATAGGAAGGGTAAGTAAGTGTTCTGGAGGGAAGATATGGCACTGAATAACAAATTAGGGAATAACATCTGCTTTTAAATTATCTAAATGCAGTTTAAAAAAAAACTTTGCTTGTATTCTAATTGTTAATGTGATTTTTACCTTGTGAATTAATCCTGGGAAGGACTCCCTCTCCCTCCCTGTTGACTTTGGGTTTGTAAGAAAACCCTTTCTCTTCAGTGCACCAGTCCATATTAGTGACTTACCTTGGGAATTGTCCTGCCCAGTTTCAGCCTTTCAGTTTCTTTGGCTTTAAACAAACCTTTCACTCTTCCTATCTCCAGCCCTTCCTCGGAACTCAGCCTCTTTCCTGGCCCTGATAAACCTGGTTTGGACCCTGACGAGGGTCTCTTGGGAGAGTGCTGAATTTGCAAGGAATCAGTGTTGGACTGGCAGAGTTTTATCCACCCCAGGCACAGTTTTTGAGCATTGATCCAGGCTGCTGTTGGCAGGGAGCAAACTGAGAATGAGTGGTGGCACTCCAGTTAAAACTGCCTCAAAATGGGTAGTAAATAGATAAAGTGCTACTGAAACTTCCCTGTGCTGCTGCAGGGGTAAAACTGGGTGTTTTTTCAGTCTTTTACTGGAAGTTAATTCAGTTGAGTGAGATTTTTTTCTGGAAATTCCCAGCAATTCTGTTTCCTTGTGCTACATTCTGTATATATATTTATTTATTCTAGAAATAAAACAGCTACAAATCTCATGTAGTTCTCCAAGAGCAGTTGGGAAGGACAAAACACCCCAAAAATGATGAATTCTAACATGTTCCCTGAAGAATCTTGTGGTACCATAGCCCTGAAGCAGAGACATATTTCTTCAGTGTGTCCTTAGCTGGGCACTGCCCAGGCCCCTGAGGATCCGTTCCCTGTGCTGAATGCTTGAAACATTTTCTGGCTTTCTGCTGTGGCTTCCTTAAGTACCACTCTCTTGATATGTTCAATAATTTGTGTTCTTCTTACAGGAAAACAAAAAAGAACAAGCAGAAAAGTAAGTGTGTCTTATTTTGCATCTGAGTGGGTCTATTTAGTGAAGGATTGGTAGCTGAAATAAGACCTTTTTTCTGCCCCAATAATTCACTGCCACCTTGTGCTGTCCCTCCTGGACTCCTGGGGCTCTCCTCCCTCAGGAGGGGAAGGGTCACATTTTTCTGGTTGGTACAAAATCTACTTGTTTCAGTCTGTCAGGATTTCGAAGTCTTGTAATTGAGAATCAAATTTGATCTGCTGAAATAATTTCCTAAGTCAGGCTTAGGTTTTCTTAGATGGAGATGTGACACAGCTGCAGTGCTGAGCTGCTGGGTCCAAAAATTCTCCCCCATAATGTGACAGACTGGTTTGGTTCTAGAGCAGAAACCTCCCTCAGATAAGTGTCAGTGCAGCAATTTAAACTGGCACAAATGGGGGACTCCCAGAACACAAATAATGTTTAAAACAAGAAAAACCCCAACAGGTGCAAAGGTGACATGAGAAAAATCTGAGCCTTACTTTGAAATCCTTCTCCTAAATCTTCACTGCTGTTTTTCCCTGCTGCTGTGTGTGCTGTGCACAGCTCCAGGCATCGGAGAGGGGAGCAGCACCAGCGAGACTCCCCAGCCTCCCAGGAAGAAGAGGGCTCGGGTGGACCCAACAGTTGAAAGTGTGAGTATTTTCCATTCCCTCCCAGGGATTTCTGGTGGAAAACAGAAGGGTGCTGTGCTCCCAATTAGTGTCTGAGAGTAATTTGGCTGACTGGCTTTTCTCAGGAAGAAACGTTTATGAACAGAGTTGAAGTAAAGGTGAAGATCCCTGAAGAGCTGAAGCCGTGGCTGGTGGATGACTGGGATTTGATCACCAGGCAGAAACAGGTACCTGTGGAAATCCTGCCTGGCTCTGTGGGGCTGTCACTGTGAGCCTGGCTTCACTAAACCATCTCATTTTGCAGTTCAGCAGCAGCTTGCTCTTGAGCAGCACACATGGATAGAGTCAGAGAATCCCAGAATGGTTTGGGTGGGAAGGGACCTTAAAGCTCATCCAATTCCACCCCTGCCATGGGCAGGGACACCTTCCACTATCTGAGCTTGCGTGGGGGTTTTTTATGCCCAACTAAAACAGCTAGGGGCGTTCCTTTCATAATCTGTACCATCCTAACCTGCTGATTTCATCCTAGAAATGTCCTGGTGAGCATTGGTTTCAATTCAGCTCCCAGGTGTAAATGTTTGCAAAAATGAGACAAACTTGTATTTGTTCGGTTTTACTTTTGTAGCTCTTCTACCTCCCTGCCAAGAAGAACGTGGACTCCATTTTAGAGGATTATGCAAACTACAAAAAATCCCGAGGGAATACTGACAACAAGTGAGTAGTGGTCACTGCCAGCCTTCAACACTTCCTTGGCTGTTGTTGGGCTTGGATTCCATGGAAAATGGAATAAGGTTGTGAAACCCAGCCCAGCCCCATATCCAGTGTCCTTTTCCAAGCCCAAGGTGATGGAGGTGTTCAGAAATCCTGAGGGAGTCATTCCAGACTACAGTTCTGCTTTCTGGATAGGATTTCTGCTTCCCCACTTTGCCTAAGCCTTTTCCTGAAGGAAGCTGATACAAACTTCCCAGAAAAGCTGTGTGGGGTGAGCTCAGTGGCCCTGGGCTCCCTCACAGGCCCAGGGCCGGGGGCCAGGGAGGTGCACAAGGACTTGTAAATACTCAGATGGGCAAAGCTAATTATTGTTTGTAATTACCCCAGCAGTCAGCCCTGAGCAAAACAAGGTGTGTTTACTCTGCAGGAAACTTTCCTGTTTGAAAGGGAGAACAGAAAGGGGAAGTAATTTTCTTCCATTCAAGAGGAAGCAGATTATTGACTTGTCAGGGTGTTTTAACCTCCTTTGATGTAATTGTCCTGATGCCTGTTCCAAATTAGTTGGCAGGGTGGGGTGAGGGTTGTGCTCCTCAGTGGCACTGCCAGTTCCTGTGCAGGCAGGGTGAGGCTGGAGGCCCTCAGGAGTCTGGCAGAGAGGCCTAGGAGGAAGGGAGCAGGTGCCTCAAGTACTGGGGGGCTGTCCCTCTGTTCAGTGCCATTACTCCAGTATTGTCCTTTAACCTGCCGTGAGCTGGGATGAGCGTTGGTGACAACAGCAAAGCTGCTGAGTGTCCCCAGTGCTGCCTGTGGCTTCGGAATGGCCACTCCCAGACTCCCTGTCTTGGAGAGGATGACTGCAAACTGCTGCCCTCGGTTTGCCCAAATCCTGCCTCGGTTCAGAACAGCCCATTTTCCAGGGAGGTCTGGAATTGCATCCCTGCCTGTGGCTGTAGATTTTAAGGTCCCCGGACACATTTCCTTGCAAGATCTGAATGCCTGTGAAAGGCCCCCCCGATTTTGGTGGTGCCCCCCAGCCGAGCCCTGTCCGTGCAGTCCTTGGAGCAGGCATTGCAGAGCTCTGTGTCCCCAGGGAATACGCTGTCAACGAGGTGGTGGCTGGCATTAAGGAGTACTTCAACGTCATGCTGGGCACTCAGCTGCTCTACAAGTTCGAGAGGCCCCAGTACGCCGAGATCCTGGCGGATCACCCGGACGCGCCCATGTCCCAGGTCTACGGTGCCCCACACCTCCTGAGGCTCTTCGGTGAGTGTGTGCCACCTGCAGAGGGGGAGGAAGAGCAGTGGGAAGGATTCAAGTGCTCCTTTCCCTCTCTTCAGTCTGACAGGCAGCTCTGAAGTGGGGTTCATTCTCTCATCCATGTATCCGAAAGGCTCAGAGCCATTGGGGGATTTGGTATGGAAGTGGATATTTAAGTCTGGTTGGTTTAGGTGAGCTTGCATATATTGGAATAGATTCCTGGGTGCTTTTCTGTGCTACTGTAAAATTGTGGACTTAAAGGAGCACTTGAAGCAGTGTTTGTGACAAGTGTCCTTCCTTTGGAGCAGTGCGGATCGGAGCCATGCTGGCCTACACGCCCCTGGATGAGAAGAGCCTGGCCTTGCTCTTAAACTACTTGCATGACTTCTTAAAGTGAGTACTTGTAAAGTCTTCCAGCCAGAAAGAGAAAGTTCAGGGAACTCAGGCTGCTGTGAGGCTGCCCCTTTTCAGTGAATTGTTGTGTGATTGGGGCCTGCGTGTGGGATCTTCCCCAATGATTACAGTGAAGCCTCTCAGAATCCACTTCTCTGGTTCTGTTAATCTGCACTTCTACCCTGTCCCATCTGCTCCTTGTTGCAAAATAAATGCTTCAGCATTTATTTATAACTGCTAAAAAAAGCAGATGATAATTCCAGCAAGCTATTAAATTACACAACAGTTACTCAACAACAATTGAGCAAATGTTTAAAAACTGATGAACTTTAGGAATGTTATTTCTGGGACAGACTGTCACTGGGGCTTTAGTGTGCTCTGGTACCCTGTAGCCATGGGATGTTTAGGAGGAAAACATCCTGCTAATAATAAAACACTTTAATGTGAGATGAGGTGAGCTTTAAGGTCCCTTCCAACCCAAACCATTCTATGATTCTACGATTAGGAGCTATTGGAAGTTGGAAGAAAACCTTCAGTAAATCCAGGATGGCTCTGCAGCTGGGCTTGAGAGGGATCAGCCTGTGATAGCCAGGGAAGAGCTGCCTTGGGATAACCCTGGATTTTTGGGGCAGTCTGAGGGAAATGCTGAAGAGCTCTGGCTGTGAAGCAGAAATGTGAACCCAGTGACCAGAAATCCTGAGCCCATTCCATGAGAATTAATGGCACATAGCCCTTATCTTTGGCCATTGCCTGTTTTGCCATCATTTACCCAGCCCTTGAGGGTTCCTATTGGTGCAGAGCTTCCTGCTGTCCTGTTCCTGTCCCTACTCCTTTGGGTAGATCAGTAGCAAATCGATTCTCAGTACAGCAGCTGCCCAAACCTCAAGTGTCAGCAGCTTCATCCTGTTAATCCTGAGCTCACCTAGAGCCAGAGGTGCCTGACAGCTTGTTTGGAATGGATTTTTTGGCTGAGCTGCCAGGTCTGTAAGTGCTGGCAGAGCTGACGTGAGCAGCTACGTGGGGCACTGGCGCTGCTCAAACCCTGTGGTGTGTCTGGGCAAACACCTCCTGATCCACAGAGTCACTGAACAACAGAGAATTTGGGCAAGAAGTAATGGAACATTTTTGGTATTTTTGTAGGTATTTAGCAAAGAATTCCTCTGCATTGTTCAGTGCCAGTGACTATGAGGTGGCCCCTCCGGAGTACCACCGGAAGGCGGTGTAATCCCACCTTTCCAAGGAGCAAGGTTGGATCCTGCACTACTGTCCACTTCTGCATCCTGTCCTTCACCTCCCCATCACACAGCTCCTGCACAGCTCCTGTAAACATAAAGTGAATAAAGTTGTGTCTGTGAAATGGAACTGCCATGTAAGTTGGGAAGATTTCTTGTTCTCCAATGGAATTTCTTGTCCTGAAGTGGAAGCTCGGAGCTCCTGGGAGCTCTATGGTGTTTCTGGCTTGGTGTTTGCATCGCTGGGATGTAAAGGAATGTGTTCTGCTGTGTCATTGTCTGAACTCAGTGCTCGTAGGGCTGCTCTCCCCGGAGGCTCGGCCTCACTAACCTGCTTTATTCCCTAGTCATGGCAGACCCACGAGGGCTGTGTCACCTGTGTTGGTGCTATTGACTGTCTCACTCACCCCAGTGACTTTTTGGTGTTGGAAGTTCAATGTTTGGTTCATAAATGTCTGCTTTTCTTGGGGTAGTTGAAGGACTGTGACTTTTTTTATATTCTAACTGTAGGAAAATGCATTCTCATCTCGTAGTGTTTGGAAATATTGGTCTTTCACAGAGCTGTTTTACAGATCTGCAAATAAACTTTTTTAATTTCAAATGTGGTTTCTAATGCTTGTGTTTGCATCAGTCGCTGCCGTGTGAGTGTCCTGGCCAGGCTGATCCAAGGAATGAGGGGTTTGGATCTCTGAGAGGCATTGCATGACTTGGCTGGGCTCTGAGTAGCTGCTCTTTGCAGGCAAAATACCAGGTTTTAATCACAGATGTTAGTGCAGGAAGCCACAGAATCCAGGGAGCTGGGACCCATCCTGCCCCAGGACTCATCTGGTGCGTCTGGGGTGGGATTGAGCCTTTCCTGCGGGGGCTGAGGGGCAGGAGGGTCCCACCGTGTCCTCAACATGAGCTGTGCCCTCCCAGCACAGCTGGGGGTGAGGATGGGCTGGACTGCTGGGAGCTGAGGGAAGGTGTGAGCACATTCCCTGAACAGGAATCCAGCAGGGTCGCATCCCACCCTGCCCTGATGCCCTGCAGCCTGGGGCTGGGAGGGTCCAGTTGGATAAGGAGCTGTTAGGAAGAGCAGCAGGATGTGCTGTTCCATGGAAAAAGCACAATATTGAGCAATGGGGTGAGAGGAAGTTGCCGTGGAAACTGAGGCAGGGCTGGGAGCAGCTGTGACTCTTGTGAGGCAGGTTCCTAGGAATTCTGGAATTCTGTTCAAGGCAGGCAGGGAGTAGGGAAGGGGCACTGAGGGTTCCCTGCCCCACTCCAGGCTGGGCTGGAGCCGTGTGGGAAGGTGGGTGCCCCTCTGGCTCCTGCTGCTGCTCCAATCACTGTCTGCTCATCTCAGCGTTGTTAATTAGCTACTGCTCGTTATTTATCCTGGCCATTACCCGAGCCAGGATCATGTTCCAGTCTGAGCAATGGGTTTATCCTTTGCCAACTGCCCCAAGAGTGAAAACAGCCTTTTGCTGTCAGTGCTCGCGTTCACAGACAGCATTTGTACCAAGGCCTGTAAGGATCTTCTGGGGATTCTGTTTTACGTGGGGAGGTCCCGGCGGTCCTGCTGGTACACCAAGGTTCCCGGGAGAGGACACCTGATGCTGGGTTGTCCGTCTGAGCTGAGAAGCCTCTGCTCCTTCCAGCTCCTCATGGGAAGGGTAAACTCTTCTGGGCTGGCCTGAGGCAGGAATCATCGGCTTCCAGGCAGCGATTTCACAGAACCGTTTAGGTTGGAAAAACCCTCCCGGATCATGGATTCTGTGCCAAGGCTGGAGTTCGGGCCCTGCTGGAGTGCAGGCTGTGTCTCGCACCAGGTGAAGGGTTACAACACATGCCTTGTACCCACACAAGTAAAAGCCCCTGCTCCCAGAACTGTGGGATGTGCAGGGTCTTCTACGGCACAGCTGCCTCACAGCTCTGAGGTTGGGTCACTGGTAAGGACTCAGCCCAGCCTCTTGAGCCAGATCTGGGACAGAGCAATGGGAGCTGTGCCAGCGTCCCTGTGCTCAGTTTGTGGATCCCTGCAGAGCTGGATGGTGAGCTCCGAGCCCGTGGGTGCCCTCTGAGCCCATGGGTGTGCTTGAGGGCTGTGGTGCCTCGGGACAGGGTGGTACCCACCAGAGCAGCTGAGGCAGTGTGTGTGAAAAGGAAGTTAAATCTTTGTGAGGGTGGAGTGCTGGGGGCCAAGCCCAGTGCCCAGCAAGAGAGGCTCTTGGAAGTGGAGTCCCTGGTACAGCATGGTGGGACAGAGCCTGGAGGAGCTCAGCTGGCTGAGTTCCTTCTGGAAAAGGTGCTTTTACACCTGAAAGTGATTGTCTGAGATGATCATGGGGAGCAGCGATGATGAACTGTCCCTGTCAGGGTGACCCTGGCGGGAGGGCAGTGCCATGTTGTTCCCAGGGTTCCAGCTGTGCTGTTCCCGGTGTTTCAGCTGTGCCTTTCCTGGTGTTCTGGCCGTGCATCCTGCCCCATGCACTGTGTTGCCTTTTTCCTTCCTTTGCTCCAATGTGAGGGTGATTTCCTGTGCCACGGGGAGTGGAGGGCTGGGTCCATCCTCGCCCTGTTTTCCTGCTGCCCTTTCGAGCCTGCCCGGCGCAGCAGCGTCTGTGCCAGATGCGATCCTGGTGTTCCTCCATCCCCAGGGCCAGCCCTGCCCTGAGCTCGGCTGCGGCTCGGGCTCCACAGAACGGCCGGAGAGGAGGGGAGGGAGCAGAGTGATCCCTGTGGCGCTGCCCGAGCTCAGCCATGGCATCCGCACAGGTGAGTGCCCTTCTGTAGCCGTGTCCCTGGTGTCCCCCCGCTGTGTCCTGCCTGTGCTGTGTCTGTGTGCTTCGGGGTGTGCCAGGGCAGCCGTGCCCTGCCCGGGGCTCTGTGCTGGGGGGTGCAGACGTCACACAGGGACACTGCGTGTGACGTGGGGCAGGGTCAGAGTGAGGGGGCTCAGCCCCATCACAGCCGAGGGAATAGCTGGGGCTCTCAGAACTGCTGGGCGGTTCTGGAGCTCCCTGCAGGAGATAAGGAGCTTATTCCAGGGGATAAGGAGCTAACGGCTCCCAAAGCCCATTAAGGCTCCATGGGGCTCCCTGTTACCTGCAATAGGCACGTGCTCACCGGGCTTTCCATGCGCTCTAATGCCACGCTGGGATTATGCCAAGGCCTTGCCCTACTCACTCACGTTTTTATTAATAACTGAAGTTGATGATATGAAGGGTAGAGAGATGCAGGGAACACAGGAGACAATGCTCCCCTGGCCCATGACCCCAAGGACCCGCAGGTGCCCCAGCAGCGAATGCAGCACCAAAGGCTCTGGCCCCACCGCAGGTTCTGCTGCCTGTGTGGCCTTCCTGGGTGCCAGGGAGCTGTAATCAGCTTCTCTGGGAGTAAAGCAGCTTTCTGGGCTGCCCCGGGCCATGAGCAGGGGCTGCCAGGAGCCGTGGGTCCCCTTGAGGACCCTGCTGCTGCTGCTGGGTAACACCAACATTTTAGAAAGTTTTGGGAGTTTCCGGCTTTGGTTTTTAAATTTGAAGAAGGTTGTGTCACAAATGTTTTACCCCAAATTCTTCCTTCTCAAAGCATGTGGCACGTTGCTGCATTTGTTACTGCTGGCCATTGTCACTGTCACAGTTGAGCTCATGGCTCTCAGCCTGCATCATGACTGGAGCTCCTCGGGAGCACCAAGCTGGAGTCTGGGATGAAATGTGTCCCCATTCCTGCTGGCTCCTCCCTGTCTGTTTCCCTGGGGTGTTGGCCCCACTGTGGCACAGGAGATGTTGGTCCGTGGGTCTCAGGTGTGGTACAGGCACACCTGAACCTGGGAAGCCTTCCCGGGAGACAGCGCCGAGCACCTGCCCTGGCTCCCGGCCCTGCGACCGCCCGCGGGCACACCCCGAGAAAAGAGGGAAGTGGCTTTTCCAGAGGCCATCGGGGTGTGTGCCGGCTCGGGACAGCCTCCCTGCGGAGCTGCGGGCGCTATCAGCCGCACACTGCCGCGGCCACAATCGCTGCTTTTGTTTCGGAGTTGGGTGGGGAGTGGAAACCCGGCGTCCCCTTCCCGTATGAGCAGGAGGGATTCCTTATCCAGGGCCCCAGTGCTTGGGCTTGCACTCATGGAGCTCCCACCGTTCTCCATCTCTTCCGATCTCTCTCGAGCTCTCCATGGAAACGGGATCAGCATCATCCCCGCCAGTCCCACAGCCCTGCTGGCGTTATCGGGGCTGGGGGAGATGCTGGGGCTCCGAGCTGGCAGCGCAGCAGCTGTGCCCTCCCTGGACTGAGAGGATGCTCTGCTGCGGATCCTGTACTGCAGCCGGGCAGGTTCCTGGGGCTCTCGCTACCCAGCACAGCTGCTCCAGTGCCCGCTGACCTCCGAGGGACAGCGGGGCAGAACAGGAGAGCTGCACTCACCCGGCAGGGACTGCGCTGTGCTGATTTTCCCCGTTCACTCCCCGGGTTGCTCAGCTCGTGAGTGATGCGGGAGCGAGGAATGCAGGGCTGGCCGAGCTGCTCCTGCCGCTGGCAGCCCCCACAGCCTGGCCCTGCTGCCAGCCCAGCCCAGGGCAGGTATCGCCACCACACCCAAACCTGCGCGGGGAGCCCTGACCCCGACACCTCCAAGCCTTCGCTTGAACCCGGCCGCAGATGGAGGCGATGCTCTGAGGAGGAGGAGGGATAATTATTGGCCCGGGCCACCCTTGCGTGCTTCTTGGTCCAGCGGCTCAGCAATTAGCGCTTGGGAGCGGCCGGGGCGGAGCTCCTCGTGATCCTTTGTCTCACGGAGTTTCACAGCACAAGCTGCTCCCCGCAATTTGTTCTGAAGTGGCTGTGCCCCAGCTGAACCTGTGCGGCAGCTGCTGCCTCACCTGCCCGCAGGTCCGGGCGAAGAAAACGCTGGGCCCTCCATAAAGTCAACATCACAGTGGGCTCTGATTGTATCTTGCAAACAGATGCAGTCATACATGTCCGTGATATTTTTTTTCCACCCTGGGAGAATTAATGATACAGAAAAATTAATTTTGTTTAACAACTGATGCATCGCAAAGTGGGATTTTTTTTTTTTTAAATAAGGGAAGAACAGTTATGCCAGAATAATCCCAAACTGGTGCCTGAGCCAGTCCTCTGAGGAGACAGGATCAGTACTCCAGGAGCAGGGAAAACCAACGCAGATAGAGGTGAGGGCAGGTGGAGCAGGCTGGTGCTGGAAGGAGAAGTGCAGTTGGATGGAGAGCTCATGTCACAGAGAGCTGCCTGTGGTTGGCTTGGGGACCCTGTCACCTCTGCTGGGCCTCACTCAGCACGTGCATCCCTGAGCCCAGGCAGTGCCAGAGGCTGTGGGAGTGCCAGGCCAGCTGGAGCTGGGGCAGGAGCACAGCAGGTCTGCCCAGCACAGTTGGGTGTGACAGGTGACTGAAGTTTCGGTGGTTGACCCGCAGAGTCTGGGCACCTTCTGGGGCCACCCCAGCACCTCCTGCCCTCGTGTGTGGCAGCCGGGGGCTGCCCCAACCAGGGCCCTGTAACCAAAGCTGGCAGGTGCCCCGAGCGGTGTCTGGTAGGGTCCGTGACCCAAGCGGGAAGCGGCTGGAGCAATGGGAGGAGAGCACTGCATCCATTGGCATGTTTCTACTTTTAACATGCTAAGGATCATGTCTGTAACCTGCCCTAATTTTAGGCACTGGTCTCTGGCACTGAATTCCCGCAGGGAAGAATGAGTGCAGGTGTAAAATTAGCTGGATTATTTCTGGGCTGGCGGTTACCAGTGCTCCATCATGGAAATGTCCAGTTCAGCTATGTCCGTGCTGCTGCCTCCCAACCAGCCCTGTTCCCACCCAGGATCAGCCTGCAATCACAATCTTGTTATGCAGGTGGAGGTTTAGAGGGAAAGGACATAATTCCTGCGTTTAGGAATTGATCCATGTTAGGAACAGCTAAACACAGTAGCCTTTCATTCCCCGTGGTTTGGCTGGTAAGAGCTTGGGAAGCAGAGACTGAACAAGGATAAATGGTGTGTTTCTAGGCTCTGCCACAGCTGGAGAAAAGATTATGTGAAATAACTAACATGGAAATGTTAATCAGCATTAGCTGTAGTCCAAATTCCATTAGCAGGAATGCTAAATACAGAGAAGGAAAAGGCTGGGATTAGGGTGTCTTGGCAACAGGCTCTCTCCCCGATGTTTGGGTCTCATGCTCCAGGATTTAAGCTGTTATATAAAATACAAGTAATTTTCTTTCCCTTGTTGGTGCGAACACCAGAACGTCCAATGCAGCGCAGCTGTAACCAGCACATGGAGTGTGCAGCAGCCTGGAACACTGCGCTGGGGACACAGCAAAGCAGCAGCTCATTAGTGTGAGCACAAACATTCCTGCCCACAGCTGCTCCCAGCATTGCACTGCCAGGGACCGGTGTCACAGAGAGGCAGTGACCGAGTGGGGCTGCAGGGGACACGGCCAGGCTGGCAGCTAAGGGGACTCTGAAAGGACATCTCTTGGGGTTCTGCTTTTTCATGCCTGGACATGATCTCCTGAGCTTTTGGGTCTTTAATGTTTAATATTACCTTGTGTTTGTTCACTGCCTGTTTTCAGTGCTTTTTCCTGCTTGCTTTATCCTGGCTCTTGTTTACCAAGTTTTCAGAGTTAATATTTCTGAAGTAACTCAGGTTCCTCCTGCTCGTCCCCTAAGGAGCTAGGATGGGAGAGCTGGGGGTGTTCAGCCTGGAGAAGGCTCCAGGAAGATCTTGGAACCCTTTCCAGTGCCTAAAGGGGCTCCAAGAGACCTAGAGAGGGACTGGGGACAAGGGCCTGGAGGGGCAGGACAGGAGGGAATGACTTCCCAAAGCTTTAAAGTCCCTTCCAACCCAAACCAGTCTGGGATTCTGTGATCCTGTGTTCTCATTCGAGCTGGAAATGCAGGAGGATGTGGAGCTGCGGAGGCTGACACAGGGGAAAGCCCTGCACAGAGTTCATCCCAGTCCAGCAGAACTGGAATTGGTTGGGATTTAGCTGTGCCTCTTCCCCCACTTGCACACTCCTGGATGGCTGCAGGGCCCTGCAGGGGATGGAGAGGGAGCGAAGCTGTGCAATCACACATCCTGCGATCTCTGCCGCACAGCTGATTGCTCGAGAGGCTCTTGCAGCAGAGACCACTCTGGAATGTATCCCAGGCTGGATGCAAGGTGGAATTTGAGTGTGGGAGCTGCCCTGTAGCAGGACAGAGGTTATTTGATTGATGGAGTTCGCAGATTGCTCACTGCACTTGAGACACTGAGCAGACGAGTGTGTTTGAACAACAGAATCCAAAAGTGATGGACACCGACACTGTTCAGCAGGGCTGGAGTCTCAGCAGCTAAGAGAAGCCCTGAATCGAGGAGCAGGAGATGCCCGCACAGCCAGGGAAGCGCTCCCAGGTGGGATGCTCTGGGGGCAGACACGCCATCCCGGTGGTGTTGGAGGAGCTGATATTGGGACAGTGTCTGGTGTCTGCCCCAGACACTCACAGCCCCAAAAGGGCACAGCAAAGCACTCCCGGAGAGGTTCCCAGGCCGTTTGGGTGCTCTGACCCACGGGTATTTTTCCCCCCTCTTGAAATGACAAGACTTTGAGAAAAGCCATCCTTGAATAGCTCGGGCAGCACAGATCCGCAGGGAGCCGGCTCAGGTTTCCCAGCTGCCGAACCCATCCAGCAGGTATTTCGGGCAGCCTTGCGGCTTTGTCCAGCAAGCTGTGGGGTGCCAGTGGAATTAGGACAGCGTGTGCCTGCCCCTTCTTCCAGGACTGCTCCAAGGGCTGAGGCCTCTGCTCTGAAGCGAGATCAGCTCCCAGATTTGTGCACAGATTGTAGCCTAGCAGGAGCCGGAGCTCCTTTCCAGAACTGAATCCCATTCACAGGAAATTCAGGCCCCGTTTGCCATCGGCCAGCATCCAAGGGAGAGCAGTAACAGCAGACACAGGATTTATTTTGCAGGAGTACCATGAACGCGGGGCTGCAGTAACTGGTGCGAGCGACAGTCATGTGCCAGCCTCAGGTCACCCTGTTGTCCTGTGCTATGCCGGGGCTGTTCATGCCCCAGCCTCTCCTCTTCGTCCTCTGCTGCAGCTCTGTTCTGTGAGCCCGGGTGGGTTTGGCGGCTGCAGGTTCAGCTGCTCCCTCAGAGCATGCAGGAGTTCAAACTCCACTGATTTCCCTCTGCTCAGAGCAGACGGAGAGCAGGGAAGGCACGGCTGAGATAATGGAGCTAATTTGCAAGGCTTGGGGAGCTGTGTGGGGTTTCTCCATCTTCCGGAGACGCTGCTGGTTGGGATTACTGTGGGAGACTCTGGGGTTGCTATTATTACACTGCAAATCCTGCATGCCTGGATGGTTGCTAACCTGGGAGCCTGCTTGTTTTGCTCCTCATCAACCTAAAAATGAATCCAGGACCTCTCCGGTGCTGACAGGAGCTCCCAAGAAGAGACAGAGGGTGAGGGAGCTACTGAAGGTCGAGGGGTTCCAGTTTCACTGTTGATCCACTAGAGCTTAAACAAGGCTCCGAGCTGTTGATGGTCCAACCCCAGACATCACACACACACAAGGATAAGAAGCTTAGGAAGAGCTTTGCCTTTGCTACTGACTCTAAAGCTTTGGAAAGTGCACTGTGGTTGCCTGGGAGCTCTGGTTTCCAGTGCAGCCGGCCAGCCTATCCATGAGGATGGAGGAAGACGTGCTGATGACAGCAGCTATTTGAGATGTTTTCCTCTGAGCTGGGCTGGCTCCCCACAGACACCTCTGAGCTGGGCTGGCTCCCCACAGACACTGCATTGTCTCTGTGAAGATCTGTCTGCAGCTCTGCCAGTGCTCTGATGGATTTGCACACTCTGTTCCCACACAGACCTGTCTTTCTCTCTCTTTTGCTGCGAATGAAACCGTTAAACCGGAGCACGGTCACTCCCTGGCCAGACTGCTCTGTGCAGGAAGGCATTTGGCTCTGGTTCAGTTCCTTTTCATCTCTACATTCCTTTGGCTCCTTATCACTTCTCCTTATCCCTGCTGTTTGTCTGTCCTGCTATTTACCATAGTCATGGTAAGGCTTTATCTTGGAATCACATCAGTCCAGGGGAGATCAGGGTCTCTCCTGCCATTGCTGTGTCCCTTGGTGCAGCCCCGGGAGCCCTGGTCCAAGGTCCCCTTTGCTCCTGTGTCGCAGAAGTTACATCATCCCATTGACACTCCTGCCCGCTCCTGCTGGTAAACCAAGGCAGCAGCAAACCCCACTCTGTCTGAGGTGTGGGGAACCAGAACCTATTGGCAACAACGTCCTGATGGGAACGCGAGAAGTTTCTGGTATGTCCCTTGCACCCACTTCTGTTTCTAATTCTACTTCCCACCCTCGGGTAGGACCACAGCACATGTGACACAGTTCAGTCTGTGTGGGACACGCTGCCTTGGGCTCACTTGGGAATTCAGCTCCCTTGCACTTGTTGGAATGTGCTGCTTAATTAATGTCATTTATCACGCAGATGCTCTGACCACAGTGAACACACATTTGCTGGCTGTCTCTCTGTGCCTTACCACAATGATTCCCCTTCTCTGAGAGTGTATTTGCTTTCTCTCAGCAGCTGAAGTGCTCAGCAAGGCTGGGAGCCCCAAAATAAGATGCCTTCAGCACACATCTTCCCTAGTGGCATTCCAAAATGTACTCTTGGCATCTGGAACAAGAGTTTATTGCAGGCAAGAAAATGAAATTCATCAATTCCCTGAAAGCACATGTGAGTGGGAAAAAACTGAGGTGCTGTTTTCAGTCTTCATCCACAACCTGAACTTCACCCTCTCTTGCTGCCAAAACAGATTCCCTTCCTTTGGGGTGTTTTCCTCTTTTGGGGCGTGTTTTAATGTGTAATGAATCCACAGGACAGCCTGTTCCGTTGGCTGCCTTGGCAGCAGGCAGCAGCCCTGGTTTCTACACCCACTTCTGACCTGACGTACAGCTTTGGAAAGCCGTATCCCACCTGTTCCCAATCCCAGCGCTGCCCTGTTGGCTGCGCACAGCAGTTCTCCAGGAGCTCCTGCCAGGCACGGTCTGGCGCTGGGTCTGGGCACGGCTCCGTGCACAGGGAGAGCATTCCCTGTGCCTGTTGGGCACTGCTCTGGAGTAGCCGCGAGGAGCGAGGGAGAGCAGCCAAGCTGGCACCAGGCGCTCGTCGCACTCAGCTCCTGAGAGGTTGGCACACGCTTTTGTTTTTCCCGAGCTTGGCCTCAGGCCAGGCGGGCTCAGAGCTCAGTGTGCAAACACTGCTGAGTGCAGGTTGCCGTCTAAACATGTTCCCTTCCTCCTCCCGCTCTTGGAACCCAGAGCAGAACGGGGATGAAAGGAGTAAGAAGAAAGGAAGCTGTAGTGATGTGGGGTCAGGCTCCTCTCCCAGAAACAACCAACCCACAGCATAAGAGCAAACAGCCTCAAGTTGTGCCAGGGGAGGTTTAGGTTGAATATCAAGAAAAATTTCTTCAGTGAAAGGGTTATCAAGATTTAGAAGAGGCTATCCAGGGAAGTGGTGTGGTCACCATCCCTGGAAGTTTAAAAATACACGTGGATTTGACACTTGAGGACAAGGTTTAGTGCTGAACGTGGTGGTGGTGCTGGGTTGACAGTTGGACTTGAGGAACTTAGAGGTCTTTTCCAATTTAACAATTCTATAATGCCATGATCCTGTAGAGCTTGGACAGCAGATTGCTTTGGCTGTGTGTTGTTAAACCTTCCCACTGCTTGTCTGTATGTCCCTGGGGCCGCATCCCCTCCCCATCCTGCAGTGCAGGTTTGTGCACACCTGCCTGGTGCCCCTGGGGATGGGGAGGAGTTGCCCTAGGGAAGGTGGGAGTCAGCCAGGCTCCAGGGGCTGCTGGGCCCAGCAGTGACCGTGTGTGTGCTCCTGTCCGCGTGGCCATCGCTGCTCCCAGGATGTGCCTGCTGTGACCCTGAGAGCTGGCTCCGAGGGACACCAGATGGAGGCACGTGCCCTGCCAGGGACACCGCACCCAGCAGGGTGTCAGACACCCCATGGGAACAAGGCGTCGCTCCATTTTTGCAGTGGAGACAGGGCTCAAGAGCAAAGGGAGATAAAATTATATCCTCCTCCGTGTGTGTGCCTAGCATGAGGATCAATTTATCTGGATGATTAAGGCAGCAAGTGATGCAGGAGGTGGCTGGGTAATTTAATGACCCAGGTGGAAATAGAAAGCCAAGAGTGTGTTTCCCTTTCAGTCATGCTGGGGTTTGATTTTTATGTCCCGTTACAAATGGATTGATAAATGAACCCCCTGGAGAAGTGGAATATATTCACAGTGATCTGCTTCTCTGTTGTATGAAACTGCTGAGAATCAGAGCATGCTGAGACTCTTTTTGGGGGCAGATGTTGCCATGGTTTGTCCAGCTCCTCGGTGGCTGCAGGAAGGTGTCACTGAGCACAGGTGGAGGTCCCAGAGGCACATCCCCATGGAAATGGGCCTCACCCACTCAGACAGTCGGTACCACCTCGTTTTGTGGAGTGTGTGACTACCTGGCTCTGTGCTTTTGTGACTCCCATTCAAAAGCTTTCTGAGCTCCGACTGGGATAAGACAATGGCACAAATGTGCTTCCACCAATGGAGCAGAAAGGCAGGCTCTGGCACTGTAACTCTGGAAATCCCACCGTGCTGCAGCAATTCCTTCCTCCTGCCTCACTGTACAGTTTGGCTCCAATTAGTTAGTCTCGACTGCTACATGTGCAGGCCAGCACTGCTTCTATTTCAGGGGGACTTGCCAGAGATTAATTAGATCCCAGGCCTGCAGAGGACCAGCCAGCACATTTCGTGTGCCATTAACTCGGCACTTATCAGGCAAACATTGTCGGGATAAATCTCCCCTTTGTTGTGCTGCTGTAAGCGAAGGTTGTCACAAAAATGAGCCGTTTGAGCAGACACAGGGTGATGGTTTGGGAGCTGCATAAGCTGCTCGCTGAGCTCAGCCGCCAGCCCTGGTCACTGGGACGGCACTAAGTGTGTGTCAGCGCAGGCAGCCGTGCCCGCAGCTCCCAGCGGCCCTGCGGACACAGCTTCCCTGCTCACGGAACTGCTGAGGCACAGCATCCACCAAGCCCTGAGTCAGTGCACAGGGATGTGCAGCGTCAGCCACTGCTCCAAGGAAACCTGTGCTTTGATGGGTAAAATCACAGGCACAGAAATCATGGAGCTGGGGAGAGCGGGGAACAAATCTCCAGCAAGAGCTCTAGATTTCTCTTTGGAAAGCATGAAGTGTCCTTATCTCAGCAGCCTCAGGTTGTGCTCTGCTCTTGGTGCCCACGCACTGGGAACACAAACCACAGCAGGCTGGCTTGTCCTGGCTCGTCTCACTTCCAAGAGAGCTGGGAGAACGTCTGGCCAGACAATGAGGGACAGGAGCCAAGAACCAGGAATGGAGTGATGGCGAGAGCGGAACAAAAACAGGGACCAGGAACAAAAATGGGGCTTGGAGCAACCTGGTCTGTGGGAGGTGTCTCTGCCCATGGCAGGGGCTGGAACAGGATGAGCTTTAAGGTCCCTTCCAACCCAAAGCATTCCAGGATTTTGTGATTCCATGATGTATCATCTAGCTAACAGGCAGAGAGGGGATGGGATGTGAAGAGGGGTGATGTAGTGGGAACTATTTGCCAGGAATCTTAACACCAGCAGCCTGAATTAATTTGAAGAGCGAAGTGAGAAGTCTGGAGAAAAAGGCTGTGCAAGTGTCCAGAATGAGGGAATAGTTCTGGCAGCGTGGTCAGGGAAGGGCCAGACATGGAATCTGTCCGGACTGCTCTGGAATGGCCTGGCTTGGCCTGGGAACTGGGAGGTGAGGTTGGTTAGCAGGGCTCCCAGGGATGCCACTCACACCGACAAGTCAGGCTCCAGTAATTCAACGTGAAACGTCTTGTTCTGGTGCTGACACATCGGCATGGGAGATGGTGTTCAGATACGGAACTTCCTGCTTTGACAGCGGGGAAAAATGGGCAGGCTCCACTCCAGCTGCTTGGGCTGAAGGCTCTACCCTGCACGGAGCTGGTCAGTGAGAGCTGTGGTGTGCCTGGGATGTGCTTCCCCTGGGACTGACTCCAGCGGGACAGAGCTGGATCGCAAGGCAGATGCCATCCTCTCAGTGCAGCATCTGCTGAGCCCTCAGCAGAGCAGAGGCCCTGCTGGCTGGGGCAAACGTGTGCATGTGTGTGATTATCTGGGGACAGGGAACGGCGCCGGAATTGGCTGAGCACTTGGAACTGCTCCGTGCAGCTTCTCGGCACTGACTCGAGAGCAGGGAGTTATTTTTAAGATTCTGCTTTCCCTCATACTGGAATGACTCAGAAGGAGCTTCCTTTAAACAGCACAGATTTGGTGGGAAAAGGGGAAAGCTACTGCTGTTAGCTTGATCCTGAGAATCTGACAATATTTTTGTAAAGCTGAAACTTTTGGTAATTAAACCTTATTTTTAATAAACCAACGATTTACTGCGACAACTTCGCAGACAATGGTTCTGATCCGAACAACTCAAACCAGTTCATCTGCCCCAGGTTCTGTTGGTGCTAGGGCTGAGCATTTTCCTTGGATTCCTGAGTGGACATGAATGCTGCTGCCTCGTGTTTGTGCACATCCCTGGGCAAACAGCCCTCTGACGTGCAGCGCCTTGGATGCGCTCGAGGAATTTGCTTTTCCAATCCTATACCTTCAGAGCTATTGGAAATAGGAAGGAAAGACCACGGGAAACTATTTGGTTGCCACGGGTAGGAAAGAACCAGGGAATCCTGATCTCCCCGATTTCCAGCTGCTGCTGTTGCTTTGCTTTGTGCCAGGCAGGGTCAGATCGCCTGTGACAGCAGCGCCAGGGTGGCAGTGCCAGGCTGGAGCAGGGGTTCCAAGGGACTGATGGCCTGGGAGAGCCTGCATGGGCTGCCTGGCAGAGTGAGAGGTGTCCAGAGCTGTCCCCTCTGCCCCAGGAGCTGCTGGAGCTCTGTCAGTGCCCTGGCAGCGCAGAGGCTTCCATGGGGCAATGAGAGATGCTGCCTGAAACATGGCTCTTTAGAGAGAAAAACACCACAAACTTTAAATGGCATTCGGGGCATGAACAGTGTGTCTCCAGAGAGCCCAAATCTGGGATTAATCTGTGCTGGGTGTGAGGTCAGAGTGCCCAGGGGAAGGTTTCCATTTCGGAGCTTGCTGGACTCCCCAGCCACCCTGCTGAGCACAAAATGAGTTCATATTTAAAGGCACCATTTTCTTTCCTTCTGAACAGGCCACCTACAGAGTAATCCAAGTGTTTGAACAGGTTTTGGCCAGATTGATTAAAAAGCAGTGACATTTACCTCCAGCCCTGCTTATATCAGAGATCCATTGATCAAACAGCCCCGTTTCAGCTCCAATAAGCAAGGTCTTAAACACAACCCATGGGCTGTAATTAAATAAGTCTCCAAAAAGTTTTAGAACCTTCTGTCATCAGTGCAGTGCGATGGGGCTGCAAGGAAAATGGGATCAAGAAAGTAAATAAACCTTGGGACGAGCAGAACTGAACTCAAACTCGGACAGTTCTCACGCCAAGACTGGAGTTAATTGTATTGCTTAAAACGCTGCCTGTGCCCAGCTCAGGCCTCTGCTGTGTGACCTCTTCATTCCTTTGTGCACAAATGTCGTGTTTATTACGGGGGCTGCTTGCACGGTGGCCGTTGGTTTGTACTGCACGCTGCAGGTGAGCGGGAGGGCTCTGAGCCTCTTCCTCAGCCACCGGGAGCTCTGTCCTCGGATGGACGGAGGCAGGGTCACCTCCATCACCAGGCAGACCTGTCCCGGTCCTTTACCCGGCTCTTACCCCGATCCTTATCCCGGTCACTATCCCGCTCCCTCGGGAGACCCCGCCCACCCTCTCTGTGGTGCCCTGAGGGGGCCGCCCCGGGCCAGAGCGCCG
>VZRL01004108.1:82681-142495 GCA_013397895.1 Origma solitaria | reverse complement strand
GAGCGCGTCGGGGCCGGTGCGCGCCCCCGGCCCGTGGCCGCGCCATGAAGAGCCTCAAGTCCCGCCTGAAGAAGCACGAAGCGGTCATCGGGGGCAGCGTGGTGGGTGCCGGGGCAGGCTCCCCGCGGGGCTGGGGGTGCCCCGGGGTGGGACAGAGCACGGGGGTCCCGGCTCCTGGACGGACAGAGCGCGGGCGCGTCCCCGTTCGTGGAGGGGCAGAGCACGGGGGTCCTGGCGTCCGGAGGGGCGGAGAACGGGGAGTCCCGGCTCTGGGGGCGCGCAGCCCGGCGGTCCCGGCTCCCGGAGGGGCAGAGCCCGGAGGGTGCCGGCTCTCCGGGGAGCCGGGGCTGCGCTGGGAGCAGGGAGCGAGGGAGCCGCGGTAAGGCGCGGTGGGAGAGCCCGGGGGCCGTGGGAAGGGCTGCAGGGAGCCGGGGTGGGCTGGAGGAGCGGAGAATCGCGGGGCTGAGCGGGTGAGGACATTCCCTGGACGCACCTGGCCTCTCTCCGGCTGCCCTGCGCTCCGGCACCGAGCAGGTTCCCTGTGCTTTCGCTGCTGCTTCCTGCCTCCAGCACGAATTTACGCTTTTTTCCCCTAAGAGCCTCGGGAGCCCGAGAGCAGCCCCAGCTGGCAGCCGCCCCGGGGCTCGCTCGGTCCCTGTGCGGGGCATGGACAGGAGCTGGTTCTGCGCTAGGAACTAATGTGGCAAAATCGGAGTGCTTTTGGAGGAGAATGTGCTTAGGAAGTGGGCAGAAAGCTTTCAGAGTGGCTGGTGAGCACGCAGCTGTGATCGCTCATCATCCAGTCTGGAATGCAGAGCTGGGGGAGGCAGAACCTCTGGAAATGCACCTTTGTGATGGTGCAGTTGTCTGTGCCTTCTTCTCTGGCTTCCAAAATTTAGGCTGGCTTTAACTGGCTTTTTTGGTATTTATTTTTACTTCATTTATGCCTGCAGATGACTTTTGTTGAGGGAGGAGGTTTTTGTAACTGGAGAAAGCTGTGTTTGGAAATTGCTTAGTGCGGTAAATCATCTTTAATTGTGCCTGTTCGGTAAATGCCTCCCTGGGAATGCACCGTGGCAGTTCACTCCTGAGCTTATCCCTGTGTTCTTCTGCTGAACTCGCCTCTGGCTACGTGGAGTAGCGGGACAGGGAGGTGAATGTGAGACACTGGCTTTTATCAGTTGTCCTTTGAGATATTGGCTATCTCTAAAATCCTCCTGCGCATTTGCCTTGGGTCTGGAGCTGTTACCTGACAATAACAGCTCATGGGGAAGTGCTGGAGCTGCTCGAAAGTGCTGACGGAACTCCCTGGCAAATGACAGCTCTCATCACTGTGCCCGAGGATCCACGGAGCAGTGATTCACGAGGCTGTTATGAGGATTTGTCATGTGTGGGCTGGCACTGCTCTGTGTTCATTAGTTGTCCTGTACTTTAGAGCTGTTTGTTATTCTCAAATTAGCCCAATAATTAAATTTCAACAAAGACTGACAGCACCTGTGTTTGGTTTTAAATAAACTTGGAGATTTTTCACTTCCAATAAACCTTCTCCTTAGAGGAGGTTTGAGCAGTCTTAATACCTTTAAGAGCTGAAGTTACTCTAAAATATGTGAAGGGAAATTGCTTTCAGCAAGATCCTGTTAAACCCAGCATTTTTGTCCATGATAAACTTATTTCCCCTGTTTATTACATAGTTCGGTTATGTGATCACCATCTCATCAAATAGCAACTTTTAATCTGCTCTGTGGGGGAAAAATCCATCTCCACGGGTGGGTGTTAGCAGGGAGGTGAGGGGGTGATGGGATGAAGCCGGGGCTCTGTTCTCCTGCTGGGAAGGAGGGGAAGTGGGTGGGAATCCTGCCAGCGGCGGCTTTAGAGATCCTGCTTGAAAGGAGTGTACAAGAGTTGCCTGTTTGAGAAACTTCATCCCTCTCTCCTCTCCCCACCCTGTGCTATTTCCTGGGGGGTGGAGAGAAACCTAATCCAGCCTGCTTTTGGAAATTTTCCTCCAGGTGAAGGTAATAGTTACGTGCCTTCTGATGGGGATATCTTGGGAATGGCTTTATTGCTGGTTTGTGATGGAGGGAAGCCACAAAAAGCAGCAGAAAGTAAATACCATATTAGTTATTACCAATTCCACAATTATCCAGATTGCTGTGCCTGAAAATGGAATTACCTGGTTTTGCCAGCTCCAGCTGGCTGGTGGTGCTTGGAAAATCATCTGAGCAGCCTGTTCAGTGCTCTGCATAGTGAGACAAATGCCTGTCATTAGCAGGAGTGCAGGCTGGAAAGTTGGATGTGGGATCCTGTGGAGCACGAAGCCTTGAGGTCAGAGGAGGTGCCTCGTTCACCAGCATTTTCAATAAAGAATTAATTTATTAATTAAATCCCATTGGGACTGCAGCAGCACACTCTGCGCATGCTACTGAGAGTCCAGAATACATCCTGACGCTAGAAATGTGTGTTTGGGACCTGGATGGTGATAGGGAAATGTGTTCTTCCAGCAGAGCTAGAAACTGTGTGTGTGCCAATGAGATGCTCACTGGTTGGGTTCTGTTGAGAAGCTTATTGGGGAAGGGTTGGTTTGTTGTTCTACAGAGATGTTTTTGGGTCAGAGCTTTGCAAATGGACTTTCAGCGGTGAGTTCTGACTGTGGCCTCTGCAGGGGAAGAGGCACCTACTCATTTCTGTAGCTCTTGGGAACAGCTGGGGAGAGGCTCTGTTAAATCCCAGGTGTGTTGCCTCCTTAGCTGGGGTTTGAACCTTGCTGTCCCTTGAGATGAGGCCTGGAATTTAGGGAAGGGGCACCTGGAGTTAGTGGGAAACGCGGGGTTCCTGGAGGTGCCACTGAGCTGCATCCCGAGGTGTGGGATGGAGCTGCTGTGGGATCCCCACGGGTCAGGGGCCAGCAGCACTGCCTGGAGCACCTGCAGAGAATGGGCAGGTACAAAACCATGTGAAAACTCCTACCAATCCTTTCTCCTCTGGGAAAAGTGGTGCTGGGTTTTGTTTAGTTAAGAGAAACCAAACCTGCCATATAATTAGCAGAAACCATTGTGCAAGGAACAAAGGGACACCTGAGCACTTGCCCTGGTATGATGAGCTGTGATTATTAAATTAATATCTGAACAAGCTCTGCAGTTAGTGACAGCTGAACTTGTTCAAGGTTGTGTCAACGCTTCTTTCCCTGTGGATGCTGCCCAGCTCTGTTAAATGGATGAGTTTTCCTCTGGGAAAGGACTGCAGCTTTGTGGGGTGACCCAATACACCATTAAACATCTGTTTGTGCCCTGTCAGCAGCAGAGAGAGCAGGTACCACCTCTTGTTCTGGGCTGACCTATGTTATTATGGGAATGAACGATGCTGCTTGAATTTGCTAATTCATCAGTGACACCTTCTCCCGTGGGCAGCAGCATAAATGTTAATGGTGATTTGTAGCCCCAGTGTGCTATCACATACACGTTAGTAACTGAAGGGGTAAAGTGAAAATAGGTGTTTGATAAGTTCATTTTAACCCTTTAAGATTCAAGATCACTTACAGAAGGAAAGCCTGGTGTGGCTGGGGGCACATGAGAGTTTGTACACAAACAAGATTTTGTGGTGGTTTGTCCTGCCTCTGCCCTGTGCAAGGACAGACCAGTTTGTCAGCCAGGCTGATCCCCATGCCCTGACCCCTCAGCAGAATTTTTCCAGCCTTGCTGCCGTTGGCTGGAGCAGTTCTGTCCCCTGTCCCTGCCTCCCTGGGGCAGCCTGAGGTGGCTTTGCTGTGGCATCTTCAGGCGGCACAGCCAGCCACCCACAACGCTGTAATATTCTAATGTCATTCCTGGCCTGGCTGGAGTTATCCCTTGGAGCATGTTTGGTTCCAGGAAGCTTTATTCAGGCTCGTGCTAATGTGTTTGTTCTTGGAAAAATCTCTTTGTGATTCATTTGCATGTAGTTAACTGGAATTAGTGCTGGTTTGTGTGATGTTTGAGGTGAAGCAGAAGAAACACAACGGGCAATTTGTGGTGCCGCAGAAGCCTTGTGGTGCAGCCTGTTTACAGGTGCATTGTAATTTTCAGGCTCCGTAAAAACGAGTATTAATGCTTTATCACTTTGGAATGTAGCAATTAAAAATATTTAAAAGAGTGGAGGTTCAGTGAGAGCCTGGGAGTTCAATATCCTGAGCTGATTTGCAGACATAATTACACAGATAAGCTCTGTGCTTATCTGGTTGGAGTTCATATGACCTTTTGTGTAGAAGCAACTTACGGAGTACTTTGACAGTATTTAAATATTAATGTTAGCAAGCACATGCTTGAACATCTGAGCCTGATCCTGTTTTCCTCACTTGCTGCTGACTGACTAGGGCTGAGATTTGCTCCCTTTCCCATGTGCTTGGGGCTGGTCCCTGTGTTCTGGGTGCAACACTAACGTCAGGTTTCATCACCCGTGCTATTTCTGATGCTTTAATAATAAATGGAAGTACACAAATCAATGGGGCCTTGCCTGAGAGCTTAGAAACTCCAGCTAATGCTGTGCCTGGAGTCCCGGGAAGGCGGGAGCTGTGCTGCTCCCACTGGCAGCGCCGGCGGCTGGACTCTGACCCTGCTCCTGTTTCTCCCTGTTTAAAGGGGAAATACTTCTCCTGGGCACCTGTGGGCTGAAGCCAGGCTGCAGCAGGACCTGGGCTGGCAGGGCTCCCCTTTAGCTGGGAGGTGGGAGCTGTGCTGCTCTCCGGGCTGCACACGGGTGTGATGTTCTTTGTGTGTGTGAGTCTGACCCCAGTTCCCATTAAATGTCCTTAGCAGAGTCTGGAAATGCACCTGCAAAGGCCCTGCTGTGTGTCCAGAGTGCCCCAGCAGCTCTGATCACTTCTGTTGCTGTCCAAGTCAGGCTGTGCCTGAAGGCTGGAGTCTGGGGCTGTTTTATCAATAAAGTGCTCTGGAGTTGTGTGTTAGCCATGAGACACAAAAAAGTTGTTTCAAAACAAAACTAGGGCTGTTTTTAATTCTTTGAGCAGGCTTTGCCTCCTGCAGGGGTTGTAGGCAGAGTCCTTTGACACTTCCAGTGTAGCCTGTGAGCTCTTGTGGCTGGTGCTGTTGGATATTCCCCTGGCACAGCCTGGAAAAGAGAAATTGGCACTGCTGTGAGGGATCTCTCACTCTTTGTACAGGGAAATGTGGTGTTAGTGGGGGTTTGGTGATTTTGAGAGGATTTTTTGACATGTGACATAACTGGAAGTAGACTTGAATTGTTTCTTGATACTTAATAAATTGATCTGGATGGGATATGCTGACTTGGGAGGAAAATGCCTTCAGAATAGGGTAAAATCAGGAACGTTTATGGTGAGATTCAGTTGTTTGCTTTGCTTTAAGCGCTTTGTTAGGACACTGCTACCTGCATTAAGGACAGACAGGATGCAGTTACATTTAAACACCAGGCACAGCTGTTCAGGTGAGTTTTTGATAGGAGTGTTTTCAGCACGATGCCAAACCAGAGCAGGCCTAGGGGAACTGCTGGTTTTGATCCCTGTTTGGACTAAGCCTTGCCCACTTTGTGTCATTCAATGGATTTTTTATTTTGAAGGATTTTTAATGAACGAGGCGGTAACACAAAGTGCTGCCTGTGGGGAGGTGCTGGGTGAAACAAGAGCCCTGTGTTCAGCCTGTGTCTGGCTTTCCCTTGCATAGACTAAATCCTGCATCTCCCTCCTGCAGTCTGACACTCCAAAACATTTACATGTGGAGGCAGACAGATCCTGGGAAGTAAGATATGCTTGTAAAATGTAAAATGCCATTTCCACTTGCCACAGTTTGGTTTAACCTGGTGTGTGCAGTGTTTTTCTAGAGAATTAGAGGTAAGCTAAAATCTGCAGGAGAGCTGGGCAATAGTGAGGTACCCCTGGATTACAGGGGAAGCTGCACCTTGGGAGCATTTTTTAAAAATAGACATACTAATCTAATCCTTTCATTCTCTCTGTGCAGTTTTAAAACAAATCAAAGTACTTCAAAAGCGTTTGTCACTTTGTGCCACTGAAATGGCAGGGTGTGCCTGTCCACACGCTGCTTTTGATGACAAATGTACTCTGCCCTCTGGAGAAAGAGCAGGGAATCAAAGTGTGTGGCCTGGTGGATGTGTGAGCCTGCCCCTGTGCTCAGAAAGAGGAGGTTCCGATCGGATGTTGGGAGGAAATTCCTCCCTGTGAGGGTGGCAGGCCCTGGCACAGGTGCCCAGAGCAGCTGTGGCTGCCCCTGGATCCCTGGCAGTGTCCCAGGCCAGGCTGGACAGGGCTTGGAGCAGCCTGGGACAGTGGGAGGTGTCCCTGCCATGGCAGGGGTGGCACTGGATGGGATTTAGGATCCCTCCCAGCCCTCCTGGGGTTCTGTGGAGGGCCACTGCGAGGTGTGTGAGCTGTGCTGTGCTGGCAGTGTCACCACAGCTCTCTGCTCTCCTGTGTGCTTATGTCACCCACTAATGGCATTACAGGGCCCTGGCCCTTTGCTGGGGACAGCTCAGCCTGGCCATGTGGTGACAGGAGCTGGGCTCACTTTCACAGCTTATCCCAGCTCTCTGTGGAGGGCTTAGGAGCTGCTTTGAGTTACTGCTGATATTTCTGAACTGGGTTAGGTGGCCTTAGAGCTCATCCAGTCCCACCCCTGCCATGGCAGGGACACCTTCCACTGTCCCAGGCTGCTCCAAGCCCTGTCCAGCCTGGCCTGGGACACTGCCAGGGATCCAGGGGCAGCCACAGCTCCTCTGGGCACCCTGTGCCAGCCCCTCACAGGGAAGAATTTCCTCCTAACCGACCTAAAGCTCCTCTCTTTTCATGGCAGGCCATTTCCCCTTGTCCCGTTACTCCATGCTCTGAAGCTGGGCAATATTTTACCAGAGGGTGTTGAGGATGCTCAAAGCTTACCTGGACTTGAGGAGTGACTGGGGAAGTTAACAGTGCAGTTCTTTCAGCCCAGGAAGTTTGTCATTCACTCGGAGCAGTCTCCCGTGCCTGTGGGGTTTGTTCTGTCTGCTGGAACGTGTGCCCTCATCCTGCCCGAGGCGCTGGTCCCAGATGGATGCGCAGAGCCTGCACACAGCCGGCGTGTCTGCTCCGGAGAGAGCCTCACGCTGACAGCTCAGCACACGGGCTGCTGCCAGCGAGGCTGCTCTTGATCCTAGCACAGCGTGGAGGTGGGATACTGCTTATCTCTGGAGACCTGCAGTTGGGAAGAGTTCCTGGCAGGCTGAGCTTAGGAAAACAGGTGCTCTGTGTTAACAGAAAATGGGCAATATCAGCCTTGGCCAAGCATCTGTGGTGTGAAGGGTGATGTAGCACCTCCAGAAATCTGCACTGCTGGGGGCTGATGGTGTTTCTGGTCTTAATTTTAGAAAAAGAAGTCTGAATTAGGCTCCAGCCTTTGGTTACTCTAAAAGAATGCAACATGAGCACATTTAAGTCCGTTCTACCCTTTGAGCTCTCTGGATGCAGCTGCCTTGGAGATCATTTAATCCATGGGGTTTGTTGCTGGGCCGTGTTTCCTGGAACTGCTCGGTGCTGATGGAGCCATGGAAGCTGCTCTGTGCCTGGCTGGAGCTGGGCAGGGCTGGGCAATGTGGTTTAGCAATCCTAAATCTTGTGGTCAGGGCTGTCTCAGGAGGATCTGCAGCATAAGGGGCTGCAGGATGAGTGCAGCTCATGAGGCACATGGAGACAAGGAAAACCTTTGGGATAAATACTTTGGAGGAGACTGTACACCTGGAAGCCACAGTCTTACCTACATTTCTCACCAAACTGATTTTGGATAAGCGAGGCTTTCCTGTTGCTGCCACTTGGGTGGTGTATTTATTTCCCCCCACAAAAAAAGCTGTTTTTAGCTTGGGGAGACAGGCTTGGTTCTGGTCAGAAGACAACACAGTCACTGCACTCTTTTGGAGTGGCTTTGTCACATGGATGCTAATTGCAGGGAGGTCTTGGAACATTCTTTGGGGAATGTTGGTGCTGTGGGGCAAAGGCTGCTGCTCAGAGCAGGGGATGAGGGATAGTTCAGACCTTACTGGGAAAGAGAGAATTTGCCCAAATCTGAGTGAGTGGTTTTAAAAGTCTCGGCTGAGAAGATCCATTTATTAGGTTATTTGCAGCCTCTCGTGTATGTTCTCCAGGGTGTGTGTAAGTGGTTTTTCTGGCCCTGGACCAGGTTTCTCTCCTGCAGACAAAACAGTGCATTGCTTGTCTTGTTGACCTACTCCTCTAAATATGGCACTTGGGAGATCTCCATTTAAATTTAAAACTTGTGAAAGGGGACTCTCCATCTCCCTCCTGTTAATCATTGTGCTGTCTATTTAATGTTTTCACAGCCTCTGTGACTCCTCTCATTTCACATGTTGGGAGACAGACTGGCAGCAGCAGTAAGCTGAAACCAGGTTCTATTCAGAAAGGGTTTCAGTGCTGTAAAAGGAGAATTTTTTTAAAGCAGAGGCATGTGTGTTTTCTAATTTAAAATGGGTTACATTTCTGTCAAAATAGGATCACGCATTCCATCTGCTCCGCAGTTGTAACTGTCTGAAGTCTGAGCCTGAGTCTGGTTTCAGCTTTGTGGCGCAGTGGAATGGGGAAAAAATTACTCCTGGGAGTATTTCAGTCCTCGTGTGTTATTAGTGGTGCTGAGTGTGACCTTCCCTCATGTCAGTGCACAGTGAATGCGAGGAGCGTGTTTGTTATTCCAAATGAGTGTTTGCCTGTCTGCGGAGCACAACAACCCTGTCGGGTCGGGGACGTGCCTGTCCCCTGAGTTCACACACCCTGCCACCGTGACTCAGGCCACGGGCACGCCGGGAATGTATTAATAGCTATTGCTTTCTATCGCCTGCCTATCAAGTAGTGCCTTATCAGAAAATAGATCGGGCTGATGAGACTGGCCACGTATTGTTTACAAGATTCTCGAGCTCGGGGCACTATTTCCCTGCCACCCCGGTCCGTGTGTCTGCACACACCGCGGCTCCTCCGGCCAGCGAGCCTTCCCAGAGTGATGAAGGCTGAAGATGATGCTGAAGATGGGGAGCATACCCTCGGGGAGCCGAGCTAAGTGAAGGATGGAGCAGGAGGAGCCCCGGGCGGTGCAGAGCAGCCGTTCCTCGCTGTGAGCTCGGGCTGATGTGACGGGAACTGATCGCTCCTGGCAGCGCGAGCTGCGAGTTCAGCATGATTTGTTGGTTCTCTTGTGCAGCTAAAGACACAGTAGGTATCGGAGGTCTCAGAGCTGCGTCTGAGGTTTCATATCCTGGCAGTAATTTACAATTGCAAAAATGTGAAAGCTTGAATTGTGTAAATGTGGTGTAGCAGTTACTGTTTAATTAATGAGTGTTGTGTCTCCTTAGCAACTCTTCCTGTGAGCATTTTTGCTTAAATGTGAAATGCATTCATTAAATGTAAAATGATTTAATCATGGAATGGTTTGGGCTGGAAGAAATCTTAAAGCTCATCCCGTTCCACCCCTTGCCATGGGCAGGGACAATTTCCTCCATCCCAGGTTGGTCCAAGCCTCAATGTCCAACCTGGCCTTGGACACTTCCAGGCATGGGGCAGCGACAGCTTCTGTGGGCACCTGTGCCAGGGCCTGCCCATCCTCACAGGGAGGAATTCCATCCCAATATCCCATCTATCCCTGCCCTCTGGCAGGGGGATTCCCTCTTGTCCTGTCACTCCAGTCCCCTGTAAATTTAGCACATCATAGGCCATGGATACAAGTTACCAAAGTGTTATATCCAATGGGGAGAAATACGAAGATAATGGATTTGTTGGTTTGTTTGTTTGGTTTTTTTTAAGTAGTGCTTCTGTTAATCAGAAGTTTTATGAAATGAGAGCAAGGACTGGCTGGGGAGGATTTGGGAGGAATTTCTGTAGGTTTGGGTGAGTTTGTGCTGGCAGGTATCAGCTGTAAAGGTACAACCCAGCAATCTCAACCCGGTGTGAACACCCAAGGTGAGATCTCTGTCCTGTAAGGACAGGAAGGCGCCAGGAGAATTTAGGGAGCACAGAGCTTGATGCTGTGTATGCACAGCCTCTAAGGTATTTGACATGAAAACCTAAGCCTTGCATGAGGAGGTGGCTTTGCAGGGCAGCATGTCCAGGCTGGGGAGGGACATGGCGCTGGTGATGTCACCAGCGCAGTGACTTCTCAGGCCAGGCTGCCTTGGCTTTCAGGCTAATGGATGTGTTAATTGATTGATGAGTCAGTGCTGCACCTCAGCCGGGCAGCACTGGTGCTAATTTCATTAGTGCTCTATTTTTATTACTCCTGTCACTTCGAGCAGTGTTGGACTGGGTAAGCTGCTGCTAAGCCTTCATGATTACTGTAATCTTGTTTATTGTGAGAAAGCAGAGTAAGATAATCACCCGCAGTCCTTAGGGCTGGAAGAGCCCTGTGGAGATCCTCCAGGCCACCCCCCTGCACAGGCAGGGTCACCTGGAGCAGGTGGCACAGGAACGTGTCCAGGTGGGTTTGGGATGTCTCCAGAGAGGGAGAGCTCCACACCCTCCCTGGGCAGCTGTTCCAGGGCTCTGCCACCCTCACGGAAAGAAGTTCTTCCTCGTGTTGAGGTGGAAGTCCTTGTGTTTTAGTTTCTGCCCACTGCTCCTTGTCCTGTCACTGGCACCACTGAGCAGAGTCTGGCACCATCCTCTGACACCCCTTGGGGATACTTGTACAGATTGATGGGATGCCCTGTCCATCTCTTCTGATCATGACTGCAGTTCCTTTTTACAAAGCACTGCAGATGCAGGTGGTGGCAGTGGGTCTTGGGTACTTTTTTCTGTACCCTCTTTTACTTAAACCCTGGGCTGGGATTACGTGGTTTAATGTTCTTTATATGTTGAGGTGTGGAACCTCTGACCCACAGTGATAAATAACTTCATGCACCCACAGGCTGCTTGTGTCTCACCCTTACCAGCAAATCCTTCTGCTGTGCAGAGTTAGATTTGAATATAATATTCCTATTTTGAGTATAATATTCCTTTGGAGGCCTTGTTCTTCTGTTAAAAGCTTCTTGAATATCAAATCTTTGGTGCTCAGTTTGGATGTGAGGTTTCTGTCACAGATCAGTTTCCTGAAGAGCCCAGAACCATTCAGAAGGGATGGTTTAGCAGGGAAGAGAACAAGCTCTGCATTTTGGGGTGGGAGGCTTGGCCCGGGGCCTGAAATTCTAAATTTGAGGTAAACAAGGGAAGACTGGGGGGTGATGACTGTCTGGGGCTGAATGGGTGGTGGTCTATTTATAACTGACTTGTCCTCTCTCTGCCCTCTGCAGTGCTTTGGGAATTGCCGGCAGTTTAAAACTATCAACTTTGAATTTTTCTTCTGCAGCTCAGTAGATGTTCTCCCCTTGCATATCACACTTACGTAATTTATGACCCACTGAACAGTCTGGCACAGCCAGGAAAAGCCGTGTCCTGGAGCGTGTTTTTAGTGCATCCATTTGTTGTTGAAATATGAAAACTGAACAAAGGCAAACTGAAGCTGAAAGTGGAAAACCAAAGAAGTTTGATCCTAAAGGTCTCCTTTAGGACCAAAGTGGCTTAACCAGGCTGTCCCAGAGCTTTGTACGCTGAATACCAGCAGCAGTGTCACAGGGATGTTGCACAAATAACTCCAGAGATGATGATGGCCCCAGCACCGTAACCCAGCTGTGTTTGCTGTGTCCCATTTGCGTCGTGGCTCTGCCTGTGGTGGATCAGTGGTGCCCCATAAGCTCACCTTGCAATTCTCTCGCAGCTGAACCCGGACTGGAACAAGTACGATGACAGGTTAATGAAGGCAGCGGAGAGGGGCGATGTGGAGAAGGTCTCGTCCATACTGGCCAAGAAGGGGGTCAGTCCTACAAAGCTGGACTTGGAAGGGAGATCCGCGTAAGTGACTTTAGAGCTCTGGGAATGGTGGGGGGAAGCCGCTGAAAATCTTATTCCTGCTGCTCTAGAAGCCTTTTTGAATACAGAAATCTGTGTAATACCCCATCTAACTCTAGCTTTACTTAGCTGGAAATTCAGCTGACTGTAATGGGAAAGTCTTTAACAATCTTCTCTTCTAAGTGGAGATCAGTCTTTAAAGACTTGCTCTTGCCAGGCAATATTAAAGATAAATTGGAACCACACTGGTATTTCACCTGGTTCACTGATCCAGGTAAATAATGATTGTTTCTCAAGAAAGTTGCCTTGTTCCTTGAAGTGATATCTGCAGAACCCTTAACTTGGATGCTGTCCAGAGCTGGCCCCTGTAATGTTTTCCTTACACAGCTGTTGGCTTTGGCTTTCCTGGCCAATATTGCCATTTTTGTGTACAAACCAGCTGTGCCTAAGCAAGGTCTTTTCTCTTTTTAAGGTTCCATGTTGTAGCTTCAAAGGGAAACCTGGATTGCTTGAACACCATCCTGGTGCATGGAGTTGATATCACAGCCACTGATGCTGCAGGTGGGTTACCTCACAGGCCCAGGGGCGCCCTGAAAATGTTCTCAGCTGGGTTTCATTCTGGAATAGAGTTAAACTGAACCACAGGATAGCTCTTGTTTCTGTAGCTGGCAAAAAATGGATTATTTTGTGACTTGTTGCTGGGCTTGAGGAAAAACTGGTCATGACCTGTCATGGAATTCATGAATGCAGCAGAACTTAAGGAATGTGGGTTTGTGCTGCAGTAATTGTGTTTATAATGTGCTCCAGACCCACTGGTGAGATCAGCGTTTCTGGGTGAGAACAACAGGATAAGAACAGTTAGAAATGAACTCGAGGTGAGGATTCAAATGGAATGAGGTGGGAGGTGTTTGTGTTCCCAGCTGAACCTCAGGAGCTCAGAGTTCCTCTGTACCTTCCAGATTGCCTTGTGTGATAGCAGAGTTTGTGGAAGGTCTTATGGAAGAGACAGTTAAAAACAGGTGCTAATACTCAGATTATTACCTCAGAATTTAATAGGTTTAATGTGAAGCTGAAAACAAGAGAATTTACAGAGATAACTTGGCCTCCTGCTGTCATGGGAGAGTTTATTTTTTAAATGATTGTGTGGAGTCAGCAGCAGTATTTTGAGATTAATTTCAGAAATAAGCTCTTACTGTTGATTGAAGATTCACTAAAATAAGGAAAGACTGTAACAAACTGAGTGTAGACAAGAGATGCCACTCACAGAAGGAACAGAACTGGGGCACTGATGCACAGGAGCTGTTTAATCTAAAATGCTGTGAATATTCATCAGGAAGTCATTCAAACCAAGGCCTGAACTGCTGTTGCTCTGTTTTAGGCAGAAACGCCCTGCATTTGGCTGCAAAGTATGGCCACGCTCTGTGTTTGCAGAAGCTCTTGCAGGTACTGAAAATACAGTTTGTCCCTTACAGCTCTTCTATTGAGGGGATAAAGGTGGTTTTAAATACACTGATTCAAAACTGCAATATGTGATTTCTTTCCTAACCATTCTGATTCTTTTTAAAAAATGAGTAATGTGGAAAAGACTTTCACGTTAAATACCAGGTTGTGACTGAAAGAGTGCTAAAATAAAGGAAAAACTTTTTTTTGGTTAATCTTTTCATGGACAATCAAATCAAGTTGTAGTTTGTGCCTCGTGAAGAAAATGGGTCTGAGTGTCTTTTAAAGACTGATTTTCCCTGTCTGAATGCATTTGCATTTAGGAGCAGTAACACTGGCTGCTCCGGAGTAGTGTTTGCTTGAAAAGATGGGCATTCACAGCCACAAACTCTCATTAATGAAACAGTGTTGGGGGGTTGTCTTAGGTTTGTGTAATGTTTATTTTTTCTCGGTTTATTCCTGGCCAGTTCATGCTTGTTTGAATCTAATGGGTTCTTTTAAACTTTTATTTGCTGCATGCAAATTAAAAAGTCTCCATGCAGCAAAATATAAATGGCCCATTGTCTGTGAAAAGTCTAATGAATTGTGCAATTTCTTTGCACAGTCTTAACTTTCTTTTACACCTTTTGGTCAGTGTGTTTAGAGCCCTAAAGTGCACAGAGCCAGAGCTCTTTCCTTCATGTCTGTCACTGTATTTGTAAGCTCCAAACTTGCATCATTTTATTTGAATCACGTTTTATTGCTTTAATACAAACCTCAAACAGCTGATGTTTTAAATGCAGTCTGAATTCTCGTGGATAACTGGGGTTATTTATTTTAACAGTACAATTGTCCAACGGAGAATGTGGATCTCCAGGGAAGAACTGCTCTTCATGATGCAGGTGAAGGGGTTTGCTTTGCTGGTGCCTGTATATGAAATGAAGATTTAATTAATGGATTTACTTTCAGATGGGACGAATTCTTCTCTTTTAATTTGATGACCATAGTAGGAGAGAGTGTTTTGTATTGTCATGACATTTTTCCTCAATACAAACTTAACAGCGTTAGTGGAGGTTGTAGGTCTGAGAGTCTCTTCTGAGTGCATTTTCTAGTAAAATCTTCAGATATCACAAGCAGACTTTTAGGGCAGTGCTGTGAGGAGGTTAAGACACCTTTACTCTGGGTTTTCTGTACCCTCCTTATGCTGCAGAGTGTGGAGCAGCAGTGTTTGATTTCTTTGGGGTGCTTTGGGTGGTGAGAGTTGGGCCCTGCAGCCTTGTCAGGCTTAGGCTCAGTTGTGGGGATTTTGGTGAAACAAATACCCCCAGGGAGGTGTGTGGGGCTTCCCCGAGCTGCTCCCACAGGTGACCTCCCTTCCTTCCCTGCTCTCCCACAGCCATGTCCGACTGCTCGGCCAGCATCCAGCTGCTGTGTGACCATGGCGCCGCCGTCAACTCCAAGGATGGGGTAAGGGGCTGCGCTCCCCTCCTCCTGCAGGGCCCTGCTGGGCTTCCACTGCCCCCTCCCCTCCCTCACGCTCTGCCCGTGCCCCCCAGGACGGGAGGACACCCCTGGTGCTGGCCACTCAGATGTGTCGCCCCGCGGTGTGCCAGCTGCTCATCGACAGGGGGGCAGATGTCAATGCCCGGGACAAGCAGAACAGGTAAGGCCTGCCCAGGACTGTTGGGATCTGCTGGCACGGGAAGGAAAGCTGCCCCTTGGCAGAGCAAACGTGCTGAATTTGGGGCAACAGAACCTGGGATTTAGTAGTGGATCTGGCAGTTCAACACTGCAGATAAACCTGGCCTTTTTTACTGCTCCTGCTTGCATCCCAAATAGTGCCAGGCTTGCTGCTGCCAGCAGGGAACCTGCACTTGCTTGGGTAAAGGGTTTGTCTGTCCAGAGCAGCCTTTGGGATCACTGCAAAATGTGCCATGGCAAAAGTGGTGCTCTGGCAAGAAGTCCTGAGTCCATTGGAGCTCCCAAGGGACCTTGAGGTGTTTATTCCTGGCGTCAGGGGAGGGAGTTTCTATTTGTAGCTGCTTCTTTTGCCACTTACTTCTTGGGGAATTCCTCCATGATGTGAGGCTGCTGTGGGACAAAGCCTGGCTACGTCACATTGCATGTCCTGCAGTTGGGAAGTGTTTGGGAAGCACTGCCAGGGCTCCCAGGCACTACCCTCTCCAAACTTTGTCTAAACTCCTTGACTGGTGTTTGTTGTGTCTACTGAGATTTATATCTGACAGAGGAAACCAAAGCCGTGGGAGTTCTCCAAACGCTGGATGGCACTCAAAGGCAGCACTGTGCTATTTTCATGGAAATACTGCTGTTATGGTGGGGTTGTTTGCTTTGTCACAAATATTTAAATGCTGCCTGAGTGATTTTGAAAGCTGTTTCCTCTCTGGATAGAGGAAAGGTGCCTTGGCTGAAGTTTCTGTGATTAGACGTGGATGTACCAGGGGTTGGCTCTGTAAATGGTGCTCAGTGGGCACCCTGGATTTCTCAATCCCATCTCTCTCCCATCCCAGGACGGCCCTAATGTTAGGCTGTGAATATGGCTGCAAGGATGCCGTGGAGGTGTTGCTCAGGAATGGTGCTGATGTTGGTTTGACTGATGGCCTTGGGCATGACTGTGCTTACTATGCCAGAATTGGGGACAATATTGACATTTTGGCTTTAATAAAAGCTGCCGTTGAGGACTCCAGCAAAGGTAGGAGGAACCTGGAACAGCACTTCCCTTTGGGTGGAATTTTCTCCCTACTCCTGTGTCTCCAGGAATGGTTTTGGAGGGCAGCTGTGGTCCTTTGACCACAAAGGTCATAAACTGCCTGTTAGGGAGGGCAAAGGCAGTTTTGGGGGTTGTTTGGTTTTAGTAAAGCTTTTAAGGGGAATGCAGGCTTTTATGCCTTGAGGGCTTAACAGTATCGATCAGGGAGTTATTTAGCCTTTATTTTATGGAAATAAATAGCCTTTGTTCTGTAGAAAAGCTTGTGAATGTTTTCATGTTTGATTAATTGGGGGTGTGGTGAGCTATTTCTTGAAATGCCCTCCCAGGACAGAAAAGGGATAGAATTAGCTGAATGTGTTGCAGTGTTCCATGAATCTGAATGAAATGCCTTTTGTAACTTCCTCTTTTTGTGGTGCTTTTTCAGGCAGAGGCAGCGTGAAGAGAGGGCAGGCCGAGCAGAAGGTACCTCCTGAGGGCATTTATCACTGTGGTGTTGAGAGAGGGGTCAGGGTTGTGCTGTGACCAGAACAACATCAGTATTTTCTGAATGAACTCCAGCTGTGGCTGAGAAGGTCCCCTCTGTAATCAGATGGTGTGGCTGACTCTGGTTGGAAAATATTCCACAATGTGGGAATTCAGGATTAGAGTTTGGCCGAGGCTCCGATTTGTGTGGGGGTGAGGTCATGGATGACCCCTGTCAGGATGGGAATTGGGAGGATTGCTCCTGGGGAGGCTGGCAGGGAGGCTGGCATGGGTACAGGGAGCTGAGGGATTCTTCTGCTGTCCTCACAGGTCCCCAGAGTTACCCCTGTCAGGATGGGAGTTGGGAGGATTGCTTCTGGGAGGCTGGCAGGGAGCCTGGCATGGGTACAGGGGGTACAGGGCACAGCAGGGATCTAAGGCAATCTCCTGCTGTACTGGCAGGTCCCAGAGTGACCCCTGTCAGGATGGGAATTGGGAGGATTGCTCCTGGGAGGCTGGCAGGGAGGCTGGCATGGGTACAGGGATCTAAGGGAACCTTCTCCTGCTGTCCTCACAGGTCCCAGAGTGACCCCTGTCAGGATGGGAATTGGGAGGATTGCTCCTGGGAGGCTGGCAGGGAGGCTGGCATGGGTACAGGACACAACAGGGATCTGAGGGAATCTCCTGCTGTCCTCACAGGTCCCCAGTGGGTCCCAGAAGTGGGGCCGGGGCTATGGAGCGCAGGAGGAGCTCAGTGCCCAGCTGTACCAGCAGGAACCAAATGCTCAGGTGGGTGCGGAGGGTCCCAGGCCCTGGGGATTCCCACGGGGGTAATGAGCTGCAGGCACTAAAGACAAGCTGAGCTGCTGAAGTGGGCACTGATGATCCCATCAACAAAGGTCATACGTTGCTGTTTATTTAAAGCCTAATTGCATGGTGTGCAGTGTGGCAATTATGCAGATGAGCTGTAAACTTTTTCAGGAAAAAATTGCACTTTTTTGTGTAATGAACAGTGGCAAGTGTCCCTGTGTTAACCTTTCCTACCTCTTAACCTTCTGCCTCTGCAGTAAGATCAGGAAGATTAATTTTTTTAACATTCTCAAGAGATGTATGTTTGTGTCGTACTAAAAATAATCTGTCATAATTGTTCTGCTAACCAGCATTAATTTTCCCATCCCATTCCCATGCCACTGCAGTTTTCAAAAGGTTAGGCAGGGCTTGGAGTCTTCAGTGGCTGTCAAAACTGTTCGTTCAGAGTCGTTACCTTTCCCAATGTATGTGTAGTGTGGAGGGTTTTCATTATTTTTTTTTATTTCATATTTGACTTATAAGGACTTGGAGTTGGAAAATCAAGATTTGAAAGATCGAATGAGAGAAGTGCAGGAGGAGCAGAGGATGCTGCTGGACAGGATCAGTGGGTTACAGCTGCAGCTGAGTGAGGTAAAGCAAGCCTTGGAATCAGGCTGGAAAGCTGAGATAGCCACCCGGTGCTGGCAGGAGAAGTGGCAAGGAAAGCACATGGAGTTAGGGTGGGGGAAGCTGCAAGGGGAGCATTAGTGCCTGGGGTGGATTTGTCAGCTGATGAACTGTGTATGAGCCCCTTAAACATCACTGAGAAAATGATTTGGGGGGGATTTTTTTGTTATCTTTGCAGGAGCAAATGTTTGCTGGTGATCTTGAGAATGAGGTAGGATGTGTCACCTGCAGGTGGAACAGGACTGGGGAGTAGGGGCAGCAACTCTCTCTTTCATTTCCTCTGCAGTTTTAAGTGCATTACTTGAAGGCTACCTAAAAATGCTAAATGCAATATCTACTGCTCTGGATGCAGCATTTCTGTTACTGCAAATAATATGTTGCTCCCACGGCTCCTCTGAAGCACACTTAGGATATTAAGCATACTTACACTATTAAACGTGTCCTTAGTGACTTTCAGTAATGCAGGACTAACAAATATGAATTAATTAAACAGTAGCAGATTATGTTGGTGCATATTCTTGAGTCATTCTTCAAGACTCCTCCTGTAGATGAGCAGTCTTGAGGAAGAACTTCAGAATCCAAAAATTAGGGATTCTTTCGGTGCTGATCTTGGTTGAAGTTCTGTCTAAACTCCTGAAAAAGGTGCTTGAGGCCTTATAAACCTGTCCATTCTTGTGGCTTTGGCTATGTGGCGCTCCTTCTCTTTCAGAAAGATGAGCTGAAGAAAATCCTGACTACCAAGGAAAAGCAGCAGGAAGAAAGTTTAAGGACTATTGAAGCTCTCAAAGCTAAACTCAAGTATTATGAAGTACGTTGAGTGATTTGAAATGTGATATAGCAATTGATATTTACAGTAGGAAATACTTCAGCATTATAAATTGCTGAAAGTGCTGAATGGTTATCTCACTGTAAAAGCTTTCCCTGCCCCTTCATCCCCAGTTTAGCATAGAGCAAAAATTTGAAATGAATTTTCAGCTTTACTTTTGTTTCTTGCTGTTTGATTTTAGGGTGACTCTGCAGGGTCTGGAGGTAACTTTGGAAATAGTAAGTAGAGTTAATAATTAAGTTAATTGTTAAAGCTCGTGTGCATGATGCAGTGTTGAAATTCATGGACAAAGCGGGTATTTGGTCTGTTGCTGCTCTGAAATGCAGCCACACCTCGTGCCCATCCCTGAGCCCTCCGAGCAGAGCTGTGTGTGCAGGAGCTGCCAGGGCACCACTGATCAATCTCCCAGCAGTGCCTGGCCTTGGGAAATGTGCCTGGGGACTCTGCTGTGTCCTCTGACAACGTGAAAAGTGAGCTGAGCAGGATCCATGCTCCCAATGGAGCTCCCAATGGAGCTCCCAATGGAGCTGCCCTTTCCATCCCTCCGGCCCAAACTCTGCTCCTGCCAGGCTGAGGGGCAGAAGCTGTGTCGGGGTCAGAGCTGGAGCGGAGCAGGTTTGACTGTGAGCACAGGACCCGAGCTCACACTGCGGTGAGAAATGCTCCCATTGCCAGGAGCCGGCGTCCCCTGCATCCAGCCCAGCTGCAGGCCTGCCTTGCACTGGTGCCGCATAGGGCTCTTGGCAGATGGAATGGTGTTTGGAGTGCTTGGCTGCCTGGCAGGAGCAGCCGTGGATGTGGAGTGCAGGGGATGCTTCTCCCGCTGTGCTCCTGTGCAGGCCGGGGCTGGGTGAGGTGCCAGCTGTGACCCTTCTGCAGGACCAGACCCAGCCTGGCAAAGCACTTTCCTCCTCCTCCTTTGGAGGGCCTTGGCCAGGCTTCCTGTGGGGCTTAATTAAGTAGAAGTTGTTTTAATACTTAGTACTTAAACACCAGCGTGGCCCCAGTGACCAGAATAAAGCTAGGCAGGAAAATCAGTGTTCTTGGGATTGTGTTACTGTTCTTAATCAGAGCCTAAACATTGTTTGCTTTGAAAATCCAGGAAAAGAAGATTTATTACTTAAACAAGGCCAAGTGTTCGCAGTGGAATCCCAGGTAATAAATATTTTGCCACTGGAAGGAATTCTGAGATAGTTCTGCTGGGAAAGATAAACATGCTTATAAGTGTGTGTTTATTGAGCGTTGCTTGTGAGCACACAGTTTGGAGGAATTCTTGCTTTTCCATGTTTGTTTTTAACTGTGGGTGCCCTCTAGAGTCCTGTCTGTGGCAGGGCTGTAAATGCTGGGAACTGCTGGGTCTGTCATGAGCTCTCCTAAATGTGTTTTACAGTCACAGTGTAAACTGGGGGTTCATCTCCATAATGCTTTCCTAATTTAAATCCAGTTAATATTCAGAAGATTTCATTTTCCTGCCTGCTATGTGATAATTCCCTGACAATTCTGTTTGATAGCTATCAGCCTTTTAAAGCAACAATTTGGGTATAAACAAGGTCCACCAGACCCTTGGGGCTGCAATGAGATGGTATTTAGTGTCCATTTGCTAACACTTCCAGCACAAACCCTTCTGGAATTCCAAATGACTGCATTTGTCACTCTGCTCAGCAAGAAGGGTCTGTTAACCGTGACATTCTCTGTTCTGATTCCTTATACAATTATTTTCACATGCTTGTGGAATGGGAGCAATATCTTAATTAATTAAATTTGTTCTAGCCGATGAGTGATTAAATATGAATGCAGAGCTAGGGCAGTGGAATGAATACACTATACCTGCACGCCGAGGTTTAGGTTTAGATGGGATATTGGGAATTAGGAATTGTTCCCTGGGAGGGTGGCAGGCCCTGGCACAGGTGCCCAGAGCAGCTGTGGCTGCCCCTGGATCCCTGGCAGTGTCCCAGGCCAGGCTGGACAGGGCTTGGAGCAGCCTGGGACAGTGGGAGGTGTCCCTGCCATGGCAGGGGTGGAACTGGATGGGATTTAGGATCCCTCCCAGCCCACACCATTCCAGGGTTGGGAAGCAGTAATGTGGAGCTATATTCAAGATTTTTGCTGTTAAAAGCTGAAATACCTGTTCTCTAATACGGGCAAGAATAATTTAGTGTGATTTTAAAAAAAAATCTCTTGTACAAGTTGTGCTCAGATCAACCTGGGTTTCAGACAGTTCTCTATATGACAGTTCCCATAATAAATAATAAATAATAAACACATGTATGTGACTTTTCAAACTTGTGAACATGTACTTTTCTGTGCCAATTGCCCTTCAGTCCAGGTCTATGCTGCGGCCCCTGGAGCTCTCCCTGCCTACCCAATCACCCAATTCAGAGAAGGAGACTTTAAAGAAAGAGCTTGACAACCTGAGGAGCTGCTTTGGAGCAGCCAAGGAGGAGATCAGCAAACTGCAGAGGGAACTGTCCCTGAAGGCCTCGGAGTGCAAAGCTTTGGCATCAGAGTGTGAGCGAACCAAGGCAGAGTCTGACGGACAGATCAAGCAGCTCGAGGATGCTCTGAAGGATGTGCAGAAGAGAATGTTCGACTCTGAAGGCAAAGTGAAGCAAATGCAGAGCCATTTCCTGGCCCTGAAGGACCACCTGACCAACGAGGTGGCCTCGGGAAGCTCCAAGGTGACGGAGGAGCTCAAGGAGCAGCTCCGAGAGATGAAAACCAAGTACGAGGGAGCCTCTGCTGAGGTGGGGAAACTGAGGAACCAGATTAAGCAGAATGAATTGCTGGTGGCAGAATTCCAGAGGGACGAGGGAAGGCTGGTGGAGGAAAACAAAAGGTTGCAGAAGGAAGTTGCGAAGTTGGAGATGGAACGAGATAAAAGGGGCAGGGATGTCACGGAGTTGGAAGGGCAGCTCAAAGAGACAGCAGCCAAATTGGCCCAGTCTGTGAGCGCAGAGACGTTTGAGAGCATGAAGGGTTCGCTGTCAAACGAGGTGAATGAGAAAGCAAGGAAATTAGCAGTGGTGGAGGGGGAGCGAGAGAAGCTGCAGGCAGAGGTTGTGCTTTTACAGAGGGAATCTGAGAGTCAGAGAGCTCAGCTGGCTCAGCGTGTGAAGCCAGAAGAGCACGAGCAAATGAGGAGTGGCTTTGAGCAAAGGAAGGAGGAACTGGGGAAGGCAATTTCTGAGCTATCACAGAAGAATGAGACTCTGCAGAAGGAACTTGAAAGATTGCAGGCTGATAACAAGGTGCTGAAGCAGCAAGTCCAAATGCTAAAAACTGAAATTAAAAGCCAGAATGTGCCTTTAAAAATTCATGAAGAGTTGAAGAAAACAAACGATCTGGCTGTGGGTGACCTGACAAAAAAGCTTTTTGAACTAACAAAGAAGTACAATGAAAGCAAAGCAGAAGCTGAAAAGTTGCTGGCAGAGAAGAACGACTTAAGTGAGAATATCAGCCACTTCCAAGCTGTGTACCTGTCTCCAGAGCAGCACAAGAAAGAGGTGGAAGCTTTAAAATCTAATGGCATTGAGCTTGAAAAGCAGCTTGCTGAGCTTCAGAAGAAATACGATGATGAACAAGCCAAAGTGGGCAAACTGGTGACTGAGAACACAGGCTTGAGGGAGACGCTGAGGGATCAGTATGTGCTGGCTACCACCCATGAGGAGGTTAAAACTGTCCTGAACAGCACCCTGGAAAAGACCAATGGCGAGCTGTCAGATCTCAAGGGGAAAATTGGAGAGATAAAGCAAGAGTTCCTGAGGGTGAATGAGGAAAATGGAGCTTTGAAAAGTAAGGTGAAACTCTTGCAGAACCAATTAAAAACTGAGTATATAAGTTTAAAAGATCATGAAACAACAGTAAATACTTTAAATAAAAGCGTGCAAGAGCTGCAGGAGAACAATGCTGCCATTAGGGCTGAGCATAAGAGGGGGCAAGATGAAATCTCACAGTTGCATGCAGAAATTGAAGCCCAGAAGAAGGAACTGGACACAATTCAAGAGTGCATCAAGTTAAAATATGCCCCGGTCGCCTCCTTTCAGGACAGAGAGCAGAGCTTCGAAGCCACGGTGAAGGAATTAAGGGAGAAGCTGCAGGAACACGAGCAGAGGTGCAGAGAATGTGAGGAGGAAGCGCAGAGGTGCAAAGAGGAGAACGAGAAGCTCAGGAGCGGCGTTCAGTCCATCCAGAATGACCTGCAGCAGAACTACATCCTGGCGGAGAAATCGCACGAGCTGGAGCGGCTGTGTGCCAGCAGGATGGAGGAGCTCAACGTGCAGCTCCGGGCTCTGCTCAGGAGGTGCACGGGGCAGGAGGGGCAGCAGGAGGGGCAGCAGGACATGGCCCCCCAGCCCCCGGCCCAGCACATGGAGGCCCTGCAGGAGGCTCTGGGTCACACCGTGGAGGAGCTGAAGGAAGCCCTGAGCAGGAAGGAGGAATGTTACGGCAAGGAAACGCTCCGAGTCGGGGAGCTGCAGCAGGAGCTGGCCGATCTGAGGAAGTCCTCGGTGCCCCTGGTGGAATACACCCAGCTGAAGGAAATGCTGGAAGGAGAAATCGCAGCTGTCAAAGCCAGCCTGAAGGAGAAGGAGGCAGAGACCCACGCGAAGAGCGAGGAGGTGCTGAGGCTGCAGCAGGAGCTGCAGCTGAGCCAGCAGGCCTTGGCAGAGCTGCAGAGCCAGGAGGTGGTGGCCATGGCAGAGTACAGCTCCATGAAGAGTGCCCTGGAGGCCCAGGTGAGCAGCATGGCCGGGCACCTGTCCAGCATGAGCCAGAAGTACGAGCAGGCCTGCGAGGAGGCTCTGCAGGCGCGGAGGAGCGAGCTGTCCCTCAAGGACGAGAAGGAGCTGCTCCAGCTGCGGAGCTGCAGCATCGAGCAGGAGATCAAGGACCAGAAGGAGAGGTGTGACAAATCGCTGACCACCATTATCGACCTGCAGAAGAGAATCCAGGAGTCTGCAAAGCAGGTGGAAGCCAAGGACAACAAGGTGAGGTGTGGGGCTCGTGCTGCTGATGTTCTCAGCTCAGCATTGAAGGACTGGGCTGTAAATGCAGCTCCTGAGGTGTTCGAGCACCACTTTGTGCTGAGCATTAGGTACCCAGGGTTGGCCCAAGCCAGATGAAGTCCTGGTTTTGCACTTTACAAAGTTTTTCCAACCCCATGTGTGTTTTGGACATTGTGTAGTATTTAAATTCTATTAAAGCCTCAGACTTTTGGGGCTATCAGCTCCTCCTTCCGTTGGAGCTGTGTTCGTTGGGCATCTCTGACTTGCCTTCTAAAGGTTCACTGTTCTTCCTAGAAGTTAGAGCTGGAATATCCTTAGATCCTCACTTTTTTCAGTCCCTGCTGTCACTGCTGACCTGCAGGGTCTGTGCCTGACACCTTGCAGTGCCAGGAAGCACTGTGGGAGCCAGCCTGCCAGGAAAATAAAGTCCTTTCTTAGCAGGCTGGGACAAAGGCCCTTCAAAGCTTGCTGGGCTTCATCAGACTTGAAAGAATGTCAAAGAATAGATTTCAGTGAAACATTCTTAAATGTTATTTTCTGTGGGTTTTTTTTCCAAGATAACAGAGCTGCTGAATGACGTGGAGCGGTTAAAGCAGGCTCTCAACGGCCTGTCCCAGCTGACATACACCACTGGGATCCCCTCCAAGAGGCACAACCAGCAGGTGGAACTGCTCCAGAGCCAAGTGAAAACACTCCAGCAGCAGCTGGCTGTAAGTGCTCACACAAGGTGTTGTCTGATGTGCAGTAGCATTGCTTAATTCCTTGTATAAACAGGGAAATCTGGATGTGCCCACTGGAGCAGGGGCTGTGCCTGCAGCCTTACACTTCACAAGTACAGTATCCATTATTTTAGTGGTTTTTTCCCCCCTGAGTTCTTTCTTCTCTGTAAATTTTTCTGCTTTCTTCTGCAGTTTGAGTTGAAACACTTGGCAGCTTTTCCAGATAAAAAGGATATAAGCAAAGTAGGAGAATTTGTGTTTGAGATAATCTGCTACAGTCCTGCCAAGACCATTTCTGAATGCAAGCTCAGCTTTAGTATTTTCTTACAGAAACCCAACCATGTATTTTTTCTCACCTTCAAAGGGTGAGGTGGTAATTTCCTAATGGCTTTGAGTTGTGTCCTGGGCCTGCAAGCCCTCGTGTGTTGTTTATCATGAAGCACTGACAGAGCAGGGGACACGTCCTGAGTGCTGGGATTTTGTGCACGCTTTTGTGGCCCCTGTGATTTCAGTAAAGCTCATAATTAAAGCTGTGTCCGAGCTAAGTGAGTTCTCCTACTCCTGCACTAATTTACTAGTGCATCTGTCAGAGTATTTGCAGAGTTGAATCTTATAAAGCAAAGTGTTCTTAAACTGAGTGGTTTTAACCAAAAAGCTGATGCTGGTGATGAAATAAACGTGCAGGGCCAGGAGCTGGGCTCTGAGGGTCAGATATGGGAAATGTGAGGAGTTCACCTCCTGTCCTGCTCTCTCCTAGGACGCCAAGCGGCAGCACCAGGAGGTGGTGTCGGTGTATCGGACACATCTGCTCAGCGCTGTCCAGGTACGGCACGTGGTTCTGCTCTCACCTCAGTGCCAGAGGCTCCTGGGGCACGTTCCGGCCTGGGCATGGCTGGGGGGCTGAGGGCTCTGTGTTCAGCCTGGAGCAGGAGGAGCTGAGGGGAGACCTCGGCAGGGACTGCAGCTCCAGCTCTGCTCTGGGACAGGGACAGACCCAAGGAAAAGGCTGGAGCTGGGCCAGGGCAGGTCAGGCTGGAGATCAGGGCAAGGCTCTTCCCCAGAGGGTGCTGGGCACTGCCCAGGCTCCCCAGGGAATGGGCACAGCCCCGAGGCTGCCACAGCTCCAGGAGCGTTCGGACAGCACTGCCAGGGATGGACAGGGTGGGATTTGGGGGGTCTGGGCAGGGCCTGGAGCTGAGCTGGATGATCCTGTGGGTCCCTCCCAGCTCAGGATAGTCCATGGTTCTGTGGCCTCAAATAAGGCTGGAACCAGCATCAAATACCTGTTTCCATGTGAAGAGTTTTAATTTAGAACAGACTGATCCAACCAGAAAACCAACGCCTACCATAGCTGAGTCTTGATGGGGTGAGCGTGTTCTTGATTCTGCTTCAGCCCAGGCAGGCAGGGAGTCCAGGAATGGTTTGGGACAGTCGTTTTTTCCCACATCGTGTTTTCATAAAGGAAATGCTGTGTCAGAGGGGTCCATGAGGAAAAAAACGCAGGATTCCTCAAGTATTTCAGATTGTCCCAGAGTGGTGAAAACAGCCATGAGTTTTGGGTGATGCTGAAGAATCTCCTAATGCTGGGAGTGGGTGGTTGATGCTCAGAGGCATTTCCAGTGTTTGTAACTGATGTTTCCTCCCCAGGGCCACATGGATGAAGATGTGCAGGCTGCTCTGCTCCAGATCATCCGCATGAGGCAAGGCCTGGTGTGCTGAGCTGCTCCCGAGGGCTGCTGTGCATGGGTGCTGTGCTTGTGGGAGTGAGAGCCTTCAGGGCCTTTGTGTTCACATTAAATTAATTATGGTGATAAAGCTGCAATTACAGCCTCCAAACGTGAAACAACTCACAAAGCTAAAGCATTTTCTTCTCATAAAACACTAAACCAGGGCTACAGCGTCTCAGGCCTGACACCTTTTTCATGAGATGGATAGAAGGTGTAGAGCATCTTTTAAAACTGTCGAAATGATGACATAGAGGTTAAATTATTTTAATGTCTGATTGACCACTTATTAAAGCAGGGCCTATACCCAGAAACTCCAGTTGATCCTTGAACTTGAACTCTCATGGGATGGTTAAAAATAAACCGTGCAGAGGAGCTGAGTGTTGTAGCTGTGGATGTCCCTCAATGATTAAGAGAAAGTGGCTAATTTGTCATGCTGGCTGAGCAGGATGTGCTGTGACACATGAAGGAAGGTGTTCAGGTGTCTCTTGTAACTTGGCTGGCCAAGTTACAGCCTTTATTTAATATATAAGCTTAAGATTTAGTGCCTTTGCTTTTACAAGACTTAAAAATCAGGTTTTCCATCCAAACACTAACTCCCTTCCCCTCTCCCCACAACTTGCACCTGAATGCTTTAATGCTGACTGCTGCAGGCTGGAACAGTGGCCTGGTTTGGGGAGCAGCATTTGATCCCAGTGCTGCATCATTTCATTCCTCATTAGGCCTTCATTAGGGTGGGACTGAGCAGCTCACTGAGCTGCACACCAGGCAGATTGGGTATTGGATTTTCACGCAGCGGCTCATGGAAGTCTGAGGTGTAAATGATGTGCTTTAATCTCATTTATGGGGGAAGATGCCAATAATGAGGATTAATGAAAGGAGAATTTTTAATTGCTGGAACCTCCCCATGCAACAAGGCTTTGTTTTTAACTGAAGGTTGGTGTTTCCACAAGGAAGTTTTATGAAAAAAACAAAATTTGGTACTGTTCAAGGGAAGTCATTGAAAAATGAGCCTGATAACGAAATGGGGATGTTTCAGTTGAGCACCAGTGAGTGCTGACCTCAGTGGACTTGTTAAAAGCCTCTGCTGATAAGCACCAAGTGGGAATGTGGCATCCTGGTGCAGAAAAGCCAAACTTCCTCTCTCTATTCCTGAAAAATGAGGACTGAAGTCAGAGTTCTCTGTTGTGTTGACTGGGCTCCCCCAGCTGCCCCTCCAGGCCTTAGGCCCCTTTTTTATGGTAAGAGTTCTGTTTATCTCCTTTTTTCTCCCTTTTTGGGCAGAGTCTTGTAGGATTGAAGAGGCCATGCAGAGGCTCCAGACAGTGATGGATGTGCAGGGCAGTTTTTATATAGAAATACCCTTAATATATTTACTAAATATGTGTCTGTAGTTAAACAGATCTGCTGCTGCTTTCCTTTAGTTTCTTAGAGGACTATTACAGAAAACATCTCAGAATAAAGAGTTACTTTTTAGCCAAATTCTTTTATGATCGCATTACTTGAAACTTATTGGAGAGGATTTGTTTTGTTCTACTAACTGGCCTATTTTGATATTGTGTTTCCTTATCCAGGGAGTTCTAGGTATGTTTTTCTAAATCTCTCCCGTATTTACAACATCAATAAAATGTTTTCTTCTTTTTTTGTATCGTAGTGGTCAATTCTGTTTGAGGCAAAGAGGTATCAGTGGTGTTTGGAGCTTTAGGTGTGGATTGTGTACATCCTGGAATAATGGGGTGGCTCCAGGCTCATGGGGTGAACCCTTGGAAATGCTGGACATAAATCCGGGGGGTTTGGGTCCATGGGCTAGTGGGGGTGAAGGTGTGGCTGTGTCAGTGCCGTTCCCATGGCAGGGATGAGCCCCCGTGAGCTGAGCCCTCCAAATCCATGGCTGGAGAGAGAGGAGGAAACGGGAGGTCAGCGGAATGTCAAATGCAACCTGAGAGCTTCAAGCCGGGAGCAGCAGCGCTGCATTAGTGAGGTAATGGAGCCTGGAGCTGGCTGCTGGCACGGGGCTCTGCTGTGTAACAGCTCTGCTCTTCGGGAAGGGAATTCTGCCTTTTTGTCTTGAGGAGCCCACTTGGAAATGGCTCGGAATGCTGGGAAGTTGGAGTTTACTGCTTTTGTCATCTCGTGCCTGTGTTGCTCTGCCAACTCAGAAAATTACCTTTTAATAGGAAAGCCATACACGTAATTGTCACAGCCATTAGGTCAGATGGATTTTACAGGAAAGGAAAAAGATGCTGAGCGTTTAAGGGCCATTAAATTGTGCTGGTTTTCATTGGTGGGCTCCAGCCTCTGAGGCAGCGTGACGCTGGGAGGGATATTTATTTTTACATTGGCAGAGCAGGGGAGGGAATACATTGCAAAGGAAAATAGGACATGAAAATGGGCTGGTTTTCCACTCAGTGAACAGCTAGTTTTATTTCATAATAATTAGTTTTACACTTCATTAAGTGTTGGGGATTTTGCTTATATACTTTAAGAATACAGTGGAGAAGATTTAAAAATTCTCAGCAGGGCATCAAGTTACAGTTTTATAAGGTAATGAGGAATTTCAGAGGGAAATGGGATCTGTCTGAGGAGGATCAAGAGTGGGATAAGAATTAGGCTGAGTTCAGACGTTCTTGTGGTTGTTCTTGTCTCACTGTACAACTTGCTGGAGCTTTTTGGCTTTGGAAGGTTTTGATTTCTGTCCCAATGGACAAACTTCCAAGGGAAAAGTGCTCCAGAATCCCAGATCCTGATCTGAGGAGGGGACAGAAATTGTCCATTCAGGAGTGATTCCTCCTGCTGGTGTTGGGAATGGCTCCAGCCCAGGCCTGGCAGCATCTCCCGGGGGTGATATCCATGTTTTCCTTGCCTGGAGGGCATGACCCCATCTCCTCTCCTGGGCTGTGTGCAGCCGCTCTGAGCTGCAGCTCCCTGGAGCTGTCACATTCCCGCAAATCGGATAAAAGGCAGCTCTGTGTGGATCTCAGCTCGGCAGGCTGACACCCCCGAGCTCTTGGAGGTTTTCGGAGGTGCTGTGCTGAATCCTCCGCACAGCCACGAGTGGGAGTGTGCCCTGGGAAGCACGGGACCCTCTGTGTTCCTGCGTGGTCCCAACAAGCAATCCGGCAGAAATCCCAGGCCCTGATCGTGGTGTCTCCTGCAGCCCCAGGCTGTGACGTCTCTCACATCCCACTCCTGCGAAAAGGTAAAAAAGGAGAGAAATCAGTGGGCGCTGAGGCTGGGATGAGGCAGCTCCTTGGCAGAGCCTTGGGAAGGGTGTGGGGAGGGAGAGCAGGCCCTGAGGAAAGGCTGGCAGGATCCTCCTGGGCTTTCAGCCTCGTCTGGAGGAGAGGGAAGGGGACAAAAATACAATAATTTGGGCAGCTTTGAAGAATTCTGGCAGTCTGCTTTTTCTTTTTCCTCTCCTGACTGAGGGTGCAACCAGAGCTGAGGGGGATGATGCAGGGAGAGGCTCTGGAGATTCCCTGGGGTGCATCCAGAGGGGAATCCACACCCCGAGGGCTGCTGGGGACAAGGACACACCACTGCTCCCCCCGGGGTCCCTCAGCCACAGGGCAGCGTTCGGTGGGAGATGGGGAGGGAACAAAACCTTTCCCGGTCACCTTTGCAGTATCACCAGCGCAATGGATGGGGAATCCAGGGACACATTGGGAAGTAAATTACATGGAACAAATAAAGCAATCTGTTCCTGAAGTGCTCCTGTGCCTTTGAAAACACCGACCCTGACTGAATGCTGGGGATTTCTAAGGCTATTTTTACCCATTCTAATTGAGTTGTTGGTTTTTGGGGTTTTTTTTAAGGTCAGCTGAACAAACCCCACCCAGCCCTGAGGGGCTGCTTGGGAGAGTCTGTGCATGGGGGGAACAATCCAAAATTCAAAATACTCCCTCAGAAAATACTCTGGTGCCCCCAAATCTGAGCTCTGGTGGCAGCCAGAGTGGGGCCGTGTCCCTGGCCCAGAGCAAGCATGGAAAAGTCTCTTTGGGAGAGACTTTGGGCAGTTGTCCTCTGCTCCAATCCCCATCCAACCTGGCCTTGGACACTCTCAGGTCTCCCTGGAGCCTTCTCCAGGCTCAACAACTGTTCCTGCTTGTCCTGGTGTGCCTTGTCCTGTTCCTGCCGCCTGGATTCAGCCAAGGCTGCACACCATGGGTTGTGTTCCAGCTGTTTTGGGGCTCTGTTCCAGCTGTTTCTGGGGCTGTGTTCCAGCTGTTTTGGGGCTCTGTCCCAGCTGTTTTGGGGCTCTGTCCCAGCTGTTTTGGGGCTCTGTTCCAGCTGTTTGGGGGCTCTGTTCCAGCTGTTTTGGGGCTGGGTTCGGGGTCACCGACAAGGTTCCCATGTGCCATGGGATCACTGGGCTCAAACTCCTCTGCCTCCAGCAGGATTCCCTTGGTGCCTCTGTGGGAACAGCTCCAGGGGCAGTGCCCATGGGGGCAGAGGTGGTCCCTGCCTGGCTGGGGCAGGGTGCAGGTCTCCGTGAGGACAGAGGTGAGGACAGAGGTCACTGGCCTGGCATGGCGCCTGCCAGGGCAGAGGTGCTGTGCCAGCGCTTGGGAATGGGTTTGTTCTGGCTCGGGGAGTTTGACTGGTCAGCACTTCGGGGCTCCGCTTCCAGCATTTCATCCTGGATCAGACACCTCCATCCGAGTGGAAAGGTGAGGAAAACTTTGAAAAAGGCTCTCCAGTCTTGTCCCTCTCTGTCTGTTGTGTCCCAGACTGGTTTGGTTTCTGCTCTCAGCCCTCTGAGGTGATATTTCTGTGCAGGTTTCGGGTATTCAGGTGTCCTCTGTCTCCAGATCCTTTCTGGGGCTGGGAGGGGCCCAGGAGGGCAGGAAAGGTCTCTGGTTTTCCAGGAAAGATAAGAGCTAGAGTGGGCTAGACCTGGCCTGGCAAAGCTGCTGTTCTGCAGGGGCAGAAGGCGTCTGGCTCATCCCACAGCCCCTCGGATCTGCCTCTGGAGCTGCACTTCCCCCGGTGCTTTCAGATGTGTTTCATTGCCGTGTCCTCGCCAGCTCCTGCCCGCAGGCTCTGCCGGAGCTGCTGTCTGCCCCGGGGCTCCAGCTGGCCCCGCTGCCTTCCCCGAGTGCCAGAGCTGCTCTGCAGGGCTGCAGGAGCTGCCCCGGGGCAGGGCAGGGCAAGGAGCGCCTGCTGCTGCCTCTGCCCCAAACGTCCCCAGCAATGGCTGGCTGCTGTGTTCCAGCTCCGCAGGGGCCTCGTGTTGCCGCTGGGCTCGGGATGCCCGGGAGAGGTTAAAAACGCTGCTCAGGGATTCTCCTTGGGCTGCAAGAAGGTGTAACATTACCTGTGTGGGTTGGACGCCTCTGGGAGCAAAGCGTGGAGCAGTGAGTGCCAGGACATGGAATGGCCTCCCAGTGCCAGAGGGTGGGATGGATGGGATTTTGGGAAGGAATTCCTCCCGGTGAGGGTGGGCAGGCCCTGGCACAGGTGCCCAGAGCAGCTGTGGCTGCCCCTGGATCCCTGGCAGTGTCCCAGGCCAGGCTGGACAGGGCTTGGGGCACCCTCATCTCTCTGCGCCTTCCTGATGTCCAACCTAAACCTCCTCTCCCTCAGCTCGTGGCCATTCCCTCGCTCAGTCCCTTGTGCACATGGAATGCATCCAAGCGGCTTGAAGGCCACGAAAGTGATTTTATATAAAAAAATCTTTTTTCAGTCACCAAATACCTGGATTCTGGAATCTGCCCCGGAACGTGCGGTGCAGCAGCTGGTTCTGTGCTCTGCCAGCTCCACCAGGCAGCAACCACGTCCCGCTGTTCAACAAGCCACAGAAAAGGAGCTTTTCCCCCAGCCCTGCCTCCCCCTGCGCTCCCCCCGGCCGTGGTTTGTCGGATCCCTCGGCAGCTCTGCCGTGCCGGGCTCAGTCCTGATTGGAAACACCACCATGGCTTCATTACAAGCTCCGTGGCTTCCCCCTGCACTTAACATTCCGTACAAATTGTTTGCTCAACTCTGGCATCTTGCCCCGGAGGGATTGTTGTCATTTGAAGGTTTAAGTCAGCTCTTTGAGCCCTCACCAGTGTAAATAAGAGGCTGTTTGGAGGAGAGCTGCTCCGCGACATTTCCAGGATCGCAGCGCTGGAATCGCTGTCACGCTCGTGTTAAAGAAACCCCAAACTCTGCCCTGGGAAAACCCATTTATAGAAATCAGTGAAACGAGTCGCTGTTTTTAGCCACATGTTCCTCATTTTGTTTTTATTACTTTAACATGTCTGCGCTGGAGCAGTGCCCCGGGAGGCTCGCGGTGCCAGCTGCACACCTGGCTCGGGCCACGGAGAACCAGGGCCTGGCCTTTCATCTCCAGCCCTCGGCGCTGATTGGAACCACGGCTTGGCCGCAGATCAGACACGGGGAGCTGAAAACCATCCTCAGAGCTGGTTCCTGGAGGAAGCCTTGGAAGGCTGGGGGGGTTAGGGGTAGGTTTTTTTCTTTTTGGAGCTGTTGTCTCAAGTTTATGTCCTGGCAGAGGCAGGAAACCATCGTGTACAATGTGGGAACCAGAGCTCGCAGGCAGCTCGGCCAAGGGCTGTAAATTATGGCTTTAATTTCTTGGTTTATGGGCTCTTGTTGACTGCAGATCAATAGGAAAAAGGTGCATGGAGCCACCTCTTTTAATTAAAATGCTGCTGGGACTGGGCTGCAGTGAAGGCTCTGGAGGAGCGGGAGGAGGTGCCTGGAAGCAGCTGCTGGTCCCCAGTGCAGGGTTTGCGTTCCTCTGTCACTGCTCCTGCTTTCCAGAGGCCAATTCTTCGAGGAGAATTGACCTCGGAGAATCCTGGAATGCCCTGAGCTGGAAGGGACCCCCAGGGATCATTGATTCCAACTCCTGGACCTGCACAGACACCCCAAATCCCACCCTGAGCATCCCTGAGAGCTCCTGGAGCTCTGGCAGCCTTGGGAACGTGACCAATTCCCGAAGCTCCCTCCAGCCTGGGCTGTGTTTGCCTCCTCACATCCCGAGCCAGCGCACCTTGTTTTCCAGAGAACAAAACCGCAGTGTATTTCAGTGGAATCTTGTTTTAAAACAACTCCAATTCCATTTCACCCCGAACTCGGGACACTTTCCCCGGGGCAGGAGTTTGCCCTGAACAGGTGCAGCAATATTTTTCTTTCCAAAGAATTTCCAGAGCAAATCTCCCATCTGCACCAGAGCCTGCCTTTTCCTGCTCATCGCCCTCCGACAAGGCCCTAATTAAGGGCAGATATTAAACCCCAGCCCAGTTTATGTCCCATCATTCTTGGGAGAATGACCCATCGCGTGAGATTGTTTGAAGTCTTAGTTAACCTTTAATCATTTGAGGCTGAGTCTGGCTTTGATTTTGTTGCAAGAAAAAAAAAGAAAAAAGATATTTTGCAAAGTCTTCAGGAAGGAAACATGCCAATCCTGCGGCATCTCTCATCGTGCTGGGAATGCTGTGTTTGGAATCTCTTCGGTGATAAAGTCTGCGGAATGAAGGCTTTTTCCATTTCCTTGCTTGGGTTCCGTCTGTTCTGTCTGAGGTACACAGATCAGCGCTGTTAGAGATAATTACTGCGTTAATGGATGTGTGGAGGAGACTCTGGATGGGCAGGACGGCTCAGTGTGGGTCTCAGGTACGGAATTTCCTCGGGGCTGAGCTCTGCCGAGTGGGCACCTGCGGAACCTCTTCCAGGTGTTCAGAGCAGCAGAACGAGGGCCGCTCCATCTCCAGCACATTCCGCGATAAATCCGGAGCCAAGAGCTCCTCAGCAGCCTCCCTGCTTGTTTGTTTTTCCTGCTGGGAGGTGCCGGCTGGCTGCCATGGACCGGGAGAGCAGCCAGCCCCGGTGCCAGCGAGCGAGGGCAAGAATTCCCCGCTCCCACCCGCAGCGTGGAATGGGAGCTGGACCTGGCTCGGGGGGCTGGGAGCGATGTGCCTTCCCCCGTGCCTGGAGAGGTGCCTGGAGCTGGGAATCCTCGGGCTGCCCCCAAAGTGGGCCGGGAGCTGTGTGCCCAGGGCCCCCCCAGCTCTGCAGGGAACACCCCCAGCTCTGCAGGGCTACCCAGCACCCCCAGCTCTGCAGGGCTCCCAACCTCCTGAACGCTCCAGCCCTGTGCTGCAGCTCCTTCTCACCACAGCTCCTTCCCCACAGCTCTCCCAGCTGTTTCCTTCTCTGAGAGTGAGGAATAAACTCCCTGAGCTCCAGCCAAGACCTGACCTGAGGGGAGCAGGGGCTGTGATGGGAATTGGGGAGCAGGGCTGTGATGGGAATGGGGGATCACGACCTGTGATGGGAATTGGGGAGCATGGCCTATAATGGGAATTGGGGAATTGGGGCTGCGATGGGAATGGGGGAGCAGGGCTGTGGTGGGAATTGGGGAGCAGGGGCTGTGATGGGAATTGGGTAGCAGGGCTGTGGTGGGAATTGGAGAGCACGGTCTACAATGAGAATTGGGGAGCAGGGCTGTGATGGGAATTGGGGAATTGGGGCTGTGTTGGGAATTGGGGAGCAGGGCTGTACCAGGACGTGTTGCTGTGGTGGGGACTGGGGCTGTGACGGGAATTGGGGCTGTGGTGGGAACTGGGGCTGTGACGGGAATTGGGGCTGTGGTGGGAACTGGGGCTGTGACGGGAATTGGGGCTGTCTCAGCCCGAGGGAGAGCTCTCTGCTGACACCCCCAGCACTCGCTGCTCTCTCCAGGGACATGGTTCTGTTTCGCGTTCCCTGGACGGCCCCGGGGACATTCGCAGTTGATCACAGGGACCATTCCCGGAGCTGTCTGGGCTGGGAAGGTCTTTCAGCTTCTCGCACATCCATCCTTCCCTGCATCCTTCCTTCGGGAGGGAACGGCGCTGCCGAGGGCACTGCCACCTGCAGATGGTGCCAGAGACGGCGACAAGAGCTCGACGCGCAGAGCTGCTGCTCTGGGGAGCGCGGGGGAACGCGGGGAAAGGGGGAGAAAATCCATCCTCAGAGCGTTCCAGAGGCTTCGTGCCACACCCCCTCTCCATCCTGCCTGCTCAGGCTGGGTCAGGGGACCCCACGGGCCATCCCTTCCACCCTGAACCTTCAGTGATTCTGTGTTTTGGTTGCTCCCTGAGCATCTCCCCTGGTTCGAAATATCCTTGGAGACACTTCCATTAATCGCTCAGTCTCAGCGCTCCACACAGGCTCAGAATCCATCAGGAGAGCCGGGCAGGCTGCAGGATTATCCCCTCCTGCAGCAAGCACGGCTGTCGGGAGAGCAGCGGTGGCTCTGCCGTGGCTCAGAGCCACCCAGGGCCAAGCGCTGATCTCTTCATTTGCAGAGGTGTCACCCTGGCTGTTTGTTTGCCTGTTCCAAGCTCTCGGATCTGCTCACGATGGGGTCAGCCACAGGTTGTGATAACAGCAATCCCTGTCCCTGCTGCTGCCAGCAGAGCCCGGAGCGAGGGCTGTGCTCACTCCGCGACGGTGCACCTGCTCAGCCGGGCACAGCCGCTCGGGGCAGCGCTAATTGGCATTTTTAATTGGGGTTGTTGGGCTGTATCGTTCTCTTCCGAAGGAGGTGAAGCCTCTGCGGCGATCCCAGGAGCAGGAGCTCTCCCCACGGAGCTCCAGGAGCAGCGCCTCGCAGGGAGCTGGGAGCACTGGGTGAACTGGTCCTGCCTGGGCCCCGCGCAGCCCCCGGGGGTCCCTGCGTGCCCCACGAGCCCCAGACTGGCCATGCTGCCCGGGGAGGGGTGCGGGAGGCAGGGCTGGCTCTGCTCTGCTGTGCTCTGCAGCAGCCGCGGATGGGATATGGGATTTATTTCCAGCTGGCTCCCGTGTGGGGCAGCTCGCGGGGATGGCATTTGCCTTTTCCAGTCTGGGTTCTGTTTCTGGGGAGGTGAGAACTTTACAGAGGAGAGTAATGAGCACATGTGGCTGGGCCGGGGCTGGGAGCCCACCTGGGCCTGCCCTGCCCTGCCTGCTCGGGAGCAGCTGGGGAGCGCAGGGAGCTGCCCCAGCACAAGCGGAACAGGTTGACCCCTTTTCCCCCTGACGGGGCTGTTACCTTTTTAGGATCAAAGCTTTTCACATTTGGTGCCTGTTCTTGAAGAAGCTCAAGTGTTTCCACTGCAGCCCTGAGTGATTCTGGCTCTGCTCCTGCCACCCTGCCCCGCTCCGCTCTGTGAGCAGCTTCTTGAAACTGGAGTTTACAAAAATAAAACCCAGATTAAAGCCAGTGCAGCTGCCCTGAGGTTTAAATCGATGCTGGTATGATGTGCTGCCAAAGAGAGAATTACTCAGGAGTGTGGATTAGAGCTGTTTGTCTCCAGGAAGACCTGGTCTTCAAAGCCAGGGAATTTTCCCAGCTCTGGCTGGTGCATCTTCAGACACAGGGCTCTGGTGCCCTGCTCCGTGGGCACCAGCCTGTCAGCAATCTCGTTTTTATCTCAGCTGCTTCATCTCCTTTCTTCTTCTTCATCTCTTTCTTCCTGTCTGGTTTGGTATTCTCCCATGCTCCTACTTTGGCTGGAATTTGCTGGCCAGGGCTGCCCTCCAGCCCTCCCGGTGCTGCCTCTCACCAGCTGTAAAAACTTCAAGGCTTTAAAAAATATTTTTCTTCCTGTTAGGAGAGAGGTTCCATTTTTTCTGTTGCGCTTGCTCGCTCTAAACAGCCCACGCTGCTCAGCTCTGCTGAGGGTCCCCGTGCTCGGGGGGGTTGGAAGGGCAGGTTTTGGCTGAGCTCTGGCAGGAGGTGTGGGTGCCGTGTCCCAGAGCAGCCGGGCTCGGGCTCCTGTGCCCCAGGGAAGGATGAGGGATGGGGAGCCGAGGGCTGGAGGCAAGGCCGGGACTCAGCAAAGCACCCGGGGCTGAGTTTTCCTGGACAGGGCTGCAGCAGATGGGGTTGGTGCCTCTGCCAGCAGCGAGCAGCCCCACAATCCTGCAATCCGTGAGCCCACTCCGTGGTTCCGTGGTGGTGCTGCTCCCCCAGAGCTCCTGCGGTTCCAGCAGGAGCCTTGTCCTTGTCCCTGGGCTGACATTGCCCCCTGGCCCCGTGCAGGAGCTCACAGCAAGGATGGGACAGAGGGAGCCTGCCCAGGGCCACCTGTCCCCTGCCACCTTGGGACCCTGAGCCCCCTGCCCAGGGAGCAAAGGGCAAAGCAAGGAATTGCCCAATTTCCAGGTGGGTGCCCACTCTTGTTTGGCTCCTGGGCCCAGCACTGAGCCCTGTGTGAGCTTTGGAGTCCTGCCCTGGACCTCTGCCCAGGGGGACCCTCGGTCTGTCCCCATCCGAAGGGAACACCAGACTCGTGGCTGAGGGTGGCACCGCCACAGTGAGTGAGCTCTGCTCCTTCCCAGCTCCGAGCCCAAATCTGCACCTCCCAGGCACCCCAGGGAGCCGTGCCTCTGTCTCAGGGCATTGTTTGTCCTCCAGGGACTCTGAAATCCCAGAGTTCGGAGCCAAACCTCTCCGAGCTGGGATTGCTGCCTGTGGGGCGTTAAGCCTCGCCTGGGTGGGCTTTGGCCACACTCTGGCCATGGCTCAGCAGAGCTGCGTGGGGTGTCCCCACCCTCTGCTCATGGGGGGCTCTGGAGCAAGAGGAGGAGGGGAATAAACCGGGGGGCTCCGGGGGTGAGCCTGTGGGGCCATCCCCAGCTCCCGGGAGCTGGAGCCTCTGGAAAGAGCCTAGAACGTGGGGCTGTGCTGGGAAGGAGCTGGTCCGGCCTGGCCGCAGGAAAGGAGGGGAGGGTGCTGGGGAACACTCCGAGTGTTTCTGCAGGGCTGATGGAGGCGGCTGTGGATGTTTTGATGGATTCAGGCTTTATTTATTAATGTTCCATTTCTGGATTGTTTGTCCATCTCCTTAACAAGGTCACGGCTGTAAAACAAAAATAGCATCCACGAGGGATCTCAGCCTTCCCTATTAAACCTCCTGAAAAGAAACACAGTCTTGGATCTTTAAAAATAAAAATCCAGCTTGGCACAGGGGAAGGGTGAGCCACCAGATTCCCCTCTGAAGAGCAAATTTCTTCCAAAAACCGAGGACCTGCTTCCTTATGTGTCAAGACCCCAGGATGGTTTAATTTCGGTGTCAGCGCTAATTGATTGGAAGCAACAGTTTTGCCAGACAAAGCTGTAAATTAGTTTCAAATGGGGGAACCGGGCCACCCACTGCCCAACTATCGAATTGCAGTAACAGCATTAAACATGGAGCAAACCATAACCCGGGGAAGGAAAACCCAAGTGAAACCAGATTTCCACTCATTGCCTTTCCCCAGCAAAGTGGAACCAGATGGTTTGCGGCTTTGATAATAAGCGAGGCTGATTCTTTCAGATGCAGCTTAGGCTGAGTATCACACAAAGGGACGGGCTGAGAGGCAAACCCTCCCAGGCAGGAGCTCTGCCTCCGGAGACCACCGGCATGTAAACCCCTCCCAATCAAAACATTACCCAAATTGGCTTCCTAATTGCAGCCCAGCCTCCCTCACTGGGACGGCCCCGCTCATCGCCTCCCGCGGAATTCCAGCGCCACTCCCACAGGTTTCAGCCGCAGATGCAAATCCCTCCTGGTTCTCCTGCAAATCCCTCCAGGTTCTCCTGCAGATCCCTCCAGGTCCTCCCACCCTGCCCTGCCCGGGAGCAGAGCCTGGAGCTGGGCAGAGGTGAGGGATGCTCCCCAGAGCCAGCAGTGCCCCTCTGCAGCTGGACCTTGGGACTGTGACACAATCCCAGGCTCATCCCGCTTGGAAAAGCCTTCCCAGACCATGGAGTCCAAGCTGATCCCGATCCCCACTCTGTCCCCAGCCCAGGGCACTGAGTGCCACATCCAGGAATTCCTTGGGCACCTCCAGGGATGGGCACTGCAAACCTCCCTGGCAGCCCTGCCAAGGCCTGGCTGCCCTTCCCATGGAGAAATTCCTGCTGATGTCCATCCTGGAGCCAGAGGGTCTGTGGGGTGGAGGTGCTGAGAGCTCTGCGATGGCTGAGCGGTTCTGAGGTTGGCCCTGAGCTCATGCTGGGCTGGAGCTGACTCGGACCTGCACTGTGGGAACTCTGCTGCCCCAGAGCCATTTCCTGTGCTGGCTCTGGCTCTGTGTGAGCAGCCCTGTGCACAGGATGGACCATGAGCTCCAGCCCTAACTCGTGTTCTGGCTTTGCTAAATGGGGAACTTCTTCCACCTCCTCTTCGTGTCACCTCCAGGGCTGCCCAGAAACAACCTGCAGGTCCTTCCAGAGGAGCTGAGCATCAGCCCATCAAAACCTGTGTTTGATCTGGGTCTTGATGCTCAGGAGTAAAATCTGTTCTGGGTCTGGAGCTCATGGCTTTGTGTTCCACATGGAGAAGAAGGAGGGAGCCCATCGTGGGGAGACCCTTGTGCCAAAGACAGCTCTGCCTGCGCTTGGGCCGTATTTATGGCTGGACTGGATGATCTGAGAGGGATTTTCCAACCCTAACCACTCTCTGACTCCATTTCCTGCCTGGGCAGGGACAGTCCAGCGGCAGCAAATGCTGCAGTTCCGTGAGGAAAGTCCCCGCAGGGACACAAAGACCAGACTGGATCAAGTTCACTGCAATTATCCACGTGTTCCATCCAATGCCCTGCTCCTGGGGCAGCACACTGGGGTGCTGGGGACACAGGAACTCGGGTCTCTGCATGGGGAAAGCTGGTGGAAATTCCTTATGACTTCCATGGAGTCTGGTTCTGGGCACAGAAAGCTCCATCTCTGCAGGGACAGCCTCCTTGCTCCAGGCCGGTGTCTCCTCATGGCTACAGCGGCTCTGGAATGTGGAGGGGACTGCTGAGGGAAAAGTTTTCTACCTTTCTCGCTTTTAGGCTGTGAAATATTACTTTTTTCCAAGCTGAGGCTTCCCACAGCCGCCCTGGGAATTGGCTTGGTGGAGGAGCTCGGAGAGAAGCAGGTACGCGGGGAAGCACAGACAAGGAGCTGCTGTGGCGGCGCTGGGGAAGCGATGGGCTCGGGGAGCTGCCCGTGCAGCGTGTCTGGATGAGGGCTCTGAAAAACCATCAACAAATAATTGCAATTTCCTCTTCGCCTTGTGGTGAGGCGGGATGGGAGCTGCGAAACCGCCGGAACGCAGAGCACAGCCCCCGGGCCGGCCCAGCTCCGAGGATCCCTCCCGGCTCGGAGGCTGCTCAGCCACAGACAGAGCCTGCTCCAAACCCCGCAGAAGGTGGGTGGGAGTGCTGCCCAGCCCTGTGCTGCTCGGGGAGGGCTTTCCCCTCTCTTCACTCTCCCCAGAGCTGTGCTCCTGCCGGGCTCCGATGGGCTCGGGCCGTGCTGGAGGGTGGATGGGGCTGGATGGAGCTTGGCTCAAGGAGATGGACTCATCATTTTGGGGTTCTGTGCTCCTGCACGAGCTTTGCTTTGGCCACACAAGGGCAGGACGTGGCTCTGGTGGCTGTGGTCACTGTGAGCCCTGAGGGAGGGTGCTCTGCCAGGGGAAGTTCAGGAGAAAGTCCCTCACTGAAAGGAAGGAACACTAGAACAGGCTGCCCAGGGGATTTAACGGCCCTGTGGATGTGGCACTTGGGGACATGGATTAGCGGTGGCCTTGGCAGAGTCAGGGGAACAGCTGGACTTGATTTTAGAGGGGTTTCCAAATGAAATGATTCTCTGGGGAGGGGCAGGGCTGCCCAGGTGCGGACTCCTGGCCTGTGTCCCCCACACGGGGAACCCTCAGCAGTGGCCTGGCTGGACGCCCTGGCTCTCCTCTGCTTCCCACCTGGATCCTGCCCTGGGAAGAGCCGGGGACAAGTGCCCTCTGCCCGGGCAGCAGCGCCTGACGAGGCGCAGAGCTGTTCCTCCGCTCCTCCGGCACAGGGCTTGTGAAACACGGCATGACACAGCCTCGGAGACGGCAGGAAATTCCCATCGCAAGCGGAGAACACCCCGTGGTCCTTGAACTTGTGAGGACTCGCAGCTCTCATTATGCATGCGGCATCTTCCCCCCGGGTGCCGATGGAATTACAATGCCGGGTTCTCCCGGGCTAATCGCTGTTTTGAACAACAAGATTGATTGCTTTCTCCTTTAATTATTTGCAGATCACTGAGACTTTGCAGAATGCTCTAGGTGACATAAACCGCAGTTTAGTGTGTTGGCATTTGCCCATCTCGGGGATTTTTCCAGCTTAGCCACCAGCCGGGCTGTGGGAAAGGAGGAGTGCAAACATCCCTGTCCTCTAATGACCCGCCTGGCATGCATGCATGAATTCCGCCTTAATGGGGCGCTTTGGGGAGCAGACGGGGTGTCTCGTCCTGTCCCCATCCTTTCTGATTGCCGTGCTTCAACCCGAGCACTTCACAGCTCCTGACTGCTAATTTGCAGCTCAAGCCCGTCGGCGGCGGTGCGGGCAGAGCCCATCGGGGTGACAGTGACAATGCGGACAGGGCCGCTCCGGGGGCGCTCCCGGCGGAGCCCATCGGGGTGACAGTGACAATGCGGACAGGGCCGCTCCGGGGGCGCTCCCGGCGGAGCCCATCGGGGTGACAGTGACAATCCAGACCGGGCCGCTCCGGAGGCGCTCCCGGCGGCACCGCCAGCGCCGTGCCCGCGGAGCCGCGGGGTCACGAAGCCGCTCCGGCTCTGCTGACCTGGAAATTGTCGCGTTCGGGCTGCGGCGGCAGCGGCTGTGCCTGCGAGTCGCCGCGGTGCGCTATTTAAACCTCCCCGATCTCTGCCTTCTGAAAAGGTCACCGTATCTGCAGCGACTTTTACAGCTCGGGCTGCTGCAGGGCTGAGGAAGATCTTGTGCTTGTCGGCTCTCATTCGGGAGAGCAGAGCCGAGCTGTTCCCGCCGTCACACCGAAATAGCTCTTCCCGCTCGGGGAGGGCCTTTGGCTCGCAGGGCTTGTCCGACTGACCGAGTCCCCTGCAGCATCTCCCGTCCATCCTCCAGCTCCGCCGAGGAGCCGGGCGGGGACTGGGCTGTCCCTCAGCTCCCATCAGACCTGTCCCAGGCCGGGTGGGAGGATGCTGAGAGCCACCTTGTCCACTGGACTGAGGATTTTTTTGTGCTGAGGAGACAAACGAGTTGTAGAGAAATGCACGTCTGCTCCATAATGCCAATTAAAGCGCAGCTTGGTGCTGATTAGATCTAGAAGTTACATCAAGAAAAGGAAAAAATGTAAATAAGCAGTATTATTTCCCCCCCCTCATCCTTTCGACAGATGGAGCCGCGCTGATTAGCTTATCTGATCTCTTGTGAGAGAACAAATTGTTGGTGGGAAGCGCTTTGTGGGTTCTGACTCTGCTCGGGCTGGGGGATGGCAGCGATGACGCTGGGTTTGTTCCCCAGTTTGTTCCCTGCACCCTGAGCTGCTCCTGCCGGCCCCGCAGGCAGCTGGGGCACCCTGGCTCCACACCGTCCTGTCCTGTCCCCACATGGTCCTGTCCCCCATCGCTGTCCTGTCCCCCTTGGTCACCATCCCCACACCATCCTGTCCCCATGCCCATCCTGTCCCCTTTGTCCACTGTCCCCACGCCATCCTGTCCCCGTGCCCATCCTGTCCCCCTTGGTCACCATCCCCAAGCCATCCTGTGCCCGTGCCCATCCTGTTCCCACCCCAGTGACAGCCACCACCGGCCGTTCCTGCTGGTGCCAGGCTGGCTCCGTCTGCTTTCGGGAATAAGGTTTTTCTTAAATGAAATCACTTCCTCGGAGTAATTACATCAGCTAATTAGGGACCTAATTGGCTAATTAGAGCAAAGTGACAGTTTCTCCCCTGCACGGAGAAGGAACACGGTGTGACTGCAGAGCTGCCGGCTGCCAGCGCCCGCGGTGCAGGGGACAGGGGTGACAGGGCCGGGTGAAGCAGCAGCCCGTGCTGCCCTTCCTCAGCCCTGTGTGCAGGAGCTCCAGGAGCTGCCGGCAGAGCGGCGCAGGGAATGTGGGGACGTGGGTGTGGATCAGGGCAGGAGGTCTCGTGGGAAGCCGGAGCTCGGTGCCAACAATCTCCAAAGCTTCTGGAGGCAGCGCCTGGAGCACTGCACAGGCTGGAGCCCCCGGAGTCACAGAATGGTTCATCTTGGAAGGGACCTTACAGCCCAGCTCCTGTAGACACCTTCCACTGTCCCAGGCTGCTCCAAGCTCAGTCCAGCCTGGCCCTGAACACTTCCAGGGATGGTGAATCCACAAAACCTCATCCTCCCTTTTCTCTAGGCTTGGCTCTGCTGGGGTGTCTCCTCAGAGAAAGGTTTGGGAGGGAGCAGAGGGAAAGGATGGATTTTACTTTCCCCATCTCTTTGTTTGCCCCAGACAAAGGGAGCTGTGGGTGCTGCCCGGGTCTGTGGTTGGGTTTGGCTCCTCTCCGGGAAGCCCTTGCATGTGGTTTGTGTCGAGGGCCTGGGCTGGGAGCTGAGCCCTGGATGCTGTTCCCTGCTCTGGCACTGCTTTGGGGTGGCCTCGAGCAAATTTCTCCTCAACCCTGGGCTGCTTTTCCTCCTCTTTGCCAGCCTTGCCTTATAAGTGACCTCCTTGGCACGAAACCACGTCTGCACCCGCAGCGGGCTCGGATCCTGCCCGGAGCCACGTAGGCTCCATCCCAAAACGACTTGGGCATCTAAATCCGGCCTTGCTATTCCTGTGAGCACCCAGATGGGAAACACAAGTCCTCATCCCCGTGGGATCTTGCTCTCCACGTGTTCGGGAGCTGGACTCTGCCCCCACGCCAGGGTGCACGCACTGAGTGTCCCTCAGTCGGCATCTCGGGATCCACGAGGGCCAGAGAGCCTCTGGAGCAGCTCCAGGAGAGCTGAGGGTCCCTCCTTACCAAACACAGGCTGCAGCACAGCCCCGGAGCAGCTGGAGCCTGGATGTGCCATCGGATCCGGAGCTCGGATGGACCACAGGGATCACCAATCCCTCCTGAGGTGCCCTCAGCCTCCTGCCGGACAGGTCCCACGGTGCCGTGGCTGCAGCCAGGACTGAGCCTGAGCTGGATCTGCACCCAGAGACAAAACCAAGGCACCTGGGGAGGGCTTGCAGCTGACTGTGAACACTTCACAGAGCTGCTCTTCTGCAAACTGCTTGTTCCCAGCCTAAATTACAGCACAGGACACTCCCCGGGACACTGTCACGGACTCCACAGCCTTCCCTTGGCTCTCCAAATGTGCCACAAGGTGCCACAGAGCGAGGCCGTGGCTCCTGGAGGACAGCCCAACCTGCTCCGCGGTGTTTTTGCAGCTGCAAGAAAAAGGCCTTGTAGCACTTAAGGATAAAGTGGTTTTAAAGTATTTTTGTAATGCAGAAAAGAATATTTCATGTGCAGAGAGAAGAAAACAGGCAGGGAAAGGATGTTAAATTCCTCCAGTAAATTGCTCGGGGAATTTTTGCTCAACTCTGATTTTACCAGAGGGAAAATCCTGCTGTGACAGTGATGCTGAGTGCCAAGGAAATGAGCCAAGGCTGCCCCTGGTCCCAGGTGACAAGGGTGACAAGTGGCACAGGGGGCTGCAGCAGGTGAGGGGCTCTGCTGGAGCTCAGGTGATGCCTCGATCCCTGCAGAGCCCTGGGGACATGGGGACAATCCCAGTTCCCCTCACGGAGCTTTCCTTCACGGGATGAATTAGCCCAGGAACCAGCATCTTCCTGGCAGATCTTTTTAAAATGAAAATAAAAAGCTTAAAACAGGTTGTTCCCAAAATTTGGGTTTCCTGGGGCATTTGCTCAGCAAACCTGGGAGGAACCAGCGCTGAACAAGCCTTTCTTGTCTCTCTTACTTGAAATAGAATTTTGGTTTCTGAAGTAAAACAACAAAAAAAAATCCATTTCAAATCAATGTTTTGACTTGAAATGTCATTTTGTTTTTAATTGAAGAACCAGAATGAAATGACATTTTAAGTCAAAATGTTAATGTTTTGTTTAGACGTCTCCCATGGGAAAATTTAAATGTTTCAGCAGTGCTGACATTTGCCTGCGAAAGATTCCCAAAAATGGGGGGTTTCTCCAAGCAGGGGTGAGCATGGTTTCTGGAGGGGCTGCTGGGGCAGGCCCTGCAGGGGCTGTGGGGTTTGGAGGGGCTTGGGGGTGTCAGGGGCCAGACTCGCTTGGGCTGCCGTGGGATGAGGCTCCGGGGCAGAGCTGAGGTGGTCACTGGGCCGATGCTGCTCCACCGAACCCTCTGGCAGTGCCACAATGAGCTCTGTAGTTCCCAGGGTTCCACACGCCCTTGCTGCGATGGAGAGGTCCTGCATTTCCTCTGAGCTGAGAGTTCCTAGACCTGGGGACCCCTGACTGCACCCCGGGGAAACGCTCGGGTCCTGCGGAGCACAGGTGAGCTCCAGTGCAGGGCAGGGCACCTGTGCAGGACAGGATGTCCCTCCCGCCAGGCTCTGTGGCGATTCCAGGAACATGGACCAGGAACTCACCGTGCTGGGGAGCATTCCTCACTCCCGCCCGTGTGAGTTCCCTCGCCCCGCACTCTCGTGGCACAGCTCGCTCCCGTGGCACAGTTCGCTCCCATGGCGCGGTTCGCTCCCATGGCACAGCTCACTCCCGTGGCACGGTTCTCTCCCGTGGCACAGTTCATTCCCGTGGCGCGGTTCTCTCCCGTGGCCCAGCTCGCTCCCGTGGCAAGGTTCCCTCCCGTGGCGCAGTTCCCTCCCGTGGCACAGTTCACTGCCGTGGCACGGTTCGCTCCCGCTCCAGGGCTGTGTCCGTGGCTAAGGCTGAGCGGCTGTGACGGCGGGAGCAGGTCCTGGGCAGGGCGAGGTGCGGGATGAGATGGGGACTGACACCTCCCGCCAGCCGGAGCCAGCCCGGGGTGGGAGTGATTCCCTCCCAACCCCTCCTGCTCGAGGTCCCCGCGGTGCCGGGAGCGTGAGGAGTGCTGGGGAAGCTCCATCCCCTCACCACCTCCCTGTCCATGCCGGAGATCAGAGCAGGAGCAGGAGCTTCCCGGAGGTCTGTGCCTGCTCCTTGGTGTCCCTGCCCCGAGGGGTCCCACTGCATCTGGACCACAGCTCCAGCTGCTCCTCTCCCTGCTGGGTGGAGGCAGCTCCAGGCTGGGCAGCAGTGGGGGCAGGAGCGTCACCCGGGAAGGCTAAAAGGGATTTTGACACAGTAAATCCTCTCCGTGGCAAGATCAACGGGCTGGAAGTGTTCAAGGGTGGGAGAGGGCAGGAATGCTCTTGGGAAAGGGGGCCTGCCGTGGCCGCCTGGCGCAGGTGGTTTTGGCTGCTCCACACCCAGGGACTCGTGAACAGCTTCCCAGAGCCAGGACAGAGCTGAGCCTCTTGGGAGGAAATTAAAAACACATCGATTATCCTTCCCAGACAGCTTGCCCGGGGGTTTACACTGTGTCTGTTCTTCTCCCCCTGAATCAGAGAGAAGATCACTTTCTGAAGGCTTTGGTGTGTGCTGTGCCCTGGCAGCCACTGCACTGTGGGAGAGTGTGCTCCAACAGGGCATGGGCAGGGAGAGACCCTGGAGAGCCCCACAGCCAGAGCTCAGCCTGGCCACTCTGAGGTGACGAGCCAAAGCCTCCTCCTGCTGGCCCTGCAGGGTTTGGTGCTGCTGGCAGCAGGAGCTCCCCTTGCTCCCAGCCCGGCACGGGAACACAGCGCTGGGTAACCTGGACAGGTTGGTTGGGTGGTTTTCAGCAATAATTACAGAGCCCGGCCATCCCGGCCCCGTGTGGAATATCCCAGCTCTGTGTGGAACATCCCAGCTCCGTGTGGAACATCCCGGCCCCGTGAGGAATATCCCAGCTGCATGGAGAGCACCCCGGCTCCGTGTGGAACATCCCGGCTCCGTGAGGAATATCCCAGCCCGGGAACATCCCAGCTCCGTGTGGAACATCCCGGCCTTGTGTGGAACATCCCAGCTCCGTGTGGAACATCCTGGCTCCGTGTGGAACATCCCAGCTCCGTGTGGAACATCCTGGCTCCGTGTGGAACATCCCAGCTCCGTGTGGAACATCCCGGCCCCGTGTGGAACATCCCGGCCCCGTGTGGAACATCCTGGCTCCGTGTGGAACATCCCAGCTGGCAGTGGCCCTGGGGCAGCCCAGGGCTGAGTTCCCAGCTCCAGCTGGACATCCCAAGATTCCCATTGCCCAGAGAAACCACAGACCCGTCTGTGCTTGGGTTTAATTGCTGCTTTTCTGGAACACTTCAAAGAATGTTTCTAACCGCAGTATGTGGCACATATTATTAGATTTGTTTTTGGAATATAATGATAAACTGTTGCCATTATGGAGGTAGACGTAATTATCTGAAATCTATTTTAATCTATTCTGCCTTTTAAATATTCTATGTTCCCTTTTAATAAGAGGTAGCATCCAGCCTTTGATGTTGTAGCGGAGGTGTAGAAAGCTCTCCTCTCCTCGCTGCAAATGTTAATTGAATAGCCTCCCTTTCTCTTCATTAGCCGCATTAGCTTGCATTAACACCTTTTAATATCTCTTTAAAATCTTGTTCAATTTACTTTCTTTAATCTTTTCCTTTCCCAGAGTGTTGCATCACTTTGATCCTCATCTTCTTCTTTTCTTTGATGACAACTTGGAGTTTAATTTGTATTTGAATTGAAATGGAAATTTCCTAATTCCCCAGAATTCAGCAGGCATTTTACACGGGGTTGGCATCTGCATTAGCATTTGGGGCTGCCCGTGCTGGGGAGGGATGGGGGAGGGATTGTGCCCTCAGTTCCCCTCCTGTGCCCGCTCCGAGCTGGCAGAGGCCTCCAGGATCCCAGACAGGGCTAATGAAGGGCTTGTGCAGTGCCTGTTCCGGGCCTGATCCCAAATCCCGGCTGCTCCTGGCTGTGCCGTGCTGTGCCAAGGGCTCAGCAGCGCGTGGGGAGTTCCAGAGGTGCAGGAACAATGCCTCCATCCCTCCTGTCGGCCGGGCAGTGCCCACAGGAGCCCCCGCACTGCTCGGGATTCTGGAATGGGTTGGGTTGGGATCCCTAAAGCCCATCCAGTGCCACCCCTGCCATGGGCAGGGACACCTTCATGGTCCCACGATCCCAGCCTGGCCTTGGACACTGCAGGGATCCAAGGGCAGCCACGGCTGCTCTGGGCACCTGTGCCAGGGCCTCCCCTGGACTCTCTGACCATGGGCCTTCAGGATTAGAATGTAAGAAATCAGCTCTCCTTTGAAAGAAATACTAATTTTTTTAAAGGCTTTATTCCTGATGCACTTCCTCAGAGCACTTGATATTTGTTAAAAGCACCTTGGTGTGGATTTTAACAATAACATCACAGATGAATCACTGTTTTTTTCTGAACACTTTGAATGGCACTCTGTGAGCCCAAAAGAAGAGGCTGTTGATTGATACATTATTCCCAGGCTTGAATTCTTGATTTCTGTAAATCCTTTCCCTCCCTGCAGATGAGAGGCTGGGATATGGGGAGCCCATTGCTGACCCAGTGTGGTCCAGACCTCAGGTTCCACTGCAGGTGTGGCGGGACCAGAGCTCGCCTGGGGCTGGAGGTGCTCCAGCCCATCCAGCAGCTCATCCCACCCTCTCCAGCCCATCCAGCAGCTCATCCCACCCTCTCCAGCCCATCCAGCAGCTCATCCCAACCTCTCCAGCCCATCCAGCAGCTCATCCCAACCTCTCCAGCCCATCCCAGCCACTCATCCCACCCTCTCCAGCCCCTCCAGCCTCCCGGTCCTTCCTCACAGCAGGTCCCCCCAGTCCCCGTGGGGCTCCACAGCCGCAGGCAGGGCTGAAGGGAGGACATGGCGAGCGTTTTCGGCAGCTCCAAAGGGATCTGGGATTTTCAGATGAAGCCGATGTTGTCCTTCCTAATGCTCTCAAAGAATCCCTGTCTTCGGTGTGGAAATGAATGGATCTCCAGGCTCCAGGGAGAAGCTGTTCCGGAGAGGGAACTGTGCTGTGCTGCCCTTGTCAGGCGACTGCACTCTCGCCTCCACAGCTCTGCCTCATACAGAGGGGAATCTGAGGGGTGTTTTGCATCTTTTCCCTTTCAAATCCCTGCAAAGGAAACTCTGATTTTTGAAGCATTGCTCTTTTCCTTCTCTTCCTTTCCAGGGAAGAGGAGCTTTGCTGGGAGGCTCGTGCTTGGCGGATGCTCCTGGGGAAACGGGAGATTTGTCACTTCCCAATCGCTGCGTTTCCACCCGCGCCTGTGATCCTCCATTTAAACCAGAGGCAGCAGCTCAAAGCAGCTCCCAGGCTGGCAAGGAAGAGCTGTGTAAGATGGAAGGATACAGGGAAGTGTCTTTAAGGGATCATAGCTTATCAGGGAGAATAATAAATTCCCCGGCTAGGGAGGTGCCTTGATGTGGGGTTACAGAGCACGACCTTCCCCCAGGCTGCTGTCCCTGCCATGGCACAGCGCGAGCACGTGGCGGATGCAACTGGGAAAGGATGAGACAAAGTGTGTCAGGGAGGTAGAGTTGGCGATGTGCTGTGCCCTTCCTCAGCCACACACCTCCTCCTCCTCCTCCTCCTCCTCCTCGCCACAGCTGGGCTGTTTGTCCCGCCGGACAGGTGTGCCTGCCCTCCTGGGCACATTTGGCCTCTGGGGTGAGGCAGGGGGAGATTGTCCTCGTGTCAGGTGAGGTCTTCTCACCTCTTGCATTATTTTTGGGCTGAAAGCAGTGTGGGGGTGTGAGCTGAGTGTCTTTAAGGCTCTGTTTGGGACAGCCAGCAGGGATGTGCCGTCACACTGATCCTTGGACCTCGCCATGTCCCCTCCCTGGGCTCTGGGGAGAACGAGGACCTGCCCCACTGCCACCTCCAGCAGATGGAGCTCAGCTCGGTCCCACTGGCCCAGCGGTGCAGGGTGAAGAGCTGGAGGTTTTACTGGACGAGGCAAAGTGCTGTTCCGATCCCAAATTTCCAATGCACGCGGTGTGTGCAGCACCATTCCGATCCCAAATTTCCAATGCACGCGGTGTGTGCAGCACCATTCCGATCCCAAATTTCCAATGCATGTGGTGTGTGCAGCACCATTCCGATCCCAAATTTCCAATGCATGTGGTGTGTGCAGCACCATTCCGATCCCAAATTTCCAATGCATGTGGTGTGCGCAGTGCCGTTCCGATCCCAAATTTCCAATGCATGCCGTGTGTGCAGCACCGTTCCGATCCCAAATTTCCAATACACGCGGTGTGTGCAGCGCCGTTCCGGCTGGCTGTGGTCCTCTCCGTTGCTCCGGATCCCTGCGAGAGAAAAACAGCCTGGAGCACTGTTGGTTTTCCTCCCTTCTCACGTCCTGGGAGAGATTTGTCTGTACACTGCGCCTGATTGAAGTGGACTTTTATCTTCCTGCTTATTTTCCTGTCTCCAACCCCCTTGGTAAACCTCACGCTCTGGTGAAAACCTCGAGCTGTGAAACCCCAAATGGAGCCCCGCCCCAGTGCCTGGGTGGCACCGGAGGGGCACAGAGACGCCTGGGGCTCGGTGCAGCCTGGCAGAGCCTCCGTGGGTGCCCTTGCCACAGCATGGGCTGCGCGGTGGCCCTCTGGAGATGCCACGTGGCCACCGGTGTCCCTTGCGCAAGGCCCGTGACAAACGGCAGCGGCTCCCGGGCCGGGCGGGCGCCTCCCGCTCCCAACACATGTTCCTGCCTGATCCTGCCGCCGGGGCGGGCGCTGAGCCCGGCCCTTGTGGGAGCCTGGCATGAGCCACGCTGTGTCATTCCAACCATTTCATTAGCAGCGTTTAGGAAAGGGCTGACGGCTCCGTGTCGTGAGAAGCCGCCCGTGGATGTTTGCGTGGCTCCGCGTTGTGCCTTTGTGCTCGGGGGTGTTTCTCTCGTGCTTTACAACATAAAAAAGGCAGAGAATGTGAAACCCAGCCTTGGTCAGGTTTAACTAGGTTATGGATTGGAAGAACAAAGAGCTCGGAGGTGCTGAGGACCACGGCGAATTGCAGCCCTGCCGGCTGTGGCGGCGGTGCAGGGGAGGTGTGATGGGATGTGCCAGGGATGCTCTGAGTGCCCCACGGCTATTTGCTCCCAGCCCTCCTGCCACCCCTCCCGCAGAGCTGGAGGTGCCCTCACGGCCCTCGTTTGGGGTTTTTGGCTGAAAACTCGAGTAGGATCCTGCTGTGTCCATGAGGCTCCCGGTGGGGTTTGGGATGCCTGAGCACCTGAGGGCTGCACTGTGCTGGGAAGCTTTGGGAGAGACTGGCTCGGGGAGCTCTTGGAAAAAGGCTGCAACAAAGCACAGCAGCTCCTCGGTAATTCTGGGACTCTAAGGGAAGGAGATTTAAATACTGCCAGGAGGCTGTGCCCACATGAAGGGAAACAAACCCGGTTTTCCATGTGCTTTGGTCCAAAGAGCAGCGAGCATTCAGCACAGACCCCCTTTGCTGGAGTGGGACGTCTTCGACGAGGGTGGTTTGACTTCAGAGGCGTATGCACAAGAATGAGGAATATTTCCCATTATTAAATCCAGTTTTATTTGCTTATAACTTTACAGTTAGCTCCGGGGGAAAGCTTTCTGTGGGCAGCGTCTGCTTTAGGTTGAAACTTTGTATTTGGGAAGTTTTGGCGAAAACAATCCGACCACATCTGAGAGCACTGGGAGGGAAGCAGTCTGCTTTGACATGTTGAAAAAGCCAAATAAAAGGCACGCAAGAGCCCCCTGGCACGCTGGGCTGCACGGATGGAGCGGCAGGGCCAGCAGCCAGCTCCGAACTGGGTTTGGGGGCTCGGGGAGCTCAGCCCCCCATTTGCTGCTCTTGGGGCTGGATGTGTCAGACAGACTCTGGCACTGCCAGCCAGGCGTGGCATCACCCTCCCGTGGGAAGGGAGGAAGAGCCGGGGTTTTTCTGGGCACCACGGGGATCTCTGGGTCACGTCCCCGTGTGGGTACTCGCAGGGTGCTGTGCCACAGGAGGAGGGCAGGGACGGGCTGTGCCTTGCCGTGGGGCTGTTTGTGCTGGCCCCTTGTCCTGTGCCCCTTGGCACTGGTGGGAAAGGGACATTTCTTGGGCTGTGAGGCACCTCCCATCCTCCACGGCCCTCGAGGAGTTCAGCTGCACTGCAGCCCCTCGGGCCTTGCATTGTTAGCACCGAGAGCCACCGGAGCTCAGACAGGCCTGGGAAGGAGCAGAGCGTCCCCAGGGCAGTGGGTTTGGGGTCAGCACGGCTGAGGGTGGGCCAGGCTCTCCCAGCACTGCTGCTCCTTGTGCTGGGCAGCTCTAAAGGGCTTTGGGGGCTTCTGGGGGGCCTGGGGACTCTGCCACAGCCTCTCGGGAGCTGGGGGAACCTCAGGGCAGCTCTGCTGCATCTCTGCTGGCCACAGCCCCTGCCCCATCCCTGGGAATGAATCCCCACGGGTGCTGCTGGCCAAGGGACCCAGGGCCCTGCAAGGGTGGCACTTCCCAGCTGCAAATACCTGATGGGGAGCTGAGGGTGGAGCGCTCGGGCTGCATCTAAACAGGAGCATGTCATTTCATCAGCCCCAAACTCCCCTTTCTCCCTCTGTAGCAGGCAAAAAACCCTTTCCCATTAAAGCTGGGCCGTGGCTGAGATGTGGCACTGGTGACCATCTGAAGGGCTCCTGGAATGAGGACCCATTTCTGCCCAGATATTTATATGGAAATCTGGCAGGGTTATTAAGCAGAGAGCAGAGAATTTATTCTGGTCATTCATTATTGATAGGTAACATGACACTATTTTAATAATGTTCTCTGAGCCTGCGGCAGCACAGCAGGGAGGGGATGGGGCAGGGGAAACCAAACCTCCTTCCCATGCTGCTGCAGCGAGCTGGATCCTCCGAGAGCCTGGCCAGGCCCTGGTGCTCCTCAGCTGCCCAGGCTGGTCTGGGTCACGGAGTGAGCAGGGGACAGCTGGCACACAGGGAGCTGGGCATGGAATCAGAGATCCTGGAATGGTTTGGATGGGAAGGAACCTTAAAGTTCATGTAGTGCCACCTCCTGCCTTGGGCAGGGACACCTTCCACTGTCCCAGGCTGCTCCAAGCCCTGTCCAGCCTGGCCTCATCTTCTGGAGAAGGAAATTGTCCTCAGCACATTGCAGGAAACTCCAGGATCACGTCTGTGCTGCTGTGCTGTCCCTCCAGCAGATGCTGGAGAGCTGAACCCCCATGGGGACCATGGTTGTGAAGTGCCCCTTTCCCTGTCCCCGAGGGCCTGGGGGGCTGCGGGCACCGGTGTGACCCCGGGGCTCTGTGGGGGTTTCCTGGAGCCCGCCAGCTCCTGGAGCCAGCCTTGGCACGGCCGAGCCGGGCTTTGTCCGGGAACAGTGGCTAATCCTACCGGTCTCGCTTGGGTGAGGGGCCGTGGCTGCCCCGCGGGGCGCAGGAAGGAGGAGGTGCCGGGGCTGTTCCCACACAAAGCCCGGGCAGCCGCGGGAGCCCCCAGCCCCGCACTAATCAACTCGTTAATCCTCCTTGCCATAATCAGAGCCTGCCTGGCCCAAAGGTACCCCTGCTCCTCGCAGGACACGGTGCTGGGCTTGGCTGCCCAGGCGGGCATCCCTGCGGGCACCGAGCCCTGGCTGCAGCAGTTCCTGCAGCCGCGTGGGCAGCGGCGAGGCTCCGGCAGGACCCCAGCCAGGCCTCCTTTGTCCCACGGATTGGCCTCTCCTCCCGCTCTGCGGCTGCTTTGCCATTGTCCCTGGGAATGAGCCATGGCCCTTGGAGGGCCTCTGCTGCTCAGCGCCTTCCCCTGGGCTCGCTGGCGCAGGGAGGGATGCAGACTGGGGAGTGCAGGCTGTCCTGTGGGGTGCAGGGAGGGATGCAGAATGTGGGGTGCAGGCTATCCTGCGGGGTGCAGGCTGTCCTGTGGGGGTGCAGGGAGGGATGCAGAATGTGGGGTGCAGGCTGTCCTGTGGGGTCCTGGCTGTCCTGTGGGGTGCAGGGAGGGGCTGCAGGCACAGGGAGCCCTCACACCCACAGAGCATCACCCCAACCTCCACCCCAGCAGCCCTGCCAGAGCCCAGCCCTGGCTCCTGCGTCCCACCCCTGCCAGCCTGGCCCGGTGCCCCACAGGTGTGTGCTTTGGGGCAAAGCCTTTCGGGATGAGCAGGGACCCCCCAGGACTCTCCTCGCTGTTTACCCCGACCCGGAGCCGCAGCGCTGCCGAGCAGCTCCCGCCGAGTTTGCTCAGGGTTATGATGTACAGAGGGCTGGAAATGAAAGGGAATATTTTGCCTTTGAAAAGGAGAGGAATCGTGTCTGCTGTGTTAAATTCAGAGACCTGGATGTGGGAAAAAAACACATGTGGGTGTGATGAAAAGCTTCCCAGGAGTTCATCCCATGTAATTGGGCTGGGAGCTCTCTCCGGGTGCGAAATCACGGAGCCAGGCTCGGAGGGGACACACGAGAGGGGGGACACGAGTGCCGCAGCCCGGGCTGGTGTTTGAACACCGCCTGCAAATCCCAGAACGGGCCATTAGGAATTAAAGAGATGCTGTTAATCCGAGTTGGAAATAAAGCAGGACACACAGGAGCCCGTCTAGTTGGTCTGGCCTGCTGCTGGTGTCAGCTTCAATTGGAATAAACAAGTGCTGCTGGGCTGCCGGAGCTCCTGGAAGGCAGAGCAGCGCAGGGAGCGTGAGCCCGCGCCGCTCCCACATGAGAACCACTTGCCCAATTCCTGCTCGTTTTCAGAGACAGGCGGTTGTGAAAGCGAGAGGGTACTCAGGGGTGCTCATTACCACTTCTGCCTTGCAAGAGTTTTCCTCCAGCGCCCATAAAAACCCTGCTCGCTCTCACGAGAGATTCCACATCAAATATTCAAGGCAGATTACACCAAGAGCCACACAGGAGGAGGAGGGAGGGAAAAAACCCTTCTAAACAGTTCAGCTGCTTTAATAAAGGAGCCAAAAAGGTTAAGAAAGAGAAAGGGAGGCGGGAGGGAGGGGAGAGGCTCCGTGTTGCTCCCGGGGCAGCGCTGCTGGCGGCGAATGCCAGCCCAGCCCGGGTTTTGAAGTGGGTGCTGCTCCCACCGCGCCAACTCGGGGCACAGGTTGGATCACCTGAGCCAGGAGCGGAACCCTCGGCAGGGAGAGCTGCACGTGGCGGCTGCAGCAGCTCCAGCAGCGCTGCTTTCATCACACAACACCGCATGGCTGCTCAGTATTCCTGCCCGGAGCGCTCGGGGCGCCTTGCACATGGGGTGGTTTGCTCTGGGTCTGCACGAGGGAGCGCGGCTGCTCCTGCTGCTGCTGGGGGGAGGTTTGGGGGGAAAAAGGCAGGATGTGAGTGTCCAGTGGGCTGGGAGTGTCCAGGCACACTGTGAGTGTCCAGCAGGCTGTGAGTGTCCATCCAAGCTGTGAGTGTCCAGCAGGCTGTGAGTGTCCATCCAAGCTGTGAGTGTCCCTCCAAGCTGTGAGTGTCCATCCAAGCTGTGAGTGTCCAGCAGGCTGTGAGTGTCCGGTTGGGACTGGCACAGAGCCAGCTTCTCTGGTGGCAGAGACGTGGCTCTCCCTGACAAGGCAGGGTTTCTCCCGGCTCTGTGGTGTCCCAGTAAAACATTCCAAACCTGTCAAAGCTCCCGAGAGCACGATTTTGCTCCACAGATAACATCTCCCCCCAAAACACACTTTGCTCTCTCACTCATGTTTTTCTACCATGTAATTACATTTCTCCTCCTAATTGCGCTGCTGAGCAGAACCCTGGCTTGGGGGAGGAGGTGCTGCTTGTGGGGAGGTTGTGCCATGCTGGCAGCAGGGCTGTGCCCGGGGTGTGGGGCCGTGCCCGGGGCACGGGGGCAGCTGGCACCGAGCAGCACCGGGGGTGTTTGAGCAGCCTGCAGGAACAGTGCGGTGCCTGTGTGGTCTCTGAGCCCTTCCCACAACTCCTGTGTGTAATTAGGGGATGGTTTGTGCTGCCAGGGCTTGAACCTGGCGTGGCTGCGGTGCCCAAAGCCACCCCAGCCCTGCCGGTGCCCCCCACCCCATCTGAGTGCAGGAGGTGTCTGGGGACACAGCCCCGAGTGCTCCTGTGGTGACAGGGGCTAAGGTTTGGCGGCTGTGCTCCCCCTGGGCAGCCCTGGGGTCACTCTGTGGTGGCCTGGGAGGCCCTGCCCTGCTGGCATGGCCGGGGCTGGGCGAATGGAGCCAGGGCTGTGTGCTGGGGTGTTGGTATCACACCAGTGTCACATTGGGGCAGTCCCAGTGCCACCCCGGGGTCCCAGCCAGCCCATGGCTGCAGCCCCTCATTGCTGGGGATGCTGTTTCCCTTCTTCAGAGCCTCTGGACGTGTCCTGTGCTGAGTTTCTGCTCCAGCAGCACCTGCAGGAGCCGGGAGCCAGAGCCACCCACGTGGAGCGCTCCTGACCCCGCGGGGAACAGCGCCCGCGTGCCAGAGCTGCGTTCCAGGAGCCACCCCATGCCCAGGGCTGCAGGGAGGCTGTGCCCATCACTGTCCCTGGGCACGGCTGGAGGGCACATTGGGAAGGAACTGCCCCTGTGGGGGGCAGACCCTGGCACAGGGGGCACAGCTGGGGCTGGCTGTGCACGAGGGACACAGCCCCAGGACCCAGCTCCGGGCACCCCCAGGTCCCTGAGCCCCTCGGCCTCTTCCAAAGGGCCGTGTCAGAGGTTGGTGACACAGGCGTTTCTTGGGATGGTTTTTTATTCCTGTGGTCTTGTTTCTGGTGGAAAGTAGTCAGCGTTCCAGGGCACAAACCTCAAGCCATGGCCGCACTCTGAGCCGGCTCAGCACTGCCACTGTTGCACAAACCACTTCCTTCCAGGCTCCTGGCAGCCCGGCCGGAGGGGGAGCAGAGGGCAGGAGCAGGGCTGCAGGACAGGAGCTGGGCATCCCCGGCCGGCTCTGCTCTGGAGCAGCCCCGGCACACGATCCCACATGGAATGCAGACCCCAGAGTGGTTTGGCATGGAAGGGATTAAAGCCCATCCCATTCCACCCCTGCCGTGGCAGGGACAGCTCCCACCATCCCAGGCTGCTCCAAGCCCTGTCCAGCCTGACCTTGGACACTGCCAGGGATCCAGGGGCAGCCCCAGCTGCTCTGGGCACCTGTGCCAGGGCCTGCCCACCATCACAATCTGGCTTTGACACTGACAGAGCATTTAAAAAAAAAGATCCAGCTGGGATGCTCCTTTTCCTGGAGCTCCTGCAGAGAGGGAGGACATAGAAGGGTGCTCTACAAGGCCCCACCCTCCCAAACCACAGCCGCCCCAACAGATGCATCCCACTGATTTCTTTCCCTGGTGCAGTTCCCTTCCTTGGGTGGCAGGACGCAATTTATGTTGGAGTTTGGCTTTCGAGTGAAGCTCTTGGCTTGTCACTCTCAAGGCACAACATGCTCCCTAAATAGCAGGCTAAATTTCCCCACCTAGCCTTAAAAAATAAAAGAGTCCTCTGCCAAATGAAAGGACATATTCCAGTATTCTTTGTTGTTGCAACAAATTGGGTGGATACTGTCAGACTTCTGTATTCTGGGAATACTTCCAGAGCCTCTTTTTGTGTGCAAGTCGGTTACCATGTAATTGTCAACTTAAATTGCAGTGTTGGATAACTGAGCCGGGGCTGCAGGGAATCTGTCTCTCCGAGTTCAGCCGCGGGCTGTGCTCGCCCTGCATGCGGGAGAGGCTGCGGGGCCAGGGCTGCTCCGGGGGCTTTGGGGTGTTGGTGGTGCCACCACGGCTGGGCACAGCCCTGGAGGGTGGGCACAGAGCCACTGAGCTGGGACAGCTCCAGGATCACCCAGGCTGTGCCCCATGCCCACCTTGTCACCAGCTCCAGGCCTTGTCACCAGCTCCAGGCCTTGTCACCAGCTCCAGCCTTCCCTGGACACCTGCGGGGCTGGGACCCACCTGTGAAGGTCGCGGCGAGGGCAGGGGACAGGACGGGGCCGTTCCCCACCAGCCCTGGGCTGCGGCCGCGGGGATGAAACAAATGCTGCTTTCGATGCGATGGGAATAGTCTTCACCCTCTTCCTTCCCCTTTCAAATTGGCAGCTCGTTCTGCTGTGTTTGTTTTAGCCCGAATCCCAATGACAATTAGCGCTCCAAGGCCAGATTAAGCTGTTTTTGCTTGTTTTCTTTTTCGCTTTGATTTCCACCTCCTCCAAATTCTTAATCCTCCTGAATATTTCATCTCTTGTAAGCCCATCAGTGGAAAGGCTCCCAGCGGGACGGACGGGCCCAGCTCTGTTCCAGCTGCTCTGCTGGAGCCGCAGCTCAGCGCCACTTCCCCGTGCAGCGTTCCGGCCCCAAACCGCAGTGTCCGCCCCGGCAGAGCCGCGCCGGCGATTCGGGAACCGCGCCAGGCACCCAACGGGAACCTGGACGCTCGGTGGGAAAACAGAGCTCCCCTCGTTCCCACCTCTGCCCACCGCGGGCGGCCTTGGCAGGTGGGAAGCCCCTCGTGTGGCCACGGGTGGGAGATCCCACCGTGAATTTGGGAAGTTTTCAGCGTGAAGGGGTTGGGGCGATGCTCACAGGGCTCCTGTTGGGGAGCAGCCCAGAGGGGTGCCCTGTGTGGAAGGTTTGCTGGGGTGCAGAGGATGACTGGATGATCCTACGGAGTCATGGAATATCCTGAGCTGGGAGGACCCACAGGGATCGTCAGTCCAGCTCCTGTCCCTGCTCGGACCCCCAACAATCCCACCCTGGGCATCTCTGGCAGTGCTGTCCAAACTCTCCTGGAGCTCTGGGGCCGTGCCCATTCCCTGGGGAGCCTGGGCAGTGCCCAGCACCCTCTGGGGGAAGAACCTCTCCCCGATATCCACCCTAACACACCTCCAGCCATTCCCTCTGGTCCGGCCCATCAGTTTTTGATTCCCCACCGAAAGCTGCACTTTTCCCTGTTTTCCTGTGACTCTGCTTCCTGGGATGATCTGGGACTTGATGCTGGGCCTTTGCCCTGCACTTGTGCTGCTGACAAAAACACTTTCAGATAGGGAACTGTTTTTTTCTCCCATCAAAATGTCATCTTCCAGCTCGAGCCTCTCCAGCCCAGCTCTGCAGGGCTGTCCATCGGGGTGGACACACTCCCGCTTGTGCCTGGGAAGGACAGCTGGGGACAGCTGGGGACAGGGCTCTCAGATTCCGGCCTGATGGGGCCGCTGTGTCCTGTCTGTGGGGGTTCTGTCACAGCGGGGTGGCTGCTGTTTGTGATGAGCCTTTGACCACCCCAGTCCCACCTGCTCCTCAGTGTCCCACCCCAGTCCCACTTGCTGCTCAGTGTCCCATGGGTTGGCAGGGCTGTGGCTCCAGGAGGAACCCTCTGACACAGAGCAGCTCTTCCAGCAGGGCTGTGGCTCCAGGAGGAACCCTCTGACCCGGAGCAGCTCTTCCAGCAGGTGCTGTGGCTCCTGCAGAGCTCCAGAGCTCCTCGCCGGGTCCGTGTGCTCCCACTCAGAGCCCCCAAGTTGTGCAGGCTGGCTGGGAGAGCGTTCCCTGGCAGCAGGCGGCTCCAGGAGCCCGAGCCAAGGGAGCTGCGGTGGCATATGTTCCCTCTCAGAGCAAGGTTACACTCCCGGCTCATTAGAAGCTCCTTCCCTCGTCTTGGGGCATATGCAGGAGTTCCTGGTGCCAAGCTGGCAGCGCCGAGAGCTCCGAGAGGCTCCGCAGGAAGTTTTCTCTTGCACTTCTGTCCTCAGTTCTCGTGTTCTGCACAGACGCGGCCCCGAGCGAGCGCTGGCATCCAGCTCGGGGTTATCCCTGCGGACGAGGAGCA